>CM071931.1:28019651-28382428 GCA_016081115.2 Rehmannia glutinosa | reverse complement strand
ATTTATAAGAATGGAAAAAGAAATAGTTTCAACACATTTCATAATGGTATTAACAAAGCGATCATCAATTCCTAAATTAAGCATAACCTCGTTTTAAAAACGCTATTCGACACGGTCACAAAGCTTTTTGCTCATATCTAATTTGAAAGCAAAAGATCCCTTATTTTGGCATTATTAATTTTCATGGCATGAAAGATCTCAAAAGCAAGAAGGGCGTATCGGTTATGGTGACCTCCTGACAAACGCCGATTGGGTGTGGTGGATAAGGCGAGGTAACACCAACTTTATTCTATTAGCAATTGTCTTTGTGATAATTTTAAAAATCACGTTACATGTATTAATAGGCCGAAAGTCGGTGACAAGGTGAGGATGTTTCTTTTTGGGAATTAAAACAATCGTGGGTATTATTAATAGCTTTGGGACTAACATTACCATTCGAACGCTAAGGATAATCGAAATAACATCGAATGAATGGAGGACAAGAACTTTGGAAAAAGACAGCGCATACCGCTCTGGGGCCGGGATTTGGTGGGGTGCATCTCGTCTAAGGCGGTTGTCACCTCTTCTCCCAGGGCCTCTAGTTAGGGTTTCGTTCATCTCACCTCATTTTCGCCTCAATCGCATCAATGTCCTATCCATATCCAGTTCGTCTCGGCAAAAAAGATTATGGTAGTAATCAAGAAAAGCGTGCTTTCCAATACTTCCATCTTCTTCACCCAAATACCCTCCAAATTTTGAACTCTATGAATCTGATTTCTAATCATTTACGCCCGACGCCGTCTTTGTGGAAGAAGGACGTATTTTTGTCGCCATCTTTAATCCGGGGTCGTCTCGCCTTTGGTGCCACATTGTTTCTTATTTTTGTGAAGAGTATCAAGTAATTGTTCCAGCCTCGCTGCTCCGCAATCATTTCCGCCAATAGAGGTTCGGCCAGAGTCTTACTTAATGCCTTTTCACATTCCCGTAATTGACAACCAACATTTCCAAAATGCGACTTTTCCCAGCCTCGTAAACTTTCCCCCACGCTTACGAATTTTTTGTCTTAATGTTTTAATGTCCGTTGCATTATTCTCGAGTTGCCATGATGTCGATGCTGTGACCACATTTTTGCACGTCTCATCCATGAGCCACATAGTTTCGAAATGGAACATTTTTCTACGCTTCGAGTTCGTCTGCTGACCCAAATGCTCGCTATTTTTTTGATTAATGAAGATAGGGTAGTGATCCGAAGCTATCCACGCTAGTGTTGAACATAAAAATTTGGAAATTCAAGAACCCATTCCAAATTACCGGAACCGATCCAATCTTTCTTGAATGTATTTGTACCCTCCTCCCATTCGTCCATGTGAACTTAAAGCTCCGGGAAGCCCAAATCATCTAATTTAGCGACACAAAGAGCCTGGTTAAATAATTCCATGCTATGCCCGTCCTTTCAACAACCCCCAATTTTCATACCGAATAAAATCTCATTGAAATCTCCAAATAAGCAAAGCCAAGACTATTGTTTATCGCACCCCATTCCAAAATAAGGCTCCACATAAGGGTTTTCTCATCTTCCTCGCCACCCATAAATACCAAATTTCCACACTTTGTCTCCCTCTCAGAACCATGCCATCAATATGGTGGAGAGAATCCAAATGAATCAACAGTGAAAGTCATATTATGTTTCCACAAAGATGCAAAGACAACCTCGTCGTCCGCCATGCGTTTGTGTCACAATCCACCACATGCACTGGCACCGTCAAAACCCGCTTCTAAATCACTTCAACAATTTCATCGTGGCGTAATTTAGTTTCCATTACAAAAACTAAAGCGGGATCTTTTGAAGAGATATAACGTTTAAGAGCTCTAACTATCGGCTGGTTCCTAAGCCCCCGACAGTTCCAACTGAGGCAACTCATTGTTCCCATCGAGGCTGCTCCTTAGTAGCCTCCGCCGATAGAAACGAATGATCGTGCACATCAAAAAGACCAAGGCTCTGGTTTTTGGTAGGGTTGGAGTTAGGATTGGTATCGGGTTTAATGGGAGGAAGGGTGCGTTTTGTGCTGGTGTTTGGGCTAGGATTGTTTGGTGGTTCGGTTCGGGGGGGTTGTTTTTTGCGGTTCGGGGTTTGCTGGGATCGTCTAGAGCAACTATGTTTTGGGGTAGAGGTTTTCTTTGGTTAGGGGAGGTTTTGGGTGTTTTTGTCGGGGATGGGTTTGGGTATATTGTCGTGTGGGGGTGGTAGGGGGAGGGTGGTGGTTACCAGTTGCATGGGGTTTCGGTTGATCCCAGTCGATTGGATAGGGTGGTGTTGTAGGATGGGGTAGTGTTGGTTCATGTGAAGCATGGGGATGGTTGGGTTTGAGGAGCTCAAGGATGAGGTATTATCTTTGGAGTGAGGGGCATTGTTGTTGGGGTTGTTATTGGATGAAGAGATAGTGAGGGAAGGGCTACGTTAAGGAGGGGTCTTTCGAGGCTGTGAGTATGCATGGAAAGTAGTTTTAGGGTATTCTGGGCATTGGTTTGGGTGGTTGAGGGTGTTATTATTCGGAGTGGGTTTAGCACAGTTGTTAGTGGCCGTTTGGGATAAGGCGTCGAGGGAGAGGCTTCGTAGGTGAATTATGGGCCGGAGATGGGTTTTGGTTTTGAGAGGTTTGTCGTTTTATCGGGATTCTTTCAACCATGGTCCATATCGCATCTTCAGACGATATCTTGGCAATCGTTTACGTCATATTCTTCGCAATTTACGAAAAAAGTGACCAATCATGCCGTGGCGAAACAATAAGTTGGTAGAGATTCATATTTCAAATCCTGGGAACACAAATCTTTCCTTTAAGCTTGTTATAGACGGACTAGGGGTTTTGTGACATCCATATTCACTTTGAATCTCAAGAATTTTCCAAAAGCCCCTCGGTTGTTTGATCAAGATTTTCCAATCGGCCAAATTGGTTTGCAAGCGACATCACATACGTAGATTTCATACACACCGGGGGCATCGTGCACCCGCACCGCAAGCGCATTTAGTAACCGTATCCTCCCGGTGGTTGTTCGTTATCCCCCCGATTCCCATATCGCAAATAATCCACCGTCATAGTGCTACAGTTGATTCGAGATAACCCAGTCCGCCTTTTTTGTTCTCAAATCGAAGACAATGTCCCCATTCACGACACAGAATCAGTATCTTTTGCGCGCTGCCTTTTTCATGACTTCTATTAGGTAAAAGGGTTTCAAATTCTTATCGAGAAAGAGTTTCCCCACGAGACAAGATCTAGGTTTTCGAGGGGACGACTCGGGGCGATTGAATAAGGTTGTCGAGATCGATGACGGATCCTTCCTCGTCGGTGGGCTTTTCGATACCAAAGAATCCATACCGCTTCAACTCGTGAATATGGATCGGGGGCCTATGATGCACTGCGCGAAAAAAACACAAAGCAAAAAGGCGTAAACAACCACAACAAACCCTGCATTAAAAATAAGAGAAAAACCACGAAACACAAGCACGAAAGGGAAGGAGGAAGCGGGGGAGAGAAGGGAGAAGGGGCAAGGAGAGAGAGAAACAAAGAAAAACAATGGCTGAAAAATTACGGATTGAGACCTTTGTGAACAAAGGGACGGGAAGGAAACCCTAACAAACCCTAGCGGGAACATACTCCTGCCGAGAGGAGAACTATATAACACCTCATATCATTAAGACTCCACAAGGACTTCATTCTCTTATTTTTCAAATGATCACCAATCACATCTAATTATTATTGTACTAAAAAACCATCACATCAACTATCATCATCACATTTTATCTTATATCCAATCACACTCTCAAAATTTATTCTCATTTTTTAAAATAAAATTTTCACACTATTCTCTCAAAAAGTATATAAGCAGAACGAAAGATCAAACAATCACTCCCTTAGTATCTCTCCTAAAAAGTATTAGCAGCGACCAGCGGATGTTGTTGTTGTGGTGTTATGGTTGTGCGGGTATATGGGCGGATTGACCGCGTGCTGGGTATTTGGATCCGTCTAACTGAATAGATCCATTGACGGTCTGACAGGAGATTTACCCTAAAATTCATACTATTTGTAGTTATTTGAAACTCTTCCCTCAAATTCTTCCATCAAATCCAAATTCGCTCATCCAAATACAACCTAAACGTTAATTAAGAAAAATACTTCTAAAGTTCAACCCAAAAAAAATCCAGTTTCCGAAATTACAAATAATTGAAAACTTCCAAATATCCCATATCCACATGAGGTATCTACAAAATAACTTTTGGGATTTGTGTACGTTTTCTAAATACATTCTACAGCATTGAAGTTTCTCTCCAATAAACACAAGAATCCTTAATTATCTATTTTATCAAGCAAATACCAAATTTAAAAATGACTATCAGAAATCAATTTCAAAGAGATGTACTAAATTAGATGACATCTCATAGGGGCGTCAATTTGTGATACGGCACGATAATCCGATATGAACCTAACACGAATGTAGCAAGTACATGTACAACCTTTAGCGAGGTTCGTCAAAATCGGTCCGATACTTAAAGCATGGGAAATAAATAGGTCAGTCAAGTTGATCCGCGTGTCGATACGATTGACCTATTAAATCCATTTAATATATTATTTCATATTTTCTGATGTTTTAGTTGGTTATATGATGTTCAACAAATTATTTGATGTATTTTCTATTAATTTAATGTGTTTTTATTTGTAATTTTAGTTTTTTCTCCATTTTATTTTTCGTGTCAACTTTAAATTATATAAGTATTTCGTGTAATAGTGTTGGGTTACTCCGTGTCATAAATGGATCGTATGTGTGTCGTGTTCTTGACACGAATAATTAAACAGGTTGTGTTAAGTACAAACCTCGTAATATTTGTCAATAAAAAATACGACCCACAAACACAAAACACCACACAATCGACAACCCTAACATCTCCATGCACAAAAAAAAAAAAGAAAATTTCGAGTGAATTCTTTTCCATAAATGGACCACAAATCCGGTGACGAGTTGAGAACAAGTGACCCCTACATGCCAAAGGCAACCCCTACATGCCAAAGGCAATTATTATGGTGATGCTAGTCAAATGTCCTTTTATTTAATTTTCACGTAAAAATATCGCATGTTGATATGTTTTTTGTGAATATTTGGAAAACATACCGTAAAAAGATTCAAAATAGTAATCCGGTAAATCTCACCTTGCCCCTCTGTATTTCTTTGAGTATTACTTTATCGTATTATACTCTCAATTTTATCACTATATCCCCTTATACTCTCAATTAGTATCACTTTACTCCCTTATAACTTTAGAATATTATTATATATTCATATACTAAAAAATATGACCATTTTATACTTACCTATTAGTTTTATTAAATAACAATATCATTTTAATAGTATTTAATACTAATAAATTTGTACTTATTTTATAAATTAACTTTTCCATAAACTAATTAAGTAATGGTTTTATATTTAAAATTATTTTTATATTTAGTTTCTAATTATTTAACTTCAATATAGTGCCTTTTAAAGTACTATATAACATAATATTTTATATTAACTAATACATTTATACTTTTAATTTCTTATTCAACACAAACATAAAATTATATAATATATATATATATATATATGTAATACATTTTATTAAAGATGCAAAATATTATTAGTAATTTTCTAATTTTTAATTGAATAATCATAAGGTAATAAAAACTATGTTTAATAGAAAAAGAGTTATTTTAGTGGTTAATATTTGATACTAAAATGAATAGTCTTTAATTTAATATATTTATATTAAATATGGCTACATAATTATCTATATATACATTATTTTTAAATTTATTATTATTATTCATTAATGATGACAAACTCAATACTAATAAATTACTTATCTAAAATAGCAAACAAATTTGTGTGTGTGTGTGAATTTAATACATTTAACTTAATTTAAAAACAACAGTAGGATAAGTCATTTAATTAAAAATAGGAAAATAAATTAGATTTTTAATAGTATATGTGGTAAAGAATACAAATTGAGAGTACATAAAATGAATAAAGTGATATTAAATTGAGTGTACAGGGTAAATTTAACCGTCCTAAATGCATACCATAGCACGAATTCGATCAGTTTAGTTATTTCATTTATCATACCTAATTAAATTGGATGATAATAACTATAGAACCACGAAATAACCAGAAAGTCCCATGATAAAGACCCTGCACGATAAATCACATCAACAAATGGCAAAGATGAGCCAAAACAGGTTAGAAGGATGGGGAAAAAATTTCTGGGACATGAATATCCAAAAGCTCTTACTGGACCCCATTCATAAAAGCTTTATTGAAGGAAGAATCTTATCTAGACGTTTCAAATTTGCATTTTAGTAATCAAATAATTCAGACAAATAAAATAATAAAGGGAAAAGTACACACGGTTTTACGCAAAATATCCCTCCAATTAGTAATATAGAAAAAAAAAAAAAAATATAGGTCTATGTTAAATTTCACAACATTTTACTACTTGGATTTTTATGATTAAACTTAAATAAAATTAAGGGATAATTACAAAAAAAAACCCTGAGGTTTGGCCTAATTACAAAAAAAAACCCAGACTTCTTTCAAAATTACAAAAAACCCTCTATGGTTTGATTTGTCTAACAAAAAAACCCCCTGTGGTTTGACCTCACCCCTTTTTCCAAATTAGGCCGTTACATGGATCATCGCAAGACTTAACTCTTTATTAGATGAAGATTTTCCCAACGCCTCATTTGTAAAGCCATCATCGACCAATTATCAACCTCAAAAATTGTCATCCGGATTCATAATCGACAAATCTTCGTGAGACACCTTCATCATTATAGTTCAAATTAGACTCATTATCATCTCCAAAATCATTACCAAAAGTATTATGTTCATCAATAATTTGCTCCCATGTGAGCTCTACATTGCATGATATCGCCGAAAATCGTTAGGTTATTTAATTGGTTGGATTGAATTGTTAGGCAAATCAAACCACATGGGGTTTTTTGTTAGACAAATCAAACCATAGGGGATTTTTTGTAATTTTGAAAGAAGTCTGGATTTTTTTATAATTAGGCCAAACCTCAGGGGGTTTTTTGTAATTATCCCTAAAATTAATTTTTCCATGTATATTTCTACAATAATTATTGATATAAGATGAAAATAAGAATCCTTAATCTCTTGACTCAACGTGGTATTGTTCACCCTTTATAAAAGTGTTAATCAGAGTTCGAATTCTGTATGTTTTAGTTTCTTTAGAAACTATATTATCCCCTCCAACAAATACTCTCAACTTGATAAAAAATCTCCGCTCTAAACTAAAAAAAATCCTAATCACTTCGGGGCACACAGATAAAGATACAATAGGCCCAATGAATTTCTAATAATCAAAAGTCATTTGATTCAAAATTATGAGTAATATATGTATGTATATAAATGTCCAGATGAAAACATGTAGGGTCCGTTGGGTTTCGGGTCACCGGAATACTAAAAAATCCGTCCTGTTTATGCTGACGTCAGCCGCCGCGTTCAGACGTCATAACCAAAATCCTAAGCCTTCGACATAACGGAGAGCCGGCTGGGACGCGGCCGGAATTCACCGCGGCGGCGCTGCTGATGAGACGACGGCCGAATCAAAGCCGCCAAAGCTCTCCTCACTAAATCCCCCTCCACAGTACCAATCCGCACCAGGGAATTAGTCATGGCGGAGCGCCTCATGTTCAGCCTGCTAGGGCTCCCACACGACACCGTTTCGGGATTACTCGAAACCCTGTTACCGGCAGACCCGGCTTTGTGTAAGCTGCACCTGAACGAACCGGGGTGGTTTGTGGGCGAGCACATACACGTCCTCCTTTGAGGAGCGGCGGATGATGGCGGCGGCGGTTTCCCGGCCCTGGCGGACACGGAAATAGACCGGTTCGGGGAACCGGGCCGGTCCATGGAGAAACTGAGGGAAGGGGAAGTATACTTGTAGGTATTTACCCGGGTGGGGGATGTGGGCCTCCGTAAGGAGCGTGCGGTGCTGAAGGCGGAAGAAGTGGTGGAAGCGAAGGAGGAACGGGGCGACGGCGTAGTGGCGGAGTAGTGGTGGTTGAATTCTGCGGAAGGAGAGGCGGACCGGAGGACCGGTCCGCTTGATCTACGAGGTGAGTAAGCCGCCATTGATGGAACTGATTGTTTGTTTGATTTTATGGAGAAAAGAGGGGTTTTTGAGTGTTGAAACTGGCAACAGAGCTTAGCTCTGGCTCTGTATTTATACGGGTAATTGGGATCCGTTACAATCGGATTCGGACTTTACCGCCTAGTTTCATGCGGTTTTGATAAATGCAAATCCAGGGTCCACATTCGGTTTGGATTCCTGATTGATTAAAAAACTAGTTCGAAAAGAAGTGAAAGACCAAATTTTGATTTTAAGGCCATTTTAAATATCGTAAATATAAATGATATAGATGATCTTTTTATATGAAAAATTGCAATAAATTTCAAAAAATTCAGTGAAAATTATTTTTGAACATTTCCAAAATATAAGTGTGGAAGATAAAATCTTTAGTACAATATACGAAATTGTGTGCATTTATATATAAAAATTAGCATATATTTGGTTTTAAGAAATTGAGACTCATAATTTAAAATTAATTTCTAGCTTTTTTGATGGTTATATTATTTCTCATTGATTATTTTAATAATTTTTTATCAATACTTGAGTTAACTGATTTTTATTTAGATTTCGGTAACTGTTCAGTCTATTTATAAATATATATGTACATCCAGAGCTTGGATCAAATGAGGCAGGAGTCTCTGTGTAAAATATTGTAGACTAATCTTAACCATTTATTTGTCAAAATTAATGGATGAGATTATTTCGAATTTTTAATTATTTAATTATTTACTTCCCTTCATTAAAGGTTATTTAGAACTTTCATTATTTTGCGCTTTTTTTTAGAAACGTGATCGCTCACTTAATTGATTTAAGGGATTGAATATCCTATATGAAAACTCCCGCTATTAAGTTTATTTTACATATGCGTCATATTGATTCTAAATATGCAATATGATCCTCTTACGTTTGTACAGTAGGACCTTTGTGATTTATGGGGCCCTAAGCGAGATTATAAAAATGGACCTTCAATATGACAATTTTTTTATCTTAAAATATTATTCTAAATCAAGGGTTGAATAATTACTCTAGCGGAACAACATGACTAATTAAAGATAGTAATAAGCCGACGAACAACAACAATGTACAACTAACAAAATAATATTTATACCTGAAGGCAACAACGATGCATCAACTAACAACCAAATATTAATATGCCGACAAAGCGCAACAACAATATCAACTAACAAGCTAATATTAATATGTCGGCAGGCAACAATATTTCAACAAACCAAAAATCACCAAAGCATGTCATATTATTCATATATTATAAAACAATAAATAAGTACCTCATAAATGTAGTTCACCATCATAATGACATATAATGCAACATTTCCTACAATACCAACCAAGATGCATAAAACCATCAGCTTTTTGGGAAATTATAAATACAGAATATGAAAAACATTAGTTCAAAATATGAAAAATTTCTTACTTTCATCTAAATACAACACGCCTTGCGCTTTTAGAGGCAAAAATATTAATCAAGTTTGTGTAGTCTAGTTGATCAACCATTTTCCTTTCAATTGATAACATAGCCAATCCATTCAAATGTCTTGCGACATAGTTGATCGTAGATAAGTTCTAATCAGTTTTAACTGAGAAAGATCTTTCGCGATGCAACCGTGAATCCTGGTATGGTTAGTAAAATCTTGTAAGAAATATAAGCATTTGGGAAATAATTCACCCTATTCAAGAATCGCACGACATCTATTGCTCTAAGCATTTCACTTGACAAATAGTTCTCGCAAACACAACAATTATGTGCATAAATCATCTCCAATAACGCCTGCATGCCCATTGTGGCTTCAAATGTTGCTCAAGATTCGTGAAGACTTCAACAAACCATCATATGAAGCGGCTCTTTAACTTCTCCGATTGAACAAAAATCCAAAAAGCTTTCATATTCCTTAAGTTTCTCAAATCGTTCTTGAAGTGATAATCGTGTTGATCAACTAAGTAAAGAAAATAATCAACTCTAAAAGATTCTTCAGTGAAAGCCTAACCTCATCACTACCGCTTTCATCATATCGTTTTTCCTATGAATGATGCGTTTTCTAGAAATGTAGCTTCAACACCCAAATCATTTGCCATTGTTTTAGCTTCATCCATCGCATGATGAAACCCACACTCTCTAAAGTCATCAAAAATGCAAAGCACAAATAATTTATTTCTTTTGTTTCTTTTTCCTCTTTTGAGCACCCGACTTATATTTAGGAAACATCTTGTACCTTTTATATACACAAAAATATAATTTATTAATTATTGAATAGCAAAGCACAAATAATTTATGGAAGATCGAACTAATTTTTATCACAAATGGGTTTGTTGAATTTTTATCAAAATTTCTATTTGTCATTTGTAATTTTTTGAAACAGTAAAAAGGGAAATCAATCTCCAAGACAAGAACTAACAATTTAACATTTATTCTATGAAAATGAAGTTTAAACTAAGACAAAATAATCTCTTAAACCATTTTACATTTTTACTACACGACAACACCATCGGTTTCTACAAATCAAATAATATAACATATTAACATGAGCTATTTTAATTCATTTATTATAAATTTTAAAGTGTCACTTGATTATGATTATTCCAGAAATAAAATTGAAACACACCATTATTTTATCTTAATATGAATTAAAAGATGGATAAAAATTATGAAACTAACTGTTGACTGTCACCGTTTCGTGTTGTAGAGTAGACCGCTCCGCTGTCGTGCCGACTCACCGCCGCCCGCCGATTTAGAGCTTGAATTTTTTGGGCAGCTCGAAGATGTGTACCGATGGTGAAAAATCGAAACCGCGAAAGACGAGAAGAGAGATGAGGGTTTCGGATTTTTTAAGAAAAATTGTTTTTTTATTTTTTGAATTAGTTGTTGTCCAAATTTGGTACTAGGCCCTTTTAGTTGTCTTTGTCGACCCAAGCCCCAAGGGCTTTGGTATAATGGTATTGGGCCCTTTTATTTTTATTTTTAATATATCTAAAGAACAAAAAAAAAAAAAGTTTTGGCCCCTTAACATATCGGGCCCTGCAACAGCATGTTGTGCTTGGGGTCAAATCCGCCTCGCGTATGTACCAAAATGAACATAATTATGCAGTAAGTTTCACAATATAAGCAATATATGTATCTACATATGCAATTTATTCAAACCAAGTATGCATTACATGGAGCATCATTAATAACTAATTATGCATTGTGTTACAGTTATATATGCATCAAAAACAAATAATTATGCATCAAACAATAACTAACTATGAATTGTCTCATAATTATATATGCATCAAACAACAACTAACTATGTGTTGCCTCATAACTATATATGCATCAACAACAATCAATTTAACATTATCTCATTACTATCAATGCACCAAATAAAATATGAATATGTGGTGTATTATCCATGTATGCATTAAGTAACAACTAACTATGCAGTGTCTAATAACTATCTATGCAATATATTTATTCGAAATATGCATTAGATGTTGGAATCTGGTTGGTGTTTATCGAATGACAGGAAATAATTCGAGCAGAGTAACAATATGAAAGTCGAGGCAAGAGTTAGACTCTTTGTTTTTAAGACGAAATTGCCCCACTCACGGTGTTAATGGAAATTGGCAATCGCCTTCCAAAATACAACGACTTACGTCATGTGATAGCAACACTACAAATCATAAGATACTTCAAACGTTTTGGTGTTTTTGAACTCTCAGAACTTATGCAGAATATATGACGAAATTCGGATTTTTTCAGATGCAAAATGAATTCTGGGGACTCCTATTTATAGAACTTCATGTGCCATTCAGACTGGGTGCAACACCAGGTTCGGAACGATTATGTCCGTCCGATCGCGCCTGGTGATCAACAACCCCAATCTTATGGTCCAAATCACGTCCAACTGAAGGTACACATCCCTTGGCACGCACCCCCGCACACTAGACAATCGTTTCCAGCAGATTTTTCAAAACTTGAAGGCTCCTCAAAGCTCCTCGCGACGGTGCAGGTGCAAAGTGCGCCTCTAAAAGAGGCCCAATTCGACCAGGTGTGATGTGCGTCGTCCCGGCCCAACTCCGGCTCAAGATGCTCCGCACCGTCCCCAAGATTTTTAAGCTAGCAAAAGGCTAGTAAAAATGACTTTTGGCCCACTAGGGTGTCTATAAGAACTCCACTGACTACTCCTTACTATTGGTGAAGTTCTATATAAGGTAGCTAACTTTGCTCCTTGTTTACTATGTGGGATGTGTCTCTTCACATTCCCACCATTTCACATTTCCAAATAAAAAGTATTTTAAGTGGCTTACTTTGTGCATTTATTTCTCGTTCACCCGATATTGGTTTTGAGAAATTCAAAATGCTAAACTCATCTACTCGCGGTGTAGATTACGTTTATCTCATTTATTTCATACAACAAACAAATGAACTCACTTAATTAATTAATCAAAATTGAGTCAAAACCCAATTTCTAAAAATCAATTTCAACATTAGAGTCACAGTAATTATGTTTGCGTTAATGGTGGAACTATGAGAGAGAGATATTTGATTGTGTGATTTTATGACGATTTTTGTGGGATTGATATATATATATATATATATATATATATATATATATGGAGCATGATTGATATTATTTGATTTTATTTATGTTTTTATCTACCCGTATTTAATTGTAAAGATGTTATATTTTATTGTGATTTTACAGTATTACTCCTTTTGTAATTAATTTAAATATTTAATCTAGTTTTATTCATTGTAATCTCAACCATCAATTATTTAACGGGAGTGGTTGTGATTAGTCCTTACAGTCTCACGGTAAGGGGCTGTCTCACGAGATTTTATCCCTGTACATCCATATAAAATATATTTATATAATATACTGAGTTGTCGGTTTATTTACAATACTAGTAAATGCATTTCTTTTTTGAGAATCAAAACGAATCTCATTCATTAACGAGAAGAAACATACCACTAATTACGAGTGAAAAACAATTGCAAGTCCTGTAAGATTCGCAAACCTATACAAATCTATTTCCTTTTTAAAACCTAAACACTTCTAACTGTTCCTAACATTGCAATGAATGTGTTAGACCAAATACGTACCAAATAATTGATATCGCTTATGTCATGTATCGTTGAGTAGTGACTAATCCGAATCTTTTGAATAAAATCTCAGGTATGGAACAAACTTATTTATTTAAAATAAAACTTTCCTATTAAGGACGTTTATTCATAATAAAAGATTAAATACATTGAAAATTACTTTCAATCGCCTTTCATAGGAGGATAAAGAAAAAAAAAGAGGAAGAAGATGGAGGAGTAGAAGAGTCTAAGGCCGCGATTGGATATGAAAGAGATTTCATTTTCGTTCCGTTGGAGAATGTTTTTTGACTAATCATGCAATTGTTTATGAAAAATTTTCAGAAAATATATTATTATCTCACTTTCATTTTTTCTTATTTTTTCTCTTACAAATCACATCTACACATTTTTTCACAAAAAATAATCATACACATTATCCAACAAATTTTACTATTCACCCACTCACACATTTCTAACTACCAATCATATCCAATCTTTATTTACTATTTTTAAATCAAATCAACTTTCATCATTACTTTTTCATCACACATCCAATCACACTCTCAAAATTCATCTTTTTTCTTCCAATTTTTTTTACCACTATTCTCTAGCAAAATGAAAATTTTCAAAATGAAGGCATATTCAATCGCGCCCTAAAACTGCTAAATGCAATTTAAAAGAAATTAAAAGCATTTGATGTCTTACTTTTATACTTAAAATAAGACAAAATATTTTTTTCTAAAATAATGAAATATCGCTTTTTATTAAATATCATTTAAAAAAGATTTTGCACAAACTACCAAAGTCGGTTTGTATAAACCAGCTCCAGCATGGGGAATGGTGGGCGTTGCTCGCCGCCTGCTCGTGGGAGCAAAACGACAAGGAGCTGAGCCGTTTGATTAACGACCTTTCTGTGGGGGCAAGCAATCAATCAGTGTGTATGGATGCCACGCACGTTTATCTCCTTATGGTGACACACTACTTATTGTATAGATAGTCTCCACGTATTGTGTTTCTACTAATTTTTAATATTTACTGTAAGAATAAATATTGTCTGTCCTTTTGTGAGAGATGAGGTTCTGAATCTGGATCTGACACTGGAGGAGGTGAACATGTGGGCTGTGTCCATAAAATAGGTCAAATTTTAGGTACCTTTTTCTTTAGTTAGGAGCAGTTTGGAATTTAACTAATTGTAAGGTTGATATAGGGAGTGTTTCAAACACTAAAAATAAGTATTTTTTTTTTTCTTTAAAAAGCAGCTTTTAGTGTTTGCAAGTAATAACTTCCTTTTGATTCTACTTCATTTAATCAATCCAAAAGCGAGAGAGGTCTTTAGATTCTATCTGCTTCAAGTTTGAATTTTACAAATAAATAATCACTTCTACTACTTTTTTATCAAACACTCCCAAAACACTCATTCTCAACTTTTGATTTTATTTTCAAACACTACCAATTTCTGATTCTCAACTACTTCTACTTTTGCTATAATAAATTACTTCTTCTAAAAGCAGAAGTTTTTGCAAACACTCCCATAATTTGATTTATATGTGTCAATTTCACAGCTGCTTCTATTATGTGTAATATTCCTTAAAAATGAATTATATAGTTTGTCAAATGTCATTTATAAAAACTACCATCGAATAGACGGTAGTAAATGTCAAACCACTATTTTTATTAGGCCAATTGATGTTTTTGATACTCATTCACTGTCAGTGTCACCCTCTCGTGGGGACTTGAGAGCTGTCAAATGGTCTGACCATCTTGGACTGGTGTTTGCCCACCTATCTAAGAAAGAAATTTAGTTGGATTGAATGGGGCCAAAATTTCATCGCACACTAAATGCAACCCGTGTTGGGCCAGTCTTTCTGAGCAAATACACCTGGTTCCTTTCGGGATTCTAAAATTGCAACACAGCCCAACCATACTACTGTGTCAGACTAGTTTTAATAGCTGTATTATATACTTTCCAAATTTTTGCTTCATACCACTTTTATTTCTTCAATTCTCATCTCAAATATTGTATCAATTAAAATAAATTGATAAATATAAACATACGAAAATGGATAAATTTTGTACTTTTACAATTTTCATCTAAACTTCATATTAACTCAATAAATTTATGAGTGGTCTAGTGGTGTGAGAGGAATTTTTGAGGCCGAATGTGTTAAGTTTGAATCCTTACATTTACACTAGTTGATCTAGTCTGTCGCGGAAGGCTTGGGGAGTGTTTTGCAGGGTTATTATGCCAACAAACAAAGTTAGTTTGGTACATGTGATAATTGTATGCCTAACAATAAATTAGGCCCATATGTTGTGAGTTAGGGGTGTGTTTGATGTTGCGATTTCAACAATTTAGGAGTGAGTATTGGGATCGGAGTATTTTTTTGTCTGAAAATAATGATAGGTGCTAATTAAGAATTAATGATCAATGATGAGGCTTATTATGAGTTTGAATTTATGAAAATTAATCAATATTTGTATCTCACTTCATTTTTGGTTATAATTAATGGTGATGACGCCGAGTTTGAAGAAGAAATTAATCCACGCTCATCAATCCAAAGACACGTCCGAGTAGGAGACTGCGGGTGACGCGACAAGAACTTGCGGGCGACACGTCACGAATTAGGCTCGCCCGCTACCGAGCCCAACCGCAACACGGCCGCCGAGCCCCGAGCCCCGAGCCCAAATTTCGACGGAAACGATGCGCGCGATGACTCATAAAAATAATCACACGCCCATGCTTAACGCTTTATTGGTATCGAAACCGCCACATGTCGAAAGTTATAAAGAGAAGTCGACAAGTGACAAGTTTTTGGTGACATGCACACGATTAGAGAGGGACATGTGTCTTTCTTTAATTCTTTTAGTAATTAATAACTAGTTAGTGCAAAGATGACTATTGTAAACCCACCGACTTCAAGAGGTATAAAAAGTGGGATAAAGAGAGATTAAAAGGGGACAGAAAAAAGAGAGAAAAAGAAAAGGAGTAAGATTGTAATAAAGACCACCCCAATAATTCGCTCGCATTATGCAAAAAAGGCAAAATTAGCCGTAAATAAACACACGTTATGCACGTTTACATTTCCACGTGTTAAATCTTTTACATATTTTTGCTTGTTGACCAAAACGCACGTCAACAAATTGGCGCTAGAAGGAGGGCACCGTATTGGTCCAGTCAGAATTCCAAGCAAAAGCAAGTTAAGTGAAAACCAGGTAAAGTTTAACGTTTAACCTTTTCGTAATAGACAAAATGAGCCAACAATGAAAATGCTCATTTGATCAAGAGCAACATTTGAACAACCAAACCGCCGACTACTAATGGCCAAAATATGCTCCAAAATGCGAGGAGCACTACTTTATTTCCTTTCGCTCAGCCTAATTGCCAACCCAACTTTTGTACGACAAATGAACCAACTCATATCTCAAACTGTCCGCTACCACAAACTCTCAAGCACCTCCTCCACTCCTTGTAAATACTAACCCACTCAATCCACAACTAAATGTTAATATCAATCCTCAAGTTCCCGGCTTCCTCATGACGGCTTCAAGAAGCCGATTCGGGTAATGAACAACGTGTCCGTCGTGACGAAGGCGGCGCGAAGATGAGGAAGGACAAAGTCGTAGCAAAGTCACTACCGAGCTAACACGACATCACCATTCCCACTCGGTGTTCGCGGACGACCGGGAGTTGATCCTTTTCGCCCAGCTCGATCGATAAGTTCCCGACTCAGGTTTCCGGATGAGCGGGAGCAGCTTAGGGTCAATCAGATCCAAGGCCCTAACCTATGGCAGAACGGGATGTAGAAATACACCGCTGCGTCGTCGTTTGAACGAATTGGAAGGCGGTCCTCCGGCGAAATGCAGTCTCAAGACCGCCCCAAGCAATGAACCAACCAAATTGTTATGTCGCCATTTTCCCCGGGAATCCTGGCGACCCCATTACCGCCAAAGTTGAAAATCCCCTGGTTGGTCTCTACAATGGGAAACCGACCCGACCACTCACGTCCACAAGTACTTAGCATGGATGGAATTGTACAGTCCTAGTGATGCCATCCTATGCAGGGCCTTCCCACTGACTGTGGGCGACCGAGCCCACCGTTGGTTTAGGACCCTACCACAGGGGATCCATTCGGGCATGGGGGATCTCGCCTCCGCCTTTACGACGCATTTTTTAACGCTCCAAAGTCCGAGCCGCACCTAAGGACTCCCTCGTGAACATCAAACAAGGGAAGGACGAGCCCCTGAAAAGTTATATTTCTCGGTTCAACAAGCAAGTTCGAGAGATGGAACCGGTGTTGGATGACGCCATTTTAATCGCAGCCACGGCTGGACTTGCCCCCGAGACTTGGTTTAAATACTCCATCCATGAATCGGGGCGACCTCGTACCAAGAATTTCTGGTCCGCGCGGAACGCCATATTTGCGTGGAAGAAGCCATGGCAAGTAACCGCCCTGAGCACCGGCCAGGGGGCGTGAGAAAGGACGGAAGGAAAGAACCAGCAGTTGGGCCGGGGTCGGGATTTAGACCATTCTCGGAGAACCCGACCACCGGGTTTAGGGCTCGCCAGGAAGCGCGAGCCGAAGTTGCCGCACTGAGGAGTACTTTGACCCACACTCCATCAGCCATATGGAATGAAGTACAGGGTCTAAATTTGTTACCTCCGGCTCGGCCTTTGAAGGTCGAGCCGACAAAATTAGATTCACGTCGATATTGTGCCTATCATAAATCAATAGGTCACGATACCGATGAGTGCCGAGATCTAATCAGAGAAATTATGCGGATTGTTCGGCAAGGCGGTCTTAAAAGATACGTTCATGAACTACCGCCCCCACCGGCACTGGCTCAAGGTGTCAATCCGGAGCACGTAACCAATCCAGCTCTCCTGCCGCCACCACCGCCGAAACCAGGGGGTAGGGAGATCCTCATGATGTCGAGTGTAAATCGAATCAATACTAACACAAAAATGAGGATAGCCGCTCCAATAGAAAAAGGAAAGGCGATGTTAGACAGTAGCCAACGCCGAAAGGCAAGTTCGGTGGCGGAAATCAAGGAAGGCCAACCCACCGCCATTTTGTGTTCTCGGGACGCGATGCCAACCAGGTGGTCCATCCTCATTCTCGACCCCCTGGTCATTCTCGCACCGATTTTGGGTATTCCGATCCACGTAATTTTGATCGACTCTGAATCTATTCGCTACCATTTATGTCCGAAGCTTTTCGAAGATTGAGCGTGGACGATAGCTATATCCGTCCATGCAACAATAGCATTCTGGGTTTTGGAGGAGGAAGGATAGTCCCGCTCGGGGAAGTTGATTTGCCCATCCAAATGGGACAAGGGTTGCATAAACGGACCGTCATGACAACATTCAAAATAATCAACGCCGATTCGGAGTACAATGCTCTCATTGGGAGGCCATTGCTTTATCATATAAAAGCAGCCATTTCAATATATCATTTTTGTATACAATTCCCGACATCTAATGGCGAGGCTATACATAAAGGGAATCAAAGGGAGTCACGAGAATGCTCTCTCAAGCTCCGACCGGTAGAGATTAACGTGGTGGAACGAGGACAAACCAGTGGAACCACACAAGGTGATCCCCTGCCCAAGGAGGATTCCGAGCGGAAAGTGGTGATCGTTCAGGAGGATAATCCAGGTCGTCGACCTGGGAAGGAGCCGATGATGGAAGAAGGCGAGCCGGCAGTCGAGAACGAGCCGGCCACTGAAGATGAATTGCCCCTGCAGATCAAAGAGGACAAGAAGCAAGAAAAGAAAACGGCGGAACCAAACTAGAGAACAGTTAATACAATCAACGTTGGAAGGCCAAGCGGGGCGCCAATGCGTATTGGTCATGATCTCCCGAGAACCATATCGAACCGAGCCGATTGAGTTTTGGGAAATAATCTTGACGTCTTCGCATGGACTAATGCGACATCCCCGGAATTGACCCTAAGTATGCATGACATCGCCTCAATATTGATCTAACGTTCCGCCCCAGCTTATCCGAAAAGCGTAAGCTCGGCCCGACAGACAAGCAAAGACTCGAGGCCGAGGTTAACAAGTTGATAGACAATCAATTCATCCGGAAGCCCTCTATCCCGATGGGTTGCCAATCTATTTTGGTAAAGAAGAGCAATGGCGGCGATGGCGCCTCGGCGTGGATTTTACCGACACGAATAAGGCATGCCCTAAGGACGCTTATCCCTTGCCAAATATTGATTATATGGTGGATGCCACAATGACACGAATCGATGAGCTTCATGGATGCATACTGGGTTACAACCAAATACGAATGCACCTAGAAGACGAAGAAAATACATCATTCTTCTCTGCTCGTGGAATTTACTGTTACAAGATGATGCCTTTCGGGTTGAAGAACGCTGGTGCGACCTACCAAAGGTTAGTAAATAAGATGTTTGCAAAAATGATAGGTCACACTATGGAAGTCTATGTAGATGACATGTTGGTAAAATCACTGTACATATCCGATAATTTAAACGATCTTAATAAAATGTTTGCTGTTTTGAGAGAGTACAAGATGATGTTAAACCCGAGAAAGTGTACGTTTGGGGTTGGCTTGGGTAAATTTCTCTGTATATGGTCACCAAAGGGGAATCAAGCCAACCTGCATAAAATAAAAGCCATCATTGATCTAGAACCCCGAACTCGTAAAAAAGGGTACAAAGCCTAACAGGCCGATTGGCCGCCCTTAACCGATTTGTTTCACGATCCACGGACAAGTGCAAACCTTTCTTTGAAATTATAAAAAAGAGTAAAAATTTTGAGTGGACTAAGCAAGCACAGACTGCCTTTGAATCCCTCAAACAACACCTTTCCTTAATTCCTATATTGCAAAAACCTACCCAAGGGGAGGACTTGTATTTGTATCTTTGGCGGTATCCGAATACGCCATCGGCTCGGTGTTAATCAAAGGCTAGATGGTTCTATTCAACATCCGGTCTATTACACCAGCCAAGCGTTACATGATGCCGAGCTCGCTATCCACCAATGGAAAAATTGCTTATTCGCTAGTCATCATGCGCGCGCGAAACTCCGTCCATATTTTCTAGAGCACAAGATTATAGTCTTAACGAACTACCCACAAGAAGCAAGTACTACACCGACCCGATACTTACCTGGATGATCAAATGGGCCGTCGAACTCGCCGCTTTGATATTATATACGAACCACGCACCGCAATAAAAGGACAGGCTTTAGCCGACTTTGTGGCAATTCACACCTTCCATACGATTGGAAGTTATGGAAGACCAAGAATGGAAATTGTTCGTTGATGGCTCTTCCACCGTAGTAGAGCAGGGGCGGAATCGTGATAATCGATCCAAATGAAAAGTGCTACTTTGCTCGGCCGTGCGATTTGAGTTCCTCAAATTAACAAACGGCCGAATACGAGGCACTTCTCGCAAAGCTTAGAGATGGCAAACTTCTATGGGCCTAAAACAACTATTGGTACACAAAGATGATTCTCACCGGTCGCTCATCAAATCAACGGCAGTCGGCGAAAGAGCAAAAATGCACAATATTTGACTTAGTCAAGAAGAGATTATCACACTTTAAGACAAAAGTCTTACATGTGCCCCGAGCCGAGAACAAAATGGAGACTTGGTTTATACACCAAGTACCAAAAACAAAATAAAGATCGTGGTTCATATACCGAGTACAAGAATCAATTAAAGCAAGTAAAGCCCCTTATTCAAGACACTGGGAACCGAGCCCCATGCTTGGGAATATAAAAGGAAAAAGAAGACAGAACAATCTTACAAAAGGAGAAGAGCCAACATATGCAAAAAGCTTGAAACACATACACAGTGAGGAAAATAACAGTTCATTTCTACTTCAAAAGTATTTACATAAGGAGGCCGAGCCCATTACATCTTAAGGCACGGCTGAGTTACCTACCTACGAGTACATATGAAAGCATGTAAATAAAAAGAGGCAAACATCAAGACCGAGAAAGCGGGGCGGAATTTCAACGGCAGACACTGGAGGCGACTTTTCCACGTCCGGGAGGAGGAGAGCCACGAGCATTAGGAGCCTCGGCAAAGTTTGGCGAAGAGCATCGAGATCAGCCTCCATGAGGGCCAGATCTTCCTCAAGCTGAGCAACAGTACGCCCACCCTTAACCAAATCGAGAATTTCTCTGAGGCTGGTCGCGTGGCCGCAGGTTAACATAAATGCATACTCCTCAGAGTCCTTGTAAGCTTCAATGGCCTATGTGCGAGCTTCCTCAATTTGCCGATGAGTAGTCTCTTCGACCTCTCTGCGCACATCGGCTAGACGCCTGTCCATTTCCTCGGCCCAGGCAGCGGCAACACGTTCCAACTCGGCAACCTTAGCCCTAAGCTCCTCTTCGACCCTGCGGTCCTGATCTCGCTCTCCCTCGGCCCCGCAGCTTTCTCTCTCTCGTAGTTGGCCCGAGCCGTAGCCTCATCCGCTTGGGTCTTTAACGATTCTTCTACCCCTTGAAGGGTAACATAGGCCTCCTGCAGGTCCCCATGCCGCCTTTCCAGATCGGCATATTTTTTCTCTAGCTCGCGAGTTCCCCCAATCGCATGCCATAAGAGCCCAATCATCCGCCCAGACATTGCCATGGCATACTGAATTTGTTCTTCGAAGGCTCTCGAGCGCACTGCTCGATGCCTTTTGTCCAGGCACGAGCCGACACTCATCGCGGCCGACCCGCCTCCGGTAAAACTCTCGATTACTCCTCCGTCGGCGTGGCACATCGAACAAATTCCACAAACCATCGAGGCGTAATCCAATCATTCCCTCGCAATATTCATCCCTCACTTGACTTGGAGGGATGAAGTGACCTTCCCTGCCGGAGTCATCTGAGAAAGTTCGCGGACCCCCCCTTCTGGGGCCTGTTCGGGATGTTCCGGCGCCGTTTGACCAACCCCTTCAGTCTGTCCAAGCTCCTCCATCACAATCCCTCCTCTTCTCCTTTGAAGAGGAGGCTCTCTCGCCTCCCGGCACTCGTCAGTGGGGACGTTTACGCCGGATATCGCTCTCCGAGCAGCCTCTCGCATCTACAGGGTGACCGATGGTCGCCTGTTCGCCGAGCGGCTGTGTTCCTCACGCTGCGAAGGCGTGCACGCAAATCCAAGCCACGCCCTACAAAAAGCAACCACCGTTAATAGGTCAGAAGAAAACGAAATAACATTTCAAAAGGGTGTAAAAATACAATGTTTACCTCGAACGGCGGCGCACTCGGCCTCCGGAGTCTGCGTTTGCCCAACGGGCGCAGATGATCTGCCTGACAGACTAGCCGTCGTAGGACGGCGCAACTCGCTCTATTCTCGCCGCTGCTCCCGGAGAATGGGGCCGTCTTCTTCACACGGAGGGTTCTGCGAGACTCTCTCTCAACCTCCACCTCCCGCTCACCGCCTCGTCCCGAGCCGCCCCTCGGCCTCGGGGTCGGCGGAAGAGCAGCCTCAAGCCAGTGCGGCGGTGTTGGCCTCGGTAGCCAACCTCTCAATCCGCCGTCCATGATGCCTCGAGCCCGGATGTTTTCCAGCCTTCGAATAAAGGTGGCCGACAGAGGCCCCTTTGATGCCCGATTCTCTATAAAGGTAAAAAGACAAAAGTCAATTACAAAAGGAAACAGTAAACAGCAAAAGCAGAGAAAGGAAAAAAGATAAGACTTACTGTAACCAAAAACAAAGTTCGATGGGGGATGAAGAATGGTTTCCCTTTCTCCATCTCCCACGCGAGCTTGCCACTCGCCGCTCACCCAGAGCCACTTATCCTTCCACTCCTTCAAAGATGAAGGGAGACCTTTCACCAAGCCGTCCGGATACCCCAGTCGGGTCTGTACATAATACCACCCGGACGGCTGGCCCCGAGATGAAGGAGTCGCTCGCCATATAAAGAGCTCATTCATCTCCTTAAATTTAGGCGAGATATTTCTCCGGTGAAACATCACCGGGAGGCCGATGATCCCGCCCCAAGAAATAGGGTGCACTGGGTCGGATGCATGCCCCACTTGCAAAACCACCGCGTAAGGAAAGCCGACAGCGGTGGAAATCTCAACCCGTATAGAAGGTCAAAATACGGCCAAGCAAATCCGGGTGGGTACTGGGAACTTCTGTGCCATCCTCCGGCACCCAAAAATTGATGCCACTTGAATACGGTACCTCCGCCGGAACTCTTCCACCTCCCGAATCATCGGATGCTCGGGATATCGTTTATATCACTCGCGTCCACCGAGGTTCGACACGAAGACGAGGGCCTCCTCCTTGCCGGCCGTCACCATTACGGTGACCCATGGGCCCTAGTGGCCTCTCGGGCCTCGAATCACGGAGGGTTCATCTACCCGCTCCACGTTATCACGCTCCGGCTCCGATGGGTCCATATTTTCTTCTTCTTTGCCGGGTATCGCCTAAAATCAACACTTGGTGATTCTTTTTGCTGAACTCTCTTGTGCCGATCCGGGCCGATACACTGCTTTCTTCTCTAAAAGCAGTCAGCGGCGTCGGATCAAAGATAGTATGCGTCCGCTCCAAGGACGTTCCACCTCGAGAAGAATCGGAGAAGATATCCAATAATGCTCGGGCGTGAGACGGAGATCGCCGTCTTTGGTGAGAAATAAACGAGAAGGTTCGAGGGAGGATCTTCGATTTCAACCTCTACACTATAACTACGACTCCTACTATCCTCAAAAGAAGACATTTTATAGGTAAAGGGAGAGTATTTCGAAAAAATACCTAAGTTCGAAGTCTCTGAACTTTGGAAGCCGACCAAATTTCTGCTCGGTTTTTAGTCACTTCAGCTCAAAGGTTAATGGTTGCGAAAGTGGATAATGGAGGGAAACAGAGGTATTTATAGATAGAGTTCCCTCGATAAACGAAACGTTTATTCGAAAAGACGCGCCTTTTAAACTCAAAAGCCGCCAAACATGTCGAGAACGCCGCGTCCCCACGCCCGATAGAACCGACGTGCCTTTTTCGATTCTTCGCAAGGCCGGGGTCCAACCACAAGATGCCACGTATCTGTCATTATGGCAACCCAATTAATGCGCCATTTCGGCATTAATCACTATCGCGACGGATGTCGAATGCACAAAACCTTTGAGAAATCCGTTTCCCCATTAAATGTTTATCATTAGCATTAAATTTTAACTCCGACTTGTAAATTCTTCTCTCGGAATTAAACTTGGGGGCCTTTGATGACGCCTTGAGCCGAGCCGGAAGAAATTAATCCACGTCATCAATCCAAAGACACGTCCGAGTAGGAGACTCGGGTGACGCGAAGAACGGTCTTGTGGTGACACGTCACGAATTAGGCTCGCCGCTACCGAGCCCAACCGCAACACGGCCGCCGAGCCCCGAGCCCCGAGCCCAAATTTCGACGGAAAAACGCATGCGCGATGGACTCATAAAAATAATCACACGCCCATGCTTAACGCTTTATTGGTATCGAAACGCCACATGTCGAAAGTTATAAAGAGAAGTCGACAAGTGGCAAGTTTTGACTGACATGCACAGTTAGAGAGGGACATGTGTCTTTCTTTAATTCTTTTAGTAATTAATAACTAGTTAGTGCAAAGATGGCTATTGTAAACCCACTGACTCAAGAGGTATAAAAAGTGGGATAGAGAGAGATTAAAAGGGGACAGAAAAAAGAGAGAAAAAGAAAAGGAGTAAGATTGTAATAAAGACCGACCCCAATAATTCGGCTCGGCATTATGCAAAAAAGGCAAAATTAGCCAGAAATAAACACACGTTATGCACGTTTACATTTCCACGTGTTAAATCTTTTACATATTTTTGCTTGTTGACCAAAACGCACGTCAACAAATGGTTATACATATACATATTTACATAGATATGTTATGCATTTTTTGGAGGGGTCCTATTATTCATTTCAATAAAAGATAAAATACTACATGAACATTTCAATTTACCGACAGAATGATGTTGTCATTATATTTTACAGTTACCTACAAAATACATACAAAATAAAAAATATTATTTTTCCCCAATTTATATCAACAGATTACTGATTTTTTTTAAATTAACGACAGAAATATTGTAGGTAATTACCAATAGTTTTAGATTTTGTAGGTTAATATTTATCTATAATGATTTTACCTACATCTTACAATTATTTTATATTTATCTGCAGATTTTTCCTAGGTAAATTGAAGTGAAATTAAAAAAAATAAGAAAAATAAATACTTTGCCTTCTAAGTCTAATGAAAATGGGACACAACAAAACAAGAATGATGATGTTTGCTTTTTACCCAAAGGTGGTTGGTGGTTGTTTATTCGCCCATATGCGCATCAATCAGTTATGAATTTTTAATTTAATGAAGAAGATTCTAACAAGGTTTCACATGGAGCTTGGAGATAGCAAGTTGACAAAATCTCTTGTCAATAATTGAAGCTAACTTTAACTAATCTTTTAATTATGGGATTAAGATGGTTGTTTAGGTAGGCCAACATAAAATATTTGATGATTAAGCCCCTATGATTTGTAAGATACTTTTTTGGAACTTACGAGATGTTAATGAAAATTAATATATTTGTTTGGATAATTGAAATAATCATGGGATTAACAATATTTGGTTTTGGCTAATCTATATATATATATATAATAGCAGAAGTCCGGAATTTTTATTTTCCCACCTTTTTTGCTTATTATATTAGGAAATAATTGTAAAAATTATAAATGGTAATTATTATAAATTCTTATATTGGGAAAATATTATAAGAAAACCGTTGCAATTATATAAATTAAGAAAATATTATAAGAAAATATTGTAAATGGTATTCCTACTTTATATGTATATAAATTAGGAAAATAACATAAATGATATTCCTATGTTATCTGTATAAAAATTAGGAAAATTTTATTTACTGTTATTCCTACTTTATACCAAAAGCGAGTCTATAATATCAATTCTATCTATATATAATATATAGATTTTAAAAATTATAAATAGTATTTCACCATAATTTATAGAGTAGGTCTCCTGTAGGACCGTCTTACGGATCCTATTTCGTTAGACGGATCCCCCAGCCCACCTCGCGCCCGCCCATGCCCAGCCCACCAGCCCGCACCTCTTATTTAAAAAAAAAAAAAACTAATTCAAAGCAGAATTGAACCCGCAATCTTAATAGAATTAAGGTGGTGTTCTACCACTACACCACTAGTACTTATTATGCAATTTTAGTATAACAATTTATATAAACACATTCATAAATACGCCTGATAATTAAAAATAAAAATAAAAACGCCTATAAATGTAAAGGCTAAGAATCGAACCCAAGTCTATTAAAAAAATTGATACATTATCTCAATAAATGGATACTTATAAAAGTGTTACTTTAACTACATCATATTTATTTTTTATTGTTCCTTTTTTTTTTGTTCCTAGTTTGTAACTGTATTAAGAAATCTGATACTTTATCTCAACAAATGGATACTTTTACTTATAAAAGTGTTACTTTAACAATATCATATTTAGTTTTTTTTTTCCTTCTTTCCTTCATTTCTAATTTGTGACTATATTAAAAAACATGATACTTTAAATCACGAAGGAAAAATAAATAAGACAGAGCTAAAGTAACACTTTTATGAGTAAAAATATCCATTTTTTGAGATAAAGTATCATGTTTTTGTAAATAAATCACGAAGTATGAATTCAGTACAATGAAAAAAGAAAAATAAATATACAGAGTTAAAAGTACCACTTTTATGAGTAAAAGTATCCATTTTTTGAGATAAAGTATCATGTTTTTTAATACAGTCGCATATTAGAAAATCATTAGATTGAAGTATCACAAATGTATCATATTTAACATCAAAAATATCACTATTTCCAGCACAAGTATTAGTTTTTCAATTGTAAAAAACATTAGCTATGAGACTAGATTAAGTACATCAAAAAAAATTATTTTTTGAATAATGTTCACCTCAAAAGTATCACTATTTTCGGATAAAGTATTACATTTTATTCAGAGAAGTTAAAATTTTAAAATGTCATTGTCCATCATAAAAGTATCATATTTAATATCAAATGTATCACTATTTCCAAAACAAGTATCAGTTTTTCAATTTAAAAAACATTAGCTATGAGACTAGAATGAGTATATCAAAAAATCTTATTTTTTGAATATGTAAAAATTAAAGTATCAATGTTCACCTTAAAAGTATCATATTTATTACTCAAAATTATCACTATTTTCGGATAAAGTATCATTTCCTATTCAGAGAATTTAATTTTTTAAAATGGAGGGATGATAATGAAGATTTATATTCACGGTTATACTAAATATGCACAATAAGCATCAGTGGTCTAGCGGTAGAATACCACCTTCCCTTGGTACAGACCCGGGTTCAATTCCCAGCTGGTGCAAATTTGTTAATTTTTTGATTAAGCATTTAAGCGGATCCAGCCATCCTCGTAGGGATGACAATGGGCGGGGACAGGGCTGGTAGGGGATGGTATGTCCCATACCAGCCCCATCCCCGAATCCCATTTAAAATACCATCCCCGTACCATTCCCCGTTATGGGCATCTTGTACGGGGATGGGGATTCCCCGTTCGGGGAACGGGGTCCCCGTGGGGATTCGGGGTCCCCGTTTTGTATTTTTAATAAAAAAATATTTTTTTACTTAAAATAGTTAATAATTAAAATAGATAAAATATCATGAATCACTAGCTAATCTTATAATAACTCCACAATATAAAATACTTTAACAATTTTCGAAATACAAAATCTTGTAATTTTAAAAATTAAAAATCATTATAGTATAAAACACATAATTTTTAAGGTTTAATTTTATAATTTAATAAAATAAAAAATATAAACATAATTAATAATAATAATATATATGCAAATATATATATATATATATATATATATATATATATATATATATATATATATCGATGAACGGGGATGGGACGGGGAATCCCCGTTTCATCTAATCGGGAGCGGGGACGGGGACGGGGATGGGATAGGGGATATAAATACCTGTTTGATACATGTTTTTATCTTAATTTTGATGATTTTATTTTTACACCAAAACAATGATTTTTAATTGTTGTCCAAATACTCCTAAATGATTTAAAATAGTTTTAATATTTTCCGGAGTATTTCTCCTAGTTCTATTTTTGATATAATTGGACAACACTTTTAATGATTTTGTGTTCATGTGTTTTTACATCAAAACTATGTTTCTAAATGTTGTCCTAATACTCCCGATCGGTCTAAAATATTTTTACTATTTTTTCGGAGTATTTCTTGAAGTTCATTTTCGACTAAAATTGGACAACTCCTCGGTTTTGAGGTCAACCGGTCGCCCTATAGGGCAACTTGTACCTGAAAGTTGTGCAAAACAGAGGATTTCATGTTCTGCTGAAAATGGTGAGGGTGACCACTGGACCCCCTCCGACCGGTGGCGTTGACGGTCGCCGCCATAGGCGGCCAGGTGTCTGGGAGCAATTTAAACAGAACATCCTGGACTCATTTTTTGTTTTGCTCGACCGGTGGGCATGGGATCGACCGGTCGGACCCCGTCGACCGTCATACTGTGTAAATGTGTGTTCTTACTTTCTAACGTCTATTTGTGCGCGACCACATCTAATGTTTGAAAAGACAAAATTCTAACCGTTGTGCAAACAGACAACTTTTTCCTAAATTGTGGGATTGATTTCTAACAGCTATAATCTTGATTTTAATTGCAATTTATTTGTAGATATCAGATTCCAAGAGGAGCCTATCAATGATCAATTATCTCCTATAAATAGAGGAAGATTTGAAGCACAACTAAAAGAGAGAACAACACAACACAACAAGATATACTCAAGCAAACAGTTGGTCTTATATTGTCATTATTCTTGTTGAAATTTGCCTAGCTTATCACTTTCACATTCTTGAGGTCTAGGCTATTCTTGATTACACTTGCTCTCAATTGTATAATTCATTATCGAGTTGTAATCTTGAATTTTTGGGTTATCATTCAACACAAGATATCCTTGTGAGTGTTCTTGTGGTAAGAACACACTTGGGTGATCCAGGTATTAGGTGTTAGAAGATTGTGGTAATCTTCTTGTTGAGGTGTTGAAGAATTTGGTATTCTTCAAGGTTGAAGATTGTGGTAATCTCAAAGGTGGTGTTGAAGAAGAGTGTGGTGCTCTTCAAGGTGTTGTTGTAAGTTGGTGTTGTATTAATTTTGGTAATTAATAAAATCTTTTTTCTTTTTGAAATCCATCCCGGATATACTGGGGTGGTAGAGGCTAGGTGGGTTGAACCTCTATAAATCGACGCGTGTTGTTTACTTCCTGCACCTTTATTATTGTCTTGGCTTGTTTTGTTCGAAAAAGAGGGCAAAATCGAAAAGATGGAGATAATCTATTCACCCCCTCTAGATTATCGTAGCCGCTTGGACTTACAATTGGTATCAGAGCCAAACTCTTTGGCAAGCTCGTTTCACATCGCGAGTGAAGAGGAACGATCGTCGGCTACGAATGAAGCTCATCTTTCCAGCACCTCCACCACTAAGCCACCTCGATTTGATTCCAAAAATTTTGTATTTTGGAAAGAAAGAATGCTATTTACAAGGTTGAGGGTTCGATATTTGGAACATCGTCATCAATGGAGAATCCATTCCGATGAAAGACACACCATACACCTCCAAAGCTCTCAAAGAGCTCAATGATGAAGAAAAGAAAATTATCTCCTTAAATGGTAAAGCTCTCAATATTTTATATTGTTCACTTACCAATTTGGAATATGATCTTATTGTAGGAATTCGATCGGCTCATGAAGTATGGCAAAAATTAGAAGCCATTCATGAAGTATATGCAAATGATAGGAGCAACTCAAAAGCATCTACTTCTCAAAGGAATACAAGGTCAAATCTAAGGAACAAGCCTCTTACAACTTCCAACTATGAAGAAGTTGAACATTGTCTTATGGGCATCGAAGAAGAAACGAGGTATGTCTTAAACCCTCTACTTCCTATGATATTGTTATACAAAATGATTATAGTGATTTGCAAAATGATTTTGATGACCTTCAAAATGAATTCAAAAGTTTACTTGTTAAGTACAAAAATTTGAAAAAGGAATTCAATGTTTTGAAAAATGATAAGGATAGTTTATTTACATCCTATGAATCACTATCATGTGCTCACACCACCACACTTGATAAGGCTAGAAACCTTGAAAAAGAAAATAGTACTCTTGTTGAGAATTTTAATTGCATAAAAAAAGATTTATCTAAATCCAACTTGAGTACCGTTAAAATGACCGATATTGTTGATATTCATATTTGTGATATTGAAACAAGTACTTGATCATAAGCCTAGTGTTATTAATTATGTGAAAAGAAATCAAGTCCCTATGCATGTTGGTCATTATGCTCCAAGAATTATTACTTGCTCCTATTGTGGTAAAAAGGGTCATACGGTAAATACTTGTTGGGCTAGAAATAGCTCTAATTATTGTTGGAGACCTAAAAGTCTCAAAGCTAATCCTAAAGGACCCAAACACTTGAGGGTACCACAAAGCAATGTCATATTAGGTACCCGGCGGAATCAAGGAAAATTCATACCGCCAAGAAGACATCAAATGACCATCTCATTTGATCAAAGGAGAAAACATCACCACAATGAATTTCCAAGAGAAAGACACTTTCAAAAATGGGAAGGCCACAATGCTTGGAGATGGAGCAATTGGAGAAGCCATCATTAACAAGATGATTTTCAAAGGGGAAGATATCATCAACAATGAGAACGGCACAACCCATGGAAATGGCGAAATTGGTAAACCGTATCTCCCTATTTAAATATGTATTTTATTCATTTATGCATGTTTTTATTTGTGTCTAAATTGCAAAATGAGTTTTCATAATTTTAAAATTAAGGTCTTCAATATATATATTTATGGTTTGTTTTTTTAAAAGAAGACCTTGCATGATGTTTTTAAACTCTTGAGTATTTGCTTAGACTAAATTGTTTTATAATATCTTATGGATTTTTATGGCATGAGCTTACTTGTGATATCTTTTATTGTTTTAGCCTACACTTGTATCATGTTCGTTTTGTGCTATACTTGTTTAAGATATATGTAGTATATATATTTCCCCATCCTCTTCAAGAGATGATTAAACTATCGAGGTACGCTCATCATCAGTATTCATCCTATAGACTCGATATATTTTTGTCATATGCGTATGTGCTTGTCTTTCAAGTTATTTCAAAGTATTTCATATAAGTGCCATTAATAGGATTTTTCGATTTTTGAAAGGCACTATTCTATAAAGCTTGTTTTATTCGAGACTTGTAAAGGATCATATTTGTTTTGATAAAACATTTGAATTTTTATCCGCTTCTCAAATTATGAATTTGATTGCTCATATTCATTCTTGTCAAAACTCTTGTTCAAACGCTTTTTTTTAAATGAGGTCTCAACTATATGCTCTCGGATTTTCAAATTTCAAAAGAGACCTTATATAGCTTTCTATAAGCCTATTTGAACTTACATGTTGTATTATATTCTTGATGATTTTCTTTAAGCATAGTATGTGTTACTTGCTATAATATCTCTATTATTCGATATTACTATGCTCTTGTGCAAGATGTCTTGATAAGATTTTGCAGGAATTTTTGGTATTTTGGAACAAGATAAATGACCAAGACAAGGTTAGTAGCTCAAATGTATTGTCAAGAAAAAAATATTGATTTTGATGATACATTTGCACCCGTAGCACTTTTAGAAGCTATTCGCATTCTACTTGCCCATTCTTGTTTTAAGAAAATTTCAAGCTTTACCAAATGGATGTTAAATCCGATTTTCTAACCGGTTTTTATTCTAAGAGAAGTCTATGTAAAACAACTGGGGCTTGAAAGATTTTTATAGGCCAAAATGATTTTTATAAAAGGCCTTATTATGTTTAAAACAAGCACCCCATGTATGGTTTGACAGACTTAGCTATTTTTGCAAAATGATTTTACAAGAGGTATAGTTAATCTACTTTCTTTGTTTTTTGAAAAAGGGCAAGATTGTTTACTTGTGCAAATTTATGTTTGGAGCTACTTATGAATATTTGTGCAAGATATTTCTCTAAGTAAATGCAAGGTGAACCTAAGATGATCATGATGAGGGGAGCTCAATTTCTTCATTGGAATTCAAGTTCAACAATGCCAAGAAAATGGTTATATTCCACACTCAAAGCATACAAAACAAGAAGTGAGGCATTGAAGAAGAAAGAACCATCTCAACCTCTATGACTACCACGTAAAGATTAACAAAGGTTGAGGAAGGCATATCGGTCGACACACATATTCGAGGTATGTTCATTCACTTTTATTACTCCCCTAAGACTCGACATTCCATATGTCTTATGTCTATATGCTCAAGCTCAAAAACAATCCCAACGAATCTCATTAAAGTGCCGTTAAAAGAAATTTTCAAATATTTAAAAGACACTTCTTCTTATGGCTTGTATATCCAAAATTTTAAAATGTTCACACTTTTCGGGATAACAAGTCCGGTGATTAAATATTTTTCAAAATATGGTTCGTTACAATATAACTAAACATATTGAGATTCAATATCGTTTTCTAAGGGATTGCATGTTTAACAAAAACTTGAGATGTGTTTAATTCCGTCTCAAGGATAATTTGCGGATTTTTTTAATCGTTTACCACCGAGTATTTTTCTCCATTTCGAGCTTGATTATGACATAATGTATATTGAATGATGTCTATGTTTGCATTTTGCACGTTTTTAATACTTAGGGGCGAAAAATTAGATTTTTGTATCAAATTTCGGATTTTCAAAACAGGACTGAAACAGTGGGCTGCCAGGGCTTGGGCCGACCGGTCGCCCATATCTCCGACCGGTCTCCCTAAGCCTCTGCCGGTCGCCCATTGTGTATTTTTGGTTAAAACGTCTCTGTTCTTATTTTATGCCATTTTGGCTCATTTCACTCTATTTTCATCCCCTTTGCAAATTTCACACACAATTCACTTCAAATGTATTTTGTTGCATAAATTTCATATTTTGGGGACTATCTAGCTCGATTATTATCATTATTGCTCGTCTTTTACCGATTAAATGGTAAGAATTCTACTTCCTTTGCTCAATTGGGTTGATTCCTTGAGATTGTGACTTAATTGTTATATTTTTGATGGAAGTTTCATATGCTTGTGATGAGCTTGTCATTTATGATGTATTGTATTGTGTTGCAACTGATTTGGTGATGAAAAACTTGGCTTGATTACATTTACAAAGGCTATATGTATCTTCATCATTTTTTAACACCCGCCAAGTGTTCGATAAAACGTTTCAATGAAATATTCATCACCTACATGAATCTCTTTCTTTCAAATGTCTTAAATACTTATTGAGATCATGTCTTGGCAAACAAAACGAGCTTATGGATTTTCTATGATACATTTCTCCCATTTCTTCGGATTCTAAGCCTAATTTTTCCTATGGTTGATAAATCGTATCTTTGGCGCACTTAGATATACTTGTATGATGTTTTTATCATCCTAACATTCTTTTTAATGATTCCAAAGGGGGAGAAACAGGAAATTGGCTCGTTAGCTCAAAGAAGCTAATAAAAGCTTGATATAAAAGCTCTAAGCTACGGCTTCTTAAAGCCACAAGTTGTGGACTATACTTAGTCATATTGTTGTATGATGAACTTATATACTTGTCTAATGATGTTTTGTTGACAGGAGGAGCTTATAAGCTCTTGTACTTAAGTACAATATGTAAAAGCTAAAGCTTTTAGCTTGTGGTTGATTATTTGAACATTACTCTTGATGTGCTTGTTGATAGGGGGAGCTTGTGCTTATTCTTGAATATATTCAAGCCCTTATTTGGTTGCTTATATATTTTGGAAATTTTAGTCGCTTCTAAACGGTTAGATGTTCTTACCGGAAAATCGTTTTAAAAATTGTCCTCCTATTATTTCTAAAAATTGTTTTGGTTTGTAATCATCAAAAAGGGGGAGATTGTTTGATACATGTTTTTATCTTAATTTTGATGATTTTATTTTTACACCAAAACAATGTTTTTAATTGTTGTCCAAATACCCCTAAATAATTTAAAATGGTTCTAATATTTCCCGGAGTATTTCTTCTAGTTCTATTTTTGATATAATTGAACAACACTTTTAATGATTTTGTGTTAATGTGTTTTTACATCATAACTATGTTTCTAAATGTTGTCCTAATACTCCCGATCGGTCTAAAATATGTTTACTATTTTTTCGGAGTATTTCTTGAAGTTCATTTTCGACTAAAATTGGACAACTCCTCGGTTTTGAGGTCAACCGGTCTCCCTATAGGGCAACCTATACCTGAAAGTTGTGCAAAACAGAGAATTTCATGTTTTGCTGAAAATGGTGAGGGTGACCGGCTGGATCCCCCTCCGACCGGTGACGTCGACCGGTCGCCCTTTCTGAAACAGAACTTCCTGGACTCGTTTTTTGGTTTTGCTCCTCCGGCTGGGCATGGGGTCGACCGGTCGGACCCCCCGTCGACCGGTCGGACCCCCCGTCGACCGGTCGCCCTGCGTAAATGTGTGTTCTTACTTTCTAACGTCTATTTGTGCGCGACCGGTTGCCCTAATGTTTGACAGCAAAATTCTAACCGTTGTGCAGCAGACAACTTTTTCCTAAATTGTGGGATTGATTTCTAACAGCTATAATCTTGATTTTAATTGCAATGTTTTTGTAGATATCAGATTCCAAGAGGAGCCTATCAATGATCAATTATCTCCTATAAATAGAGGAAGATTTGAAGCACAACTAAAAGAGAGAACAACACAACACAACAAGATATACTCAAGCAAACACTTGGTCTTATATTGTCATTATTCTTGTTGAAATTTGCCTAGCATATAACTTTCACATTCTTGAGGTCTAGGCTATTCTTAATTACATTTGCACTCAATTGTATAATTCATTATCGAGTTATAATCTTGAATTTTCGGGTTATCATTCAACACAAGATATCCTTGTGAATGTTCTTGTGGTAAGAACACACTTGGGTGATCTAGGTGTTAGGTGTGAGAAGATTGTGGTAATCTTCTTGTAGAGGTGTTGAAGAATTTGGTATTCTTCAAGGTTGAAGATTGTGGTAATCTTCACAAGGTGCCGTTGGAGATTGTGGTAATCTTCAAGAGAGATTGTGGTAATCTCAAAGGTGGTGTTGAAGAAGAGTGTGGTGCTCTTCAAGGTGTTGTTGTAAGTTGGTGTTGTATTAATTTTGGTAATTAATAAAATCTTTTTTCTTTTTGAAATCCATCCCGGATATACTGGGATGGTAGAGGATTAGGCCCTAGGTGGGTTGAACCTCTATAAATCGACGCGTGTTGTTTACTTCCCGCACCTTTATTATTGTCTGGGCTTGTTTTGTTCGAAAAAGAGGGCGAAATCAAAAAGATGGAGATAATCTATTCACCCCCTCTAGATTATCGTAGCCGCTTGGACTTACAATACCATCCCCGTCCCATCCCCGATTTCAGAAAAGCGGGGAATCCCCATCCCCGCTCCCATCCCTGATTTAATCAGGGATTCCCCGTCCCAATTTATTCGGGTACCAACGGGGATGGTTCCCCGCAGAGATTTTGCCATCTCTACATCCTGGCCCATCTAGGCATCTTGGGAGGGCGGGCGCGTGCAACTTGGGCTGGGTCTGTTGGGCCCAGCTTGTAAGGGGTCTTAGATGCTGTTTTTTTTTATATCCAGGCGGGTCGCGGGTCGGGCAGGCTGGGGATCCGTCTTACCGAATAGGATCCGTAAGACGGTCCTATACAAGTTTTTGCCTAATTTATATTAGTATATGTCAGTTCTTCATAAATATACATTACAATGATGTGTTGATTCTATACATCATATCTTCATCAAATATATTGTTTATTTGTTTCAATGGTGTCGATTCAATTTTAATTTGTACAATATAATATTAATTAATCAAGTTTTAAATAATGATGACTATTCAAACTTTCCTAAATTGTTTAATAATAGTTAAAATAAACGAATTATGATTTTACATATCTTTCACCATTGAATTAACAATTGATTTTGTGTTCAAAGATTTGTTTGGCAGCTTATTACTTATGTTAAATCCTCTTATATTTATACTAGTTAAATTGCATTAGAGAAACACTTTGATACTGTTGATCCTAAATTCGTAGCATAACCACCAAATATGGCTTCATCTCCACGTTCCCCTCTATTTCCATTTTCATCAAGTGTCCGACCAACATCGACAATATTGAACTCGAATTCTGCAATAAACAAGTGTTTTTATATGAACTATATTGTAGATTTGTTTTGACAATATTCGGCGAGTTTCTTTTTTGATTATTTTTTTTTATAGTTTTGTTGTATTTTTTTAAGTTATTTTTGTATAATTTGTTTATTTTTTTTATTATTTCTCATACTAACATATTTTCTGTCAATATATTTTGTGTCACTATTTGTGGTGTCCACTTACATTTTTTGTTCATATATATAAACTTCTATCCACGCCAATATTTGTTTTTTGGTTATTTGTTTTATAGTTTTGATTCGGCAATTATTGTTTAGTTTTGATTCGACAATATTTTTTTTGGTAATTAGTTTTATAATTTTGATTCGGCAATAAACTTCTATCTACTTATTGTAATAGCTTCTTATATTGTTCAATCAGATATTCATTACAAATTATAATTACATTAAATCTTTTGTATCAGCGTCTTCCATACAAATTCGGCAGTCAATTTAATGGTCTTACACCATTAAATTGTGACATGCATAATATGAACGAACACACTTGGACGGTCAAAATGGTCAGCCCCTATGACGCGTTCTATTTTATGGATGGATGGAGCAAATCCGTCCATGATAACGAAATTTCAGATGGTAAAGTGTTGATTTTTTGTTATCGTGCCAACCTGTTTTTGATGTGTCATTATTTTCTAATGATGATTCGTGTGAGAGAATCGATGTGTACTCAACTATACATGTATTTGATATCAGTTCAAGTAATATATTATAGTTTAAATTATATATATATATACGATATTTTTGTTATTGATTGATTTAATTAATACGTGTGCAACAAGCAACGATGATCCTTACGATGATGACATTAAGGTGGATGTTGTTGAGAATCCGACTTTTCGATTGATTCTCTCGAAGTCGCATACAAAGAAACCTCGCTTGGTAAGTGTTTACTCATATATATATGTATGTGTGTGTATGTGTGTGTAAGTTCGCGATATCTTTTGTTTAGTGAGTGGTGAGATTTTTTTGTTAATATTTTTTTTATCAACAGTCCATACTTATGAAGTTTTGGAACTATTTTATCAAGGGTACACACAATGAACAAAATGATGCAATTATAATGCATGGAAGACAATATTGTGTCGGATTAAAGTAAGAGAAATCCAGGATTTTCATGCAACGTCGTTACCAAAATTATAATTATTGTATACAATTAACAAATTGATGATATTTAATACTATAAATACAATAAGTATTTAATATTTTTCTAATCAATCTTATAGATACGACGAACTATTGATTGAAATTTTTAAAATTGAGCATTGGTAAAATAATTGACGGTATCTAATTGTACCTTTATTCATAGACAATATCTATTAATATTTTATTAATCGAATTTGAAAATACTATGTGTGGATAATTGACAAGATGTTTAAGAAAAAAAAAGAGAAAGTCGCACTTTAAGATTAAAGATTTATTAATCTAGAAAATTTATAATTTATTACTTCTTAATAAAAAAGACAATAATTGGTCAATGGGGCATTTTTTTCCATTTACAAGGGACTATAATTGTACAATTGGACAACAACGTATTAGCTTAAGAAAAACAACTGATTGAAAGTTTTATAAAACTCAAAATGGTAACAAATATTTATTGCTCGGAAATATTGTATATATCTCTTTCATATACTGATTAAAATATTTTTTATCTGCTTGCTGCCAAATTACATTAATATTTAATTGATTTTGGATTCTGGACTTTTTTATGGATGATTTCGAAAATATTTTATTATAAATAAGATGTGTGATTTTTATATCATGTTTTTGAAAGAATATCTGGATTTTTATTTCATATTGATTCAATTGCTGTTGCAATATTTATTTATTATATTTATTTCTGAAATATTGGTATTTTCAGAAGTGTGAACAAATACTAATTAAGTTTAGTCTAGAAGAGCCTCCACAGTTCTTAGCCCATGCTTGAGTAATAGTTTTTTCACACCCCTCAATCCCAGTCCATCTCCTATCAAACTGGAATCTTCTTTTGAATTTTTTGATTTGAACAACCAAGATTAAAAAACAGTGTTCTGAGGAGGCTCTGAATTCGGCCTTGACAATTACTTTAGGGAACTTAAGAAACCAATCGACTGAACCAAAAGCTCTGTCCAACTTCTCTTCCACAAATCCCTTTCCTTCTCTGTTGTTTGCCCAAGTAAAAGATTCACCTACAAAAGGGATCTCTTGCATCTCCATGCCCCTGATAAACCAATTAAATCAAGTGAAGCTCCAAATTGGTCTAAATCTGCCCCTCTTTTTTTCCTGATTGGAGCAAAGATCATTGAAATCCCCCATAACAATCCACTCATTACCCCATCTAGCCCTGGATTGAATCAGATACTCCGATTGCCCCATCCTCTCATTATCATCATTACTAGCATACACAAATATTCCCCAAGTCTTATTACTATCCCCTTCCTTACTAAACTCAAGCTCAATGCAGAACTGATTCAAAATAGATTGATGAACAACCATATTCTCTGCCCACATCACTAATAAACCCCCTTTAGTACCAATTGGATCCACAACTATCCATCTATTCTCCACCTTCAACTGCCTACAAACTGTTTGAATAAAAGTACCCTTCTTCTTTGTTTCACTTAGAAAAATTACCTCTGGGAGATGGAGTTTCCAAGACTCCTTTAACTGGGAAATTGTATAGGGCCCTCCCAGCCCTCTACAATTCCACACACATACCTTCATGATGTAATTTGGGGCCATTTAGGGCTGGCTTCCTCCATCATATCATCAATACCCTCACTAACTTTCATCCTTTTACTCAAAGCAAAATTCTCCCCTTGACTCGCTTCCCTGCATTCCTCCTTCTCTAAAGCCCCTTTTTTCTTTTTACGTTTTCCTATCTTATTATCTGGATCCAGATTCATGTCCATGTTCTCTTTACCCTCACACATATCCCCAACCTCTAACCTAGACCACTTTTTTCCAGATTTTTTAACACCCAGACTCAGTGATGGGGATTCCACCACTGTAGAGATCTCTTTCAAAGATTTCCTTATAACTTTTTGCTAAACAACTAAGGAAGACTGCACCTCTGCACTTGAAGCTCTCCCCTCCCCCCTAAATCCTCTTGCTTCACCCAAAGGCTTATCAGATAAGGGATTGCCCTTTTCCCAGGCTACATTAACCAGTTTCACTGGCAACAATGAGTTATTAGAGCTTTTATGCTTTTCATTTTCAGACCCAAGCTTCTGATTCTTAATCCCACCAGAGGATCCTGTTTCAGGAATTCTAACCCCCTTACTACAACTTTCCTTACTACTACCATCTGAAGCTGATTTAACAGGAGACTTGGGACTCTGCTGTCTTAGAATTCTCACCCCTTTTCCCCCACCAACAAAATCTTCAGCTTTAAGCTAATCTCCAAATCTACCCTCCTTCAGTTCATTACCCAATAGATCCCTCTTCTTTTCTTGACAGTCCTTTTCGCTATGGCCAACTATCCCACAAAAAAACATAGCCCTTGAAGCTTCTCATATCTAAAATCTACCTAGTGGCTCTCCCCTTTAAGTTTCAGGTTTATGCCTCTTAAAAATGGTTTCTCTATATCAATAGATACCAGAATTTTAAAGAATCTCCCCCGAATGCTTCCCGTTTCAGATATTAACACATCTTTAACTGCAGAAAACACCTTCCCAACTTTCACTCCCACTTCAGAGCTAATCCAATGCGCAGGAAGATTCCACACTTGCACCCACAAATCCATCTCCCCAAACTTTTCTGTCTTTATATTCAACCCTTCTCTCCACTCTTTTAGAATAATCCATTGACTATCAAACGACCACACCCTTCCCTCCATGACCCTCCTTCGATACTCCCTGTTCTGAAAAACGAACTAGAATAAGTTAAAACCCAGCTCTCTTAACACAAAAGGTTCCTCAATAGGCCAAACACTTAATATCGTTTTTTTTTAAAAACCGGTATCGTTTACTATTTTATTCCCCAAGACCTTTCCAAACAAACTCCACATACATTCTTCTTTGCTATTCACAATATCCCCATCATCAATATCCACCCCCTGCTGCTCTTTAAATGACAACGAGAATTTCTAGAGCTTTAAAGCGATATCACCATCCATATCAGGAATCCCACAATCCACTTCAAGAGATCAACACAAGCTTCACTCACTTGCAAAAAGCCAAAGCAAAGGAGCAAAGGACAAAAAGCAAAAAGCTGAAGAAAAAGGCAGTAATAAAAAAACCAAAAATACCTCTAACCAAAGCCTGAAAGCGAAGAAATATGAAGGAGCACCGCTCAGACCACCCAACCGACTTTTTGGCCACGAAATAGAAGAGAAGAAAGAGAGACGCAGATTCCGACCGAAGAACTCCTCAAAAACCAATCGAACAGTATCTAGGAACTAGGGCACTCTTAGAGAGAGAAAAAACACTCCTCATGGAAGGAGACCTTCAATTTATTATTGGATATTTAACATAATATATTATAAAATCAAGTACTAAATAATATGATGAAGTACTTGTGGGCATTGAATGAAAATATACTAGTTCAAATTAATCATTCAGTCATTAAATAAAAATAAAAACTGAAACGATATGGCACCTATTTTAATTTGAAATTCTATCCAACCTAAGCCACCATTAACCAAATTTCGAATCTTGCCTTATTTTTTAGTAATAAAAGTTAGATTTTCACATCTGATAAATGTTGATTTGTGGGCGGCTTTGCTGACATCTCTCGATGACTCTCTTTTGCACAACCTACTAAAGCTAGAGATGTCCTTGGTGGTGAAGTGAGGGAACAAGACATTTGTAGTGAAAGCTCCATTTGGATTTTAGAGCTAAGGATTTTTATTTCATATTAACAAATTTATTAAGGTTGTTTAGATAAAAATATTTTATAATGGATTTGAAATCTTTAGAAGCTGTTTTTGGAGTCATTTTGGAGGACTTCAAATGAGATTTCAAATTCCTTCTAACTGAAATCATTTGAAATCCTCTTTTCAAATCTAAATCCAAACTTATATCCTTCACAACCCGAACCCATTTGGTTTCTGAAAATATTTTCAAGGAACTAATGGAATAATACAAGAATAGACTTATAAGTCAGAGAATAGATGGTACCATGGTGGTGTTTGTTTGCCCATAACCAGTGAGAAGCCAGGAATTTCGGGTAGGAGGGTCCAACTAATATTAATATAAAAAGAGTCCGTCAGATTTTTGGCCATTTCTCCATAATAAAATAGTTTTAAACATGTCTTTTAGCCATTTTTGAGTTCAAATTTCCACTTTGTCTTTTTTAGCCATTTTTGAGTTCAAATTTCCACTTTGTCTTTTTTTTTTTTTTGATTTCTAATGACCGATCCATGACTCGGTACCAAAAGTCCACGGCATGAAGTTTTTGAAATATAATGAAGTACCTCATTAGAGAACACAAGAAGGGTATGACCCTATCAAAATGGCTAAAAAATGTGTTTTCGAAAAATATGTCTGTTTTTTATTTTTACAAAACATAAGTGAACAATTTGTCTATTTCCACAATATTAAAATGAAAAATAATACATCAAATTTAAAATAAGTAGAAGTTTTAGATTAAGTCATTGTATTAATTCAATCACATCTATTATTCAAAAATAAATAATAAAATACAATTACATCAATATACTAAAAAGAACAAATAGAGACACAAGAGAATAATGCAAAAAATCAAGTTAAAGTTTATGGGGAGCTTAAAAAATCAACAAAATTTTAAGAAAACAGAAAAAATGAGCAAGACTCATATTTTTCAAGATTCAAAAATTAAAACAGGAAAAAGGAATGCAATATAATTGAAGCCAAGCCCCAAACGGGACCATGACGTGATCAATAACTTAAACAGAAATTAAGCCAAGCCGTCTAGACAATCATCAAGAATAACCCCAAAATAAAACAGAGTAATGTAGCAGTGGAGTAAAATTACAGTCCACAGTGTCAAGTAAACCAAATTACATCCCAAATTCAACTTAAAAAGTTCAAGGGTCCTACGCCCTTAAGACTACCGACTTAAAAAAAAAGTCCAACAAAGCAGTAAACATAAATCCAAAAAAGCCGGATAGCACGGAAATGGATTGTTAGGACATTTATTGAGTAGATTTTGATGATACCATGTAAAACTTAAACTAGGAAGTTGGTACCCTATTTTCCTTGTAATTTGTATTGTAATAGATAGGGCCGAGAAAGCTGAGTCAAGTCAGCTATGCCAGGAAATACAAGAAATCAACTACGGACTCGATTGAAGACTCTGTTGTCTGTCAGCTGAGTATGGCCAAGAAGGAAGTCAAGGACTCGACTGAAGGAGTGTCAACTGAGGAACAACTGTAAGAAGTGTCAGTCAAATCATCTCAAGAAGCCAGTCTCAAAGTTGAAGTGACAACAGTTGATTATCGATGACCGAGCCGACTCAAGTCAATCAAAAAAGACAACAGTCTAGTCAAGACAACTGACTTAGATTCGTTGATTAAAGTCAAGAATGTTACTCAATATAGTAATATGTCAAAGCTGCCACGTCTAAAGTGTTAGTCCCAGAAATATGCAAAAGGAATAAGCCAATGGGAAACACTGCACCTTGTGTCAGGCACCTGAAATGCTGCGAAGACATTTAATACGAGGAAATGTCAACATCAAGGACTGCAACAAGACAAGACAACGAACAAAAGCGACATTTGAAATTAGCCTATCTCTTCAACGGGCAAAATTTCAAATGTGCACTATAAAAGGTTGAGGAAGTTATTGAGAAGAGGTTACCTGTACCACGAACAAGCAAGCAATATTCAAGCATTTAACCTGCAATTTTCCCATAAATGAGCAAGCAAATCCTCAAGCCTGAAACTCGAAGGAAATCAATCCAACACAAGTGGTGAAGGAAAAACAACTTCAAATCTGTTGAAGAGGAAACATTTGAAGAAATCAAAGGGGTCTACTATCCAAGCTAGGATTGTAGAAAGGTTCTAGGTCGAACCATTATCAAGTTTGTTGGAGGGCTTCGTGATCAAATCCAAGAACTTGAGAAGTGAGTCAAGTAGCAAGCGGTACGCCTGTGGAGAAGCTGAGTCGCAAGATAAGCTAGCTGTGTGATCAAGGCTGTCTCCAGACTGTTCACCGCTTTGTAAACTTATTTGTTACATAGTGGATTCCTCTAGGAATTGGAGAAGAGAGAATTAGAAGAATTACCCATCTTCGAACCTCTATAAAATATTTGTGTCATTTACTTTCAACAAATTTACTTTCCTGCATATTTACATTATATCTGCTATTAGAATCCTATTTGCTATCCAACTGATTAATAACCAAGTGCTAAGAATCAAGTGTTAAAAACAAACTTAAAATAAGTCTAAGGGTGTTAAGTGTTCTGCTGTTAAAAACCTATTAGCCAAGTTAAGTATTTGGCTTGAGCAGCCGAGTTATACTATCAACAGCTCTATCGAGTCTGTTGAGTGGGTAACTTAGCTGAAAAGCCAACGTACCTGTCCATCAAGGACACAATTGTTTGAGTCAACTCTGTTGAACTAATTTAAAAAGACTAAATCAAAAATTTGGTAAGGTTTATTCAACCCCCCTTTCTAAACCTTACTTCACACCTCTTGGGACCTACAAGTGGTATCAAAACGGTTGGTTCATTGAGCCTTCCGCACTGGTTACTTAACTAGATCTCTATCATTTCAAAAAAGTTTTTAAACACTTGTATTTTCAAAATCTTTCATTTTAAGCAAAGTTATTATCATGGAAGCAAATCTGTCACGCATTCCTATGTTTACTATTGAAGAATTTGATGATTGCAAAATTCGTATGCAGGCTCATCTATCTGTATTACATGATGAAATATGGCTTGTGATAGAGGATGGGCCACTGCAAATACTAAAAGTGAACACTACTGTAGAAAGAAGCATTGCGCAATGAAGTAGAAGAAGGCTGTCTTTGAAGCAAGACCAGCCATGGTTGAAAAACCAAGGACTGAGTGGACTAATGAAGATAGGAAGAGATACAACTTGGACAATGTGGCCAAGGACATACTCTACAAGACATTGGAAAAAGCAATGTTCAATAAAGTCAAATCTTGCAAATCTACAAAAGAAATCTGGAATAAACTGACTTTAATTTGTGAAGGATTAGAACAAATTAAAGAAAACAAACTGTCTGTTGCTGTTCAAAAATTTGAAAATTTCAAAATGCTTGCAGGTGAAACCATGGATCAGTTGGATGCCAGATTCACTGAGATCATAAATGAGCTTTCTGCTCTTGGGAATGAATATACACAAAAGGAAATGTGTATGAAGATCTTAAGAAGCCTCCCAACTGAATGGGAAACGAAGACTATGGCCCTGAGACACTCAATGGACCTCTCAAGAACATCCAATCATGAGCTATTCTCAGATCTCAAAGACTATGAGTTTGAGCTGAGAAGGAAAGAGCAAGAGGAGACAGCTGTACCCAAGACAGCTACACTGATGGCTAATGATGGAAAGAGAGCTGAACCAAAGGAAGCCATAGACTAGGAGGAAATTGCCCTAATGGTTAAAAGGTTCAACTAGTTATTCAATAAGAACTATAAAAGAAACAAGGGTAAAACCTACAGGAGACATTCAACTACTTCCAAATCAAGAGAAGACAGGCCACCCAAGAGAGCTGAACATCAAAGGGTTGAATATCAGAGAGCTGATAATCCAAGAACAGAAAGGGCTGATCAAAGAGCTGAGAACCTGTGTTCGAACTGCAGACAACCAGGACATTTTGCAGTTGACTGTTCCTATCCACCAGTCAACAAATATAGGAATGAGGAAGATAGAAGAGTCTTCAAGGAAAGAAGACAAGAAAAGAAGAAAGCCATGTTGGCTGCTGAGACAGTCAAGTTTAAAGAAGCAGCAGACTTAGAGAGTAGTGAAGCTGACTACTCAAGTGACTCTGAGGAAGCGACTATGATTTGCCTTATGGCTAAAGAACAAGATCAACCAGATCAAGAAGACGAGGTACACTTTAACTCATCTCATTCAAACTCAAGTGGTAGTGATTGTGATACACACACTTCATCACCCACTGATCTTTATGATTCATTAGGCAAAATGATGAAAGATTTTGAATACATAAAATCCTCACACAAAATTCTAAATGAGGAAAACAACCAGCTTAAAAGCCAAAACTCACAGCTGACTAAAGAGCTGAGTACTCTAAGTCACATAGCTGATGAGAACACTAAGCTGAAGGTTGAAAATGCCAAGATCATAGCAGAGTTAGATGCTATAGAAAAGAGGGAAAAAGATCTCAAAAATGTGATTGCCTCATTTACAAAGGCATCCAAATCATTGGATGATCTTATCATGAGTCAAAAAGAGTGTGGAGATAAGACATGCATAGGATTTAATTCCTTTGTGCACAGTCAAACTCCAAGAGTTATTTTGGAAAAAGGATCTTCAAGCAATGAAGCATCTCAAAAATCCAAAACACCAAATGATGCACTCACATTCACTCCAAAGCACAATCACAAACAAACTGGCCTTGGATGCAAAGGAAAAAGAAAACAACCAGTTGAGTATGCTGAGAGGACAGTTGAGAAGAAATCCAGCCGAGTTCCTCAGCAAACTCCAAACAAAAAATACTCAGTGAAAAGCAAACAGAGCTACCAGAAACCCCAGAAATTTCATCAGAGAAACACAAATGTTGGGAATGGTAGAAACTATCCAAACTATGCTGATTGGAATAATGTGAAACATCAGCAAAGACCTATGGAATACAAGCCAAGATGGCAAAGGCCTAAAACTCAGCAAAGGTCATTCCAAAGGCAAAAGAGCTATTATCAGCACACATACGCACCCAAGCACTACACTCAGAAATATCACAACTATCCCAAGAAAGCAATTGCTAAAACATAAACACATGCATGTAGACAAAAGAGACAGCTGTATGAACCTAAAACCCCCAAGCAATTTGCTAATGTGCACTATGATTATGGTACTAATAGATGGCAACCTCTTAGAGTCAAGTCTTTTGGCTATATGTTGCTTGGATCATCTTATAACACTAACCCCTCAGGACCCAGGCAAGTATGGGTACCTAAAAACTGATTTCCTTGATTGCAGGTTCAAAGAATGTAAACAGTGCCAAGGAACCTGGTACATGGATAGTGGTCGTTTCCAGGACATATGACAGGAAACAAGAAAAACCTGTCAAGATTCAAGGAGATTAGAGGTGCAAAAGTCATATTTGGAGGAAATGAAGCTCCAGGGGAAATCAAAGGGACATGATCCATCAAGAAGAATGGATTGGAAATCACAGATGTTGCTTATGTTGAAGGCCTCAACTTCAACTTGTTAAGCATCAACCAACTCTGTGATAAAGGCTACAATGTTGGATTCAACATGGGAGTGTGCCAGATCAAAGATGCTGAATCAAATGAAATAGTGCTGCAAGGATCAATACAAAAGAATATGTATGTGGTAGATTGGTCTACTGCTACACCAAGCACTTGTCTGCTAGTAAAGAGCACATCCGAATCAAGTTGGCTGTGGCACAAGAAGCTGAGTCATCTGAATTTCAAGACAATCAACAAGCTTGCAAGGAGTCATCTTGTAGAAGGATTGCTAGACTCAGTGTACAAGAAAGAAAGTGTATGTGATGCATGCCAGATGGGAAAGCAAATAAAGTCTTCATTCAAGGATAAGCCAAGTCCTTCTTCAACAAGGATATTACATCTGTTACATATGGATTTATTTGGTCCAATTGAACCATCTAGCATAAGTGGAAAGAAATACACCTTGGTAGTGATAGATGACTACTCAAGATATACATGGACAATCTTCATGTGTAAAAAGAAGGAAACTCTGCAGAAGTTACCTCAGCTGATGGAAAGAGTTCAAAATGAAAAGAGCCAAACCATTATAAAAAATAAGACCTGACAGAGGAACTGAGTTTATTAATGGGATAATAACTCAGTATTGTGTTGAGAATGGAATTGCTCATGAGTTATCAGCTGCAAGAACTCCACAATAGAATGGAGTGGCTGAAAGAAGTAATTGAACTCTCAAGGAAGCTGCAAGGACCATGTTAGCTGAAGCTGGATTGCCTAAGAGATTTTGGGCTAAATCCATTAACACATCATGCTATACTCAAAATAGATGCATGATCAACATGCAATTGACCAAGACTCCCTATGAGATTTGGACGGGGAGAAAGCCAAATGTTGGATATTTCAGGATATTTGGATGTAAATGTTTCATCCATAACAATGGCAAAGATAATTTAAAGGCTTTTGATGCCAAAGCTGATGAAGGTATCTTTTTGGGATACTCAGCTGAGAGTAAAGCCTATAGAGTGCTGAACAAGAGTACTATGGTTACAGAAGAGTCTATCCATGTGGTTTTTGATGAACCTAATGTAAATGGAGTAGACATTGAAGAGTTAGGCGATAAGTTTGAATCATCCAACAATACGAGAAGTCCTTATGTTGAAGTCAAGTAAGAGCAATCAACCTGATGAAGATGAGATAATCAATCTCAAAGACAATCGAAAGTCTACAAAATGAATGAAGATGAAAGAGTCATTCAAGACAACTCACTGTGAGACAATTTGAATCCAGACTTACTCCAACCTGATGTGAGATGGCTGAGAGACCATCCACCAGAGTTAGTTATTGGAGATGTTAGAGATGGCATAAGAACCAGATCTAGAGCACATCATGAAGCAATGTTCACTTGTTTTATTTCCCAGATAGAGCCTAAAGATGTGTCTCAAGCATTAGATGACACACATTGGATTCAAGCAATGAAAGAAAAATTGAATTAGTTTGAAAGAAACAAAGTATGGGAATTAGTGTAGAGGCCAACCCATCAAAATGTTATTGGCACAAAATGGGTTTTCAGAAACAAGATGAATGAGGAAGGATCTGTTGTAAGAAACAAAGCAAGATTGGTAGCCAAAGGGTATTGCCATGAAGAGGGTATAGATTTTGATGAAACTTTTGCTCCTGTTGCAAGATTGGAAGCAATAATGATGTTTCTTGCTTATGCTGCACATATGAACTTCACTGTGTATCAAATGGATTTGAAGAGTGCTTTTCTAAATGGATTGTTAGAGGAAGAAGTCTATGTTGAACAACCTCCAGGTTTTGAGAAGAAAACTATTGGAGATAAGGTATATAAGCTCAAGAAAGCATTATATGGACTGAAATAAGCACCAAGAGCATGGTACGACACATTGTCTCAATTTCTAACTGACAATGGATTCACCAAAGACAAAGTTGATAGAAGACTCTTTAGAATTCAAGATGGAGAGAGTATACTGCTTGTTCAAATATATGTGGATGACATCATTTGGTTCCACAAATAAAGAGCTGTGTGACAAGTTCTCAAACCTCATGCAAGGTGAATTTGAGATGAGCATGATGGGAGAACTGACTTTCTTCCTAGGACTTCAAGTCAAGCAAATGAAGGATGGAACCTTCATAAGTCAAACAAAATATACCAGAGATTTAATGAAGAAATTTGGTATGGAAGAGAAGTCTTCTGTGAAAATTCAAATGAATACATCATTCAAGATGGACATTGATGCAGATGGCAAAGCTGTGGATCAAACCAGATATAAAGCACTCATTGGATCATTGCTCTATCTAACAGCAAGCAGGCTAGACATCACCTTTGCAGTAGATGTATGTGCAAGATTCCAATCTGCACCAAAGGAAAGCCACATGACTGCAGCTAAGAGAATCCTAAGATATTTGAAGAGATGCCAAGAAGTTGGCTTATGGTATCCAAAGGAAGGTGGACTCTAGCTAATTGGTTACTCAGACTCAGACTATGCTGGATGTAGAGTTGACAGGAAAAGTACTTCAGGTACATGTCAAATGCTTGGAAATAGATTGGTTTCTTGGTTTAGTAAGAAACAAAATTCAATTGCCACATCCACAGCTGAAGCAGAGTACATAGCTGCGGGCAGTTGTTTTGCCCAAGTATTATGGATGAGACAACAACTAAGAGACTATGATATTGAAGAAAAAGAGATTCCAATTATGTGTGATAACACTAGTGCTATTGCAATCACTCAGAATCCCGTGTTTCATTCAAGAACAAAGCACATTGATGTCAGAATCATTTCAAAAGAGATCATGTTGAAAAGAAAGACATCACATTGGAATACATCTCAACTGATAAACAGTTAGCTGATATATTCACTAAGCCTCTATGTGAATCAAGATTTTAAGAGCTCAAGAATGAGTTAGGGTTAATTGAGCTGAGTTGAATCTCAAAAGACTCAATCAACAGAAAAAGAAGATGAGAAAATCAAAGCAGAGCAAGTTTCACACTTCAGCCAAGTGAAATAGCCTGATCGGTAAGTCAGCTGTATCGAGTTAGCTGACAGATGAGTTACTTCATAAGAAGAGAGAAGCTGAGCTAAGTCACGTTGGATATAAGCTGAATCATTTACGAGCTAAGTGACAAGAACGCAGTCGTTTTAATTGAGAGGGAATGTTTTTAAGGATGACGTCAGCGTAATAATGACGGTCACAGTAAAAGCTGCACAGTGAACCATATGGTTGGATATAAATGCTGCTGCATGTAATGAGGTGAATTAAATGCGATTTTGACGTTTTAATCTTAGCCGTTGATTTTGATCAAAAATTTCAAAATCCGTAATATGTCCTTTCACGTCCCTTATATACGGAGCTTTGCACTTCTCTCTCCTCATGCAAACTGTTCATCTTCAAGCAAAGGAAGCATTTTCTCTCTGAAATCGAGTGCAAACCCTAGTCTTTCTCAAGCAAGATTTTTGTATTTTCGATCGGTAGAAACGTCTGAAAATAGCCCCAAAGTATGATTTTGTAAAGCTTTCAAAGAAAATCCACACTGGTTTCTCAGTGGATTTTGACGAGATGATCAAACAGGGTGTCGATGAAATCCTGGTTCAGAAGATAGCTGCGATGTTGGAGAAGTCCGGGCTGAAGGACGTTTTGGCAATCGAATACTCTCATACGTACCTCAATGAGGTAGCTATGTTCTACGTAAACACAGAAGTGCAGGACGACGAAATCAAATCTTCCGTCCACAGCAAGGTCATAAAACTCAGTGCAAAAGACCTTGTTGAGCATTTTTTGTTGCCCTCGGAGGGCTTGAAGGAGATCTATGAGGCTGATGTCGACTTAGGCTTGCTTGGAAGGAAGTTACCAAGCCTCGAGTATCTTTGCGAAAGTAGTTTACACGGTTAAGAAGGAACTGTTGAAAGACGACTATCACAAGCTGATGGATGTCGTCTCGAAATGCATTGACATGAATTTTGGAAGCTTCAATCAGCTGTCCAAAACTAAGCTGATCGTGATGGCTACGATCATGCAAGGAAAGAAGATTAACTGGGCTGAGTTTGTTTACAGCAGACTCTGCCAGAATGTGCTGAACAGGACCTTCAAGAAAGATAAGTCCTTTGGATGCTTATTGGGCTATGGCCTTGTGATTGGCCATCTCATGGAGGTAAAAGGCATTGCTCTTCGCCATGGCAAGCCTTTCCACGTGAACAAGAAGATGTTCATGACAAAACTCTCCAGTGCCCAGAAGAGAGCTCATGCTAAGAGAGCCGATACAAGTGAGGGGAATCAGCTGACCCTGAAGACTCAGCTGAGACCCCTTCCCCGAAGAAGAGAGCTGCGACATCCAAGCCTGCTCCTGTCCCCGCAACCAAGCAGAAGAAAGCACCTGTTCCCGCAGCAAAGTCCAAAGCACCTGCCCATGCAGCCGAGTCACCTACCCGAGCAGCCGAGGCTCCTGCCCCCGCAACCGAGATAGAGGAGGAACACCATATTCCTTTCCCTAGCGTAAATACGAAGAGGACGGCCAAGTCAAGAAAGGCTGCTACCTCTAGGAAAAGTTCATAAGCTTTCACGTTTGAGGATTCTGAGGATGTTGAATCAGAAGTTCCTCTGCTCCCATCTAGGAAGTGAAGGTTATTCAGGCAATCTGAGCTTGAAAAGACAGCCAAATTCGGTACTCAGTCGGAGAAAGAAACTGAGACTGTTGATGCTCTAGAAGAGCAGTCTCCGGAAATTATTGATGATGTGATGCAGTCTATTGATGATGATCAACAGAGATCTATCGAAGACTCAGCTGTGAGAAAGACAACTGAGGAAAGCAAAGAGGCTGAGACAACTGAACCTGTTGTTGAAAGAGTTGTCTCCCCTCCTATAAATGATGATGTTGCATCTGAGGAAGAGCAAGGTCTCTTGTCTCCCATTCCGGAAACTGGAGGTGAAGATGATGATGATGATGATGATGTAATTATGTATTCTCCAGTTTATCCAGATATTCAACGGTGATTGAGGGAATGGAGAGCATGGAAGCTAGATCACTTAAGGGTACAGTTCACTCGCCCTGAGTTTATTGAAGAAGAAGAAGAGCTTCTCTGATTCCTCTGCGTAAATGATGTCCGATCTGCCCTAAATTAAGAAAACTATTTAGACATCCTTCGCATTCTCAAAGAGAAAGAAAAGGAGAAAGCTTCCGAGCAAGCCCGAGCCTTGGAGAAATCCAAGATGTGCCAATTTATAGGCTCTCTAGAACATAATCACACGCATCTTGATATGCTCTCAGATAGCGATGAGGACATGGATCCAAAGCCATGCACGAGAAACGTTTGTTAGAATGTCCAGGAGAGTCATCTCAAACTATTCTACAGACTGATCCTCTGGGAGTGGCACAACAGATTGCGTCGGATATTGCTGCAGCCACGTCCCCCGTGCAATCAGAGGATGGCTTCAAGGGAGTTGGTGATGAAGCTGGGAAGTTGGGCACCCAAGCTACGCCTACCCCTAAAGAATGTGTTCTCATACCTGCCTCAGCGGCTGAGCACTCAACGGACAAAGCAGCATCTCAGGAGAAGAGTGACCCCTCTACCAGTCACTCAACTGGTGCACAAGCTGAGGGGGAAACTCTCTCCACCACAGCCGGTTTGGAGGTCGCTGTGGGAGACACATCAATGGTGTTAGGAGGCAAAGGTGAGAAAGAACTTGAAAAATAGCAGAATGACATTGACGAAGCTCAGACAGTTGAGTCTGTCTCAGCTAAAATGTTGACTGCTTTGAAGGCCAATGACGCTGTTATCACAGTTGAGGCAAAGGATGGTGAAGGCCCGGGAGTTAATAATCTGGGCTCTGAAAGTGCAATCCAAGGGGTTGAGACTCCTTTGTATGCCAATGTCCAAGACCCTAAGACAACTGAGTCTATCGAAGGGAGAATAGAAGACCCTAAGACAGTTGAGACTGTCGAAGGGATTACTAAAGGCCCTGCAGCAGTAGAGACTACTGGGGAGTATTGAAGGCCAACGGGAGGTTGAGACTTCCCTTGGTAAAGGTGTTGAAACTGAGAACATTTCTCACCTTGAAGGTGCTGCCACAGAAGAAGTCATTGGTGCCCTTCAAGACTCCCAAGAAAACATTGACACATTATTTCTGGGATCGGAAGATGAAGCTGAGTCTATTCCACATGATGATCCTACGAAGGACACAACTGAGGATGTTCACATATCTCAGATCCAAGTCAGTGAAAAGATGGCTCCCATGGGATTCAATTTTGATGATGAGCCAACTCCACAGGTCTCATCATCCTCCGATGAAACTAATGATACAGCTGAGGACACATTTACTCAATTAGAAAAACTCATTGAGACCGAGGAAGCTGTTGAGACAGCTGAGGCTCAGTCAGCTGGGCAAAACATCTCAAATGCCCCAGCTGAAACCGAGTCATCTAGGCAGGCTCCCGTAGTTGCTGGCGAAGAATTTCTCCTTCAAATCGATCCACGAGTTCCCACGCTTGTGACCATCGCGATGAAGTCGCCACGCACTGAGGCATCGAGAGTTGAATCCACTCATCCAGAACAAGGGAAGGCGACGCATGCAAGAGACACGGAGATCCCCTTTGTTCGCGATGATGTTTTTGAAGAAGATTTTCCTTTCAACATTGAATTTCAAGACTTAGAAGCTGAACCTGCCAGGGACTTAAGGAAATATATAGTGCGCGAAGAGCCAGTCATCCCCACGGATATGATTGTTCCTATGAACTTTGGCCAGCAGCCCAGTCCGCCTCTGCAGCTGAGTTCCGACAAGCTTTCAAGACTATCTTTGAAGAGATTGAGAAAATGGAACACCATCAAGCATCGTTGGACCTCCGCCTGGACAATCGTGATGCCGCCCTCACAACTGATTTAAGAGGGATTATTGTGCGCATCAGGGAATGGGCTGCGCAACAGACAACTATGAGATCTGAGCAAGTCCGCTACTTTAAAGTATTGTTTGCAAAAATGCTGTTGTGGAGTGCGGATAATTCAGCATATCAGAAGAGAATGAAGGAGTACATCGAAAGGATCAATCAGTCCCATAAGTCGGAGATGGAGCTGCTGCAACATTACCACAAGAATGAAATTGTCAGACTTGAGAATGCCATGAATGACAAATTCAGCCTTCTCATGGCTGAAATGAAGATAGTATCAACCGAGTCTAAGGCAACATGCTCAAAATTTCGTACAACGTATGATGCAGTCGACTCCAAGCATAACTCCACTATCAGCCGACTGGACTTTATCCTTGGTGGTATGTTCCCTGGGATACCTCTCTCCTTTGATGATGCCAAAAAGGGGGAAGAAGAATCCCTCAAGAGTTTGAAAGAAGAAAAGCTGAAGAAAAGTGATACAACTGAGGGGGAAGGAAGTTCAAAGAAGTTAGAAGTGATGTTCGCTAAAACCCCTCAGCTAGGTCAAGTCACAGTTGATATTCTCAGCAAGCTACCCATGAAATTACATATCGAGAAAGTTGCAGTGGCCATGAAAGACAAGAGAAAGGTCATTGAAGCTGCATTTGAAAAGGTAGCTGAAGATACGTCAGCAAGAGTGGAAGAACTATTGCAACATGGTGGTCTACCAGCAGGATTAGAAAACGTCATGATAGAGCCCCCCTAAGAAGTAATGCCGGATGCAGGATCTGAGCCCAGATCTCTCGAAGAATTTCAAACCTTGGAAGCTAAAGGTTACTTTGAAGGAATGACCTTGACTCAAGCTTGGAAGTTGTATTGGGAAAAAGGCCTAGAAGTGTGCAACCAAGCTGAGAAGCAGCTGAGTGCAAACAGTCACTCAACTGGTAAGACCAAGGCTCCTGTACAATATACTCCTAGAGGAAGAGGAGCTGAGTCAAGAAAGGTAAGACAAAGTGGTACTGGAAGGAGTTTTCAATCTCGGCCTAAGCTGAAAGATGTCACTTTTGTGGACCGTGAGAAAATGGGAATCACATACTAGGCTGGCCATGACCATCTTGCAAACTTAGAAGTCGCTCGAAAAATAGAAGAAGCGAGGAAGAGGATGGCAGAAGAAAGTGCCAGAGCAACCCGTGAATGGGAAGAAAGGCAACGAAGGGATGACCCTGTTGCAAAATGATCTTATGAAAAGAAGAAAAGAGAAGAAGAAGAAGAAAAGAAAAGGCAGAAAGCTGACGAGGAAGAGGAAAGAAAGAGGAAAAGAGCTGATTCTGATAGGAGAAGAGCTGAAGAAGAAAGAGGAAGGCAGCAGCAAAGGCGTTGAAGTGTTGCTGCAAACCCCTTCGTGTATTTTTTGTGTAAATACATCTACGTAAGTCTTCTGTAATAAGCTTAGTGAATTTTCCTGTAATTTTCCCTCTTTATGTATCTTAGCTTAGATATACTATGTTGTGACATGTATACATTTTTATTGCTTTGATACCGAATGTAAGCAGCTGTGCAAATGACAAGAATGCTATGATCAATAAAAGATCTATTTTAAGCATACATTCTTTACTACTGCATTGTCTGTATGTATCCTTGCTGTTTAAGTTTTGGCATCATCAAAAAGGGAGAAATTGTTAGGAAATTATTAAGTAGATTTTGATGATACCATGTAAAACTTAAACTAGGAAGTTTGCATCCCATTTTCCTTATAATTTGTATTGTAATAGATAGGGCCGAGAAAGCTGAGTCATGTTAGCTATGCCAAGGAATACAAGAAGTCAACTGCGGACTGGATTGAAGACTCTGTTGTCTGTCAGCTGAGTATGGCCAAGAAGGAAGTCAATGACTCGACTGAAGGAGTGTCAGCTGAGGAACAACTGCAAGAAGGGTCAGTCAAATCATCTCAAGCAGCCAAGTCTCAAAGTTTAAGTGACAGTTGAGTTATCCAATGACTGGAGCTGACTCAAGTCACCTGGGGTAAAGACAATAGTCTAGTCAAGACAACTGACTTAGATCCGTTGATTAAAGTCAAGAATGTTACTCAATATAGTAATATGTCAAAGCTGCCAGGTCTAAAGTGTTAGTCCCAGAAATATGCAAAAGGAATAAGCCAATGGGAAACACTGCACCTTGTGTCAGGCACCTGAAATGCTGTGAAGAAATTTAATACGAGGAAATGTCAACATCAAGGACTGCAACAAGACAAGCCAACGAACAAAAGTGACATTTGAAATTAGCCTATCTCTTCAACGGGGAAAATTTCAAATGTGCACTTTAAAAGGCTGAGAAAGTTATTGAGAAGAGGTTACCTGAACCACGAACAAGCAAGCAATATTCAAGCATTTAACCTGCAATTTTCTCATAAACGAGCAAGCAAATCCTCAAGCCTGAAACTCGAAGGAAATCAATCCAACAGAAGTAGTGAAAGAAAGACAACTTTGAATCTGTTGAAGAGGAAACATTTGAAGAAATCAAAGGGGTCTACTATCCAAGCTAGGATTGTAGAAAGGTTATAGGTTGAACCATTATCAAGTTTGTTGGAGGGCTTCATGATCAAATCCAAGAACTTGAGAAGTGAGTTGAAAATGTAGCAAGCAAGCGCCTGTGAAGAAGGTGAGTCGCAAGAGAAGCCAAATTTCTGTGATGAAGGTCTCTCTCGGGCTTCTTCACCGCTTTGTAAACGATCACATTACATAGTGGATTTCTCTAGGAGTTGGAGAAGAGAGAATTAGAAGAATTACCCCATCTTCGAACCTCTATAAAATATTTGTGTCATTTACTTTCAGCATATTTACTTTCCTGCATATTTACATTATATCTGCTGTTAGAATCATATTTGCTATCCAACTGATTAATAACCAAGTGTTAAGAATCAAGTGTTTTAAATAAACTTAAAACAAGTTTAAGGGTGTTAAGTCTTCCACTGTTAAAAACCAATCAGCCAAGTTAAGTATTTGGCTTGAGCATCCGAGTTATACTATCAATAGCTCTACCAAGTCTGTTGAGCGGGTAACTTAGCTGAAAAGCCAACTTAGTTGTCCATCAAGGACACAACTGTTTGAGTCAACTCTTATGAATTAATTTAAAAAGACTAAATCGAAAATTTGGTAAGGTTTATTCAACCCCCTTCTATACCTTACGTCACACCCCTTGGGACCTACGTGGATCACTCGTGTGTTCTGGTCTTCCCCGTCCACATTATCTTCATATGGACCTTCTTCATCTGGCTGTTTAAACAGGAAGGGGTGAGACGAAAATTCTCAGTGGATGGGTGATCGTGTGAAAGTGTGGCGATTTATATATTGATTGTAGGTCCCAAGGGGTGTGAGTGTAAGGTTTAGAAGGGGGGTTGAATAAACCTTACCAACTTTTCGATTTAGTCCTTTTAAAATGTTGAGTTAATACTTCACAAATGTTGAGTCCTTGATGGACAACTAAGTTAATTAATCGCGAGTTAGTCACTCAACGGCACTCACCGAGATGTTGATAGAGTAACTCAGCTGTTTTGACTAAAGACTTAACTCGACTGTGATATGTTTTCAGCGGAAGACCTAACACCCTTGAATATGGTTAAGTTTGTTTTAATATATGGTTTTAGCACTTGGTTGATTATCAATTGGATAGCAAATTTATCGTGAGATATAAAAGTAATATCAAAAATTAAAGTAATCTTGAAATGTAAATGACACAATAAGTTTTTATAGAAGTTCGAAGATGGGGTAATTCTTCTACTCCTCTCTTCTCCAACTCTGGAGGAATCCACTAAGTATTGATCAATATACGAGTGGTTAACAATCCCAGAATCTGATACAAGTCTTGATCACACAAATGACTTGATCCTTTGGGACTCATTCGGAGATGCCTTAGTCACACAAACCGGCTTCTCGTGCGACTCGGCTTCTTCACAGGCGATTTGCCTTGCTACTACACCCACTTGCTCAAGCTTCTTGGATTTGATCACGAAGCCCTCCAAAACTTGAGACTGGTTCAACCTTGAACCTTCCTACAATCCTCCGTGGAATGTAGACCCCTTGATTCTTCAAATGTTTCCTCTTCAATTGATAGAAGTTGTCTTTCCTTCACAGGTGAGTGTTGGATTGATTTCCTTCGTAATGTAGGCTTGAGGATTGATCTTGAATGACTTGAGAATATTTTTGATTACAGTTCGAATGTTAGCTTATGTTCGTGGTTCAGGTAACCTTTTCTCAGAGTGATTCCTTAGCCTTTTATAGCGATCTTTCAAAAATTTGCCCGTTGAAGAGATAGGATTATTATTAAAAGACACTTGTGGTCGTCGGCTTGTCTTGTTGCAGTCCTTGGAATTGCCACTTCCTCGTATGAATGATTCTTCAGCTTTTCAGATTTCTGACATAGGTGTTGGGAAATTTATTGTTTAGATTTTGATGAATGCCATGTAAAACTTAAACTAGGAAGTTGGCACCCCATTTTTTGTTGTAAACTGCATTGTAACAAATAGGGCTGGTCAAGCTGAGTTAAGTCGGCTATGCCTAAACATGCAAGAAGACAACCGGAGACTAAAAGGAAGACTCATTGCAAGGCAGTGAGTATGGCAAAGAAGAGAAGACGGAACTCGATCAAGGTGCAAACAGATGCGGTGAGTAAAGTATCGATCAAATCAACTCCAAGATAGCCAAGTCTCAAGTCAAAGTGATAGAAGAGTCATCCATGATTGAAAGTGACTTAAGTCACCAGGGAAAGCAAGGAAATGCAACAAGTCGTGATAATCGAAAGAGATCCGTTGCTTAAAATCAAGAGAATTACTTAAACAAGTAATAACTCCATGCTACCTTTCTCGAAGTGCTCAGTCCCGAGCGTGCAAGGGGAATGAACCAATGGGAAGCACTACACCGTGTCGAACTCGAAAAGTCAAGAACAATTCATACGAGGAAGTGGCAATTCCAAGGATCGCAACAAGACAAGCCAACGACCACAAGTGACTTTCAAAAATAAGCTATCTATTCAACGGGCAGATTTTTGAAAGATCACTATAAAAGGTTGAGGAATGACTCACGAGAATAGGGGACCTTGATTACACGAACCACGAACATTCAAGCTAACATTTGAACTCAGAATCGAAATATTCTCAAAGATCATCCAAGATTAATTCTCAAGCCTACACTACGAAGGAAATCAATCCAACACTCACTGTGAAGGAAAGATAACTTCAATCGGTTGAAGAGGAAACTTTTGAGGAAAAAGGGTCTACATTCCGCGGAGGATTGTAGGAAGGTTCAAGGTCGAACCAATCTTGAGTTTTTGGAGGGCTTCGTGATCAAATCCAAAAAGCTTGAGCAAGTGAGTGTAGTAGCAAAGGCAAATGCCTGAAGAAGAAGCCGAGTCGTCGAGAAGCCACCTGCGTGACCAAGGGGCATCTCCGTGATCGAGTCCCAAAGGATCAAGTCACCGTGTGATCAAGACTTGTATCTGGACTATTACCACTTTGTTTTGATCAATACTTAATGGATTCCTCCGGAGTTGGAGAAGAGAAGAGTAGAAGAATTACCCCATCTTCGAACCTCTATAAAATCTTATCGTGTCATTTACATTTCAACACTTTAATTCCTCGCATCTTATTTGCTTAACTCTCTGCGATAAATTTGCTATCCACTTGATAATCCCTAAGTACTAAAACCAAGTATTAAATCTTTACTAAATCAATTTTAAGGGTGTAAAGTCTTTCATTTGAAAACAAACTAGCTTGAGCTAATTCGATCTTAATAAAATTGAGTTATTCTATCAATAGCTCGGTCAGTCTGTTGAGTGACTAAGTCTCGATTAACTAAATTGGCTATCCACCAAGGACACAAACAGTATCAACTCAACTTTAAAAAGGACTAAATCGAAAAGTTGGTAAGGTTTATTCAACCCCTTCTAAACCTTACACTCATACCCGTTGGGACCTACAAGTGGTATCGGAGCGGTTGGTTCATTGAGCCTTCCGCAAAGAGTTAATGAACTAGATCTCCAAATTTTTCAAAGTCTGTTTTAGTACTTAAGTTTTCAAAACTCTTTTTATTATCAAAAGTTATTATCATGGAAGCAAATTTGACACGTATCCCTATGTTCACAATTGAAGAATTTGATGATTGGAAAATTCGTATGCGAGCTCATCTATCAAAGATTACATGATGAGATGTGGATAGTGATAGAGGATGGGCCACTACAAATTTTAAAAGTGAACACAAATTGTAAGAAGAGCTGCGGTGACGGTGAAGAGGATGTCGCTCCTAGACCAAATATGGTTGAAAAACAAGAGCCGAATGGACAAATGATGACGAGAAAAAGATACAACCTGGACAATGTGGCCAAGGATATTCTTTACAAAACCTTGACAAAGCCATGTTCAATAAAGTCAAATCATGCAAAACGGCTAAAGAAATGCGGGACAAGCTAACATTGATTTGTGAAGGCTCGGAGCAAATCAAGGAAAATAAATTATCGGTGGTCGTCTGAAAATTTGAGAATTTCAAAATGATCGCGAGGAGAGAACCTGGATCAACTGGATGCTCGGTTCACATAAATTACCAACAAGCTATCTCGCTCTTGGAAAAGAATATACACAGAAAAAATGTGTATGAAGATCCTAAAAGTCTCCTAGTTGAATGGGAAATGAAGGTCATGGCACTAAGACATTCCATGGACCTATCAAAGACATCCAACCATGAGCTATTCTCGGATCTCAAAGCCTACGAATTTGAGTGAGAAGAAAAGACCCGAGGAAGAGACAAACACCCAAAACAAAATGCTCTAATTGTTAGGATGGCAAGAAAGCCGAGGTCAAAGAAGTCATTGACCCGGAGGAAATAGCCCCGATGGTTAAAAGGTTCAACAAGTTCTTCAATAAGAACTACAAGAGAAGCAAGGGCGAATCCTCCAAGAGACACTCAACTCCTCCAAGTCAAGGAAGATAGGCCAACCAAGAAAACAGATCATCAAAAAGTCAATATCGAGGGTGACAATCCAAGAATGGAAAGAGTGATCAAAAGGTTGAATATCTATCTTTGAACTGGCAGAGGCAACCGGGTCACTATGCCATTGATTGCCCGTATCCTGTAGTCAACAAATACAAGAATGAAGAAGAAAGAAAAGTCTTGAGAGAGAAAGAAGACAAGAAAAGAAAAAGGCAATGTTGGGCTGCGAGATCTATTTGAGACAAAAGTCAAGAGACATAGGCGACTCGGAAAGTAGTGAAGTGACTACTCAAGTGACTCGAAGAAGAAGCCTTGATCTGTCGATGGCCAAGGAACAAGACCAACCTCGACCAAGAAGATGAGGTACACTCGACTCATCACACTCGGTTTCTAGTGATAGTAATCGTGACACACACACTTCATCACCCACTCGATCTTTATGATTCATTAGGCAAAATGATGAAAGATTTTGAACACATTAAAACTTCACACACACTACTAAATGAGGAAAACAACCTACTAAGAGCAAAACTCACAAATGGTGAGGATCCGAGTACTCTAAGTCAAATAGCCGATGAGAATAAAAGTTTAAAGGCCGAAAATGCCAAGCTAATAGCGAGAAATAGCTGCCATAGAAAAGAGGAGAATGACCTCAAAAATGTGATTGCCTCATTCACTAAGGCATCTAAGTCATTGGATGATCTTATCATGAGCCAAAGAGAATGTGGAGACAAGACAGGCTTAGAATTTAATTCCTCTGTGCTATGTCAAGCTCCAAAAGTGATTTTGGAAAAAGGATCTTCAAGCAATGAAGTATCTCAAAAATCCAAAACTCCAAATGGTGCACACATTTATTCCAAAGCACAATTGCAAGCAAACCGGCATTGGTTATAAAGGAAAAGGAAAACAACCGATTGAGTGTCTTTGAAAGGGCAGTGAGAAGAAATTCACCCGAGTTCCTCGGCAAGAACTCCAAACAGAAATACTCTGTAAAGAAGAAACAGAGCTACCAAAAACCCTTAAGTTCTATAAAAGAAACACATTTGATGGGAATGGTAGAAAATATCCAAGCCAAGCTGATTGGAATGATGTAAACTATCAGCAAAGACCTATGGAATATAAGCCCAAACGGCAAAGGCCTAGAACTCTGCAAAGGCCATTCCAAAGGTATAAGAGCTTTCATCAGCACACATATACACCTAGGCACTACACTCAGAGACATCACAACTACCCAAAGAAGGCAATTGCTAAAACACATATACAGGCATACAGACAAAAGAGACAACTGTATGAACCTAGAATCCCCAAGCAATTTGCCAAAATTAATTATGATTATGGCACTGATAGATGGCAACCCCTTAGAGCCAAATCATCTGGCTATAGGTTGGTTGGATCATCTTACAATACTAACCCCTCGGGACCCGCACAAGTATGGGTACCTAAAACTTAATTTCCTTGTTTGCGGAGTTCAAGGAAGTGAGTGCCAAGGAACCTGGTACATGGATAGTGGTCTGTTCTAGACATATGACAGAAACAAGAAAAATCATCAAATTTCAAGGAAGTTAAAGGAGCAAAAGTCATATTTGGAGGAAATGAAGCTCCGGGAGAAATAAGAGGCATTGGATCCATCAAGAAAAATGGATTAGAAATCACGATGTGTTGCATATGTTGAAGGACTCAATTTCAATCTGCTAAGTATCAACCAACTCGTGACAAGGGCTATAATGTTGGATTTAACATGGGTATATGCCAAATCAAGGATACATAATCAAGTGAAGTTGTGTTACAAGGATGCGCACAAAAGAACATGTATATCGTGGATTGGTCAACAAAGAACACCAAGCACTGTCATTGTTAGCAAAAGCACTGGTGAATCAAGTTAGGTACGTACACAAGAAAGTCACCCTGAATTTCAAAACAATTAACAAGCTTGCCGGAAGCAATCTTGTGAAAGGACTTCCGGACCAGTATACAAAAAGGAGAGTATATGTGACGCGTGTCGAAGGGAAAACAAATCAAATCACCATTCAAAGAAGAGGCATGTCTATCTTCAACAAGAATATTGCATCTCTACATATGGATCTATTTGGTCCAGTTGAACCAACTAGCATAAGTGGGAAGAAATATACCTTGGTGGTAGTAGATGACTACTCAAGATATACATGGACAATATTCATGTGTAAGAAGAAACTCTACGAAAACTACCATAGGCGATGAAGAGGATTCAAAATGAGAAGAGACAAACCATTATCAAAATAAGATCGAGAGAGGAACCGAGTTTGTCAATGGTATAATAACTCGATATTGTATTGAAAATGGCATTGGTCATGAATTATCTGCAAGACAAGGACTCCACAAAAGTAGAATGGAGTCTGAAAAGAAGGAATATAACTCTCAAAGAAGCGGCAAGGACCATGTTAGCGAAGCGGGCTACCTAAAAGATTTTGGGTGAAGCAATAAACACAACATGCTACACTCAAAATAGATGCATGATAAAACAGACAAATGACAAAGACTCCCTATGAGATTTGAGCAGGAGAAAACCAAATGTTGCATATTTTAAAATATTTGGATGTAAATGCTTCATCCATAACAATGGCAAAGATAATCTAAAGGCTTTTGATGCTAAAGTGATGAAGGTATCTTCTTGGGATACTCAAATGAAAGCAAAGCCTACGAGCACTCAACAAGAGGACTATGGTTGCGAAAGAATCCATTCATGTGGTATTCGATGAGCCAAATGTAAATGGAGAAGACATTGAAGAGTCACCGATAAGTTGAATCATCTAGCCATGCGAGAAAAGTCCCTATCTTTGGCTCGGAAGCCGGAATTATAAACTCGGATGAAGATGAGATAGCCGAGTCTCAAAAACAATGGAAAATCTGCGGGTAAGTGATTGCGAGAGAGCTGATCAAAGCAACACATTCTTGCTAGACGACCGAATCCAGCTAACTTACTTCAACTTTGATGTAAGATGGTGAGAGACCACCCACCGTAACTTGTCATTGGAGATATAAGAGAAGGTGTCAAACAAGATCCAGAACTCAACAAGCCATGTTCACATGCTTTATCTCACAAATAGAGCCTAAAGATGTGTCACAAGCATTGGATGACACACATTGGATTCAAGCTATGCAAGAAGAGCAATCGGTTTGAAAGAAATAAAGTATGGGAGTTAGTTCAAAGACCCGCCCATCAAAATGTTATTGGCACTAAATGGGTGTTCGTGAACAAGATGAACGAGGAAGGTTACGTGGTAAGAAACAAAGCAAGATTAGTAGCCAAAGGATATTGCCAAGAAGAAGGGATAGATTTTGATGAAACATTTGCCCTGTAGCAAGATTGGAAGCTATTAGGATGTTTCTTGCCTATGCGACTCACAAGAATTTTATTGTATATCGATGGATGTAAAAAGTGCATTCCTAAATGGTTTATTGGAAGAGGAAGTGTATGTTGAACAACCTCCGGGATTTGAGCGAGAGAAGACTCTTGGAGAAAAGGTATACAAACTCAAGAAAGCTCGGTATGGATTGAAACAGGCACCCGAGCATGGTATGATACCTTGTCACAATTCCTAACGAGAATGGATTCACAAAAGGAAAAGTAGATAGAATCTTTGTTGAATTCAAGACAAGAAGAGCATCTTTTTGTTCAAATATATGTGGATGACATCATTTTTGGATCCACAAACAAAGAGCTATGTGATAAATTTTCAAACCTCATGCAAAGCAAATTCGAAATGAGCATGATGGGAGAGTGACATTCTTTCTTGGACTCCAAGTAAAGCGGTGAAGGATGGAACCTTCATAAGTCAAACAAAATACACGGAGATTTAATGAAGAAATTTGGTATGGAAGAGAAGTCTTCGTGAGAATACCAATGAATACATCGATCAAAATGGACATGGATGCGGATGACAAGCTTGTAGATCAAACAAGATACTGAGCACTTATTGGATCATTGCTTTATCTCACAAAGAAGGCGGACATCACCTTTCTTTGTAGGTGTATGTGCAAGATTTCAATCTGCTCCAAAAGAGAGCCATATGACTCATAATGGCTAAGAGGATCTTGAGATATTTGAAAGGAAGCGAAGAAGTTGGCTTATGGTATCCAAGGAAGGTGGATTCAAGCTAATTGGGTATTTAGACTGACTATGCTATCTTTGGATGCAAGAGTTGACAGGAAGAGCACCTCGGGCACATGTCAAATGCTTGGAAACGACTAATTTCTGGTTTAGCAAAAAGCAAAATTCAATAGCCACCTCTACAAACGAGAATACATAGGCTGGGCGGCAAACACAGTGCCCAAATCCTATGGATGAGACAAAGAATGAGAGACTATGAAATTGAAGAAAAGGAAATTCCAATCATGTGTGATAACACAAGTGCAATTGCAATCACTCAAAATCTGTGTTGCACTCAAGAACAAAGCATATCGATGTCGATATCACTTCATAAGAGATCATGTTGAAAAGAAAGACATCACCTTGAATATATTTCAACCGATAAACGATTAATGACATATTCACAAAACCATTATGTGAGTCAAGATTTGAAGAACTCAAGCATGAGTTAGGGTTAATTGAGTGAGCTAACACTCAAAAGACTCAAAGAAAAAATGAAACACAAAAAGGGAAAAAGGGCTGAATTCTCAAAATCACTAAATGAATCGATCGTATAGGAAAGACACTATACCGAATTAGGCGGCAAATTTGAGTCACTATGAGAACCGTGACAAGAAGAGTTAAATCGGCTAAGGGATAAAATTAGTCATTTATGAACAAAGTGAAAAAACGCAGTCGTTTTTACTAAGCGGGAATGTTTTTAAGAATGACGTCGGATAATGATGATGTGTACAGGCAAAAAGCCGCACACCAAGCTTATGATTGGATATAAATCTTTGCCGCATTAAATTCGAGAAATTAAATGCTAATCGGCGTGCAAAATCTAAGCCGTTGATTTCGATCACATTTCAAAACCACCCGCACGCCCTTTCGTAAACCATACTTAAACCATTTTTAAGTCCTGTTTCTCTCACATATTACCAAAAGCTGTTCATTTCTCTCTCAAAAGCAAAGGCAAAACTCTCTCAAAACCCTATCAATCTTCAAATCAACTTCTAAGTTTCTTTTCGTGAAATACTGAAAAATGGCATCAACTTATGATTTCGTCAAGCTAGGGAAGCAAATCCACACTGGGTCTACTGTGGATTTCGAGGGAATGGTCAAACAGGGTCCGATGACGCCCTCATAAAGAAGATTGCTGAAAAGCTCGAAAAGTCCGGGCTAAAACCATTTTTGACGATGGAGCTCCCGATGACCTATGTGGAAGAGGTCGCTCAGTTCTATGTGAACGCTGAAATTCACGATGAGGGGATCAAATCCTCTGTTCACGGGAAGGAGTTCATCATCTCTGCCAATGATTTGGCGAACACGCTCATTACGGCGGAAGGAGCACCGAACTTAATGAAGGCGATGTAGACTTGGCCGCCGCTTGGAAGGAAGTAGCCAAGATCGACTATCTTCGATAAGATAGTCTACACCCCAACAAGAGGTTCTTTGAAGGAGGACTACCACAAACCGTTGGACATAGTTGCCAAATGCATAGACATCAAATTTGGCGGCTTTGACCAACTATCAAAAGCAAAATTGATCGTCATGGCTGCGATCATTGAAGAAAAGCACGTAAATGGCTGAGTTTGTCTACAAAGCAGACTCTACCGAGAATGTAGGGAACAAATCCTTCAAGGAGAATGGAGCATTTGGAGGATCACCTCGGATATGGCCCTGATTGGCACCCGATGGAGGTAAAGGAGTCCCTCTTCGACATGGAAAGGCGTTCCATGTAAACAAGAGGATGTTGAGATCAAACCTTTAAGCGCACAAGAGAGCCTACGCCAAGAGAGGCGATACAAGTGAGGGGAATCGGTGACCAAGATAGAAATGTTTTTCCTCTCCACCAAAGAAGAAAAGGCTGCCCTGCGACTAAGAGAACTACTTTGCCCCTGCACCAAAGAAACCAAATCTGCTCCTCCTTCAAGGTGAGTCACTGCCCCGCAGTGTCTCACTGCCCTAGCAAGAAGGCCGAGAAGGAATCTCAAATACCTTCTCCTAGTCAAAAAAAGAGGAGAACGATAAGCCAAGACGGCCGGCTCCTCGAAGAAAACAACGGCAGAGCCCTTGCCGCCCAAGACTTGGAAGAAACTCTCTCCCAACCGTAAATCCTCTGGTACAAACTAGGAGAAGAAGAAGAATCTTCAAGCGTTACAACTTGAGAAACCGACCAGTCGACCACTCACCAAAACAGATCTTTGAGACTCTGGAGAAGTAGAGTCTCGAGAAATTATTGATGAAATGGACAAGTCTGCCGAAGGCGTCGTGAGAGGCAAATCAAGACCTAGCTGTAGTTCGAACAATCGAGACACAAGAAGTAGCCGAGAAATCTAACTCGCTTTGTTGTGGACCGTATCCCCTCCCCGCAATGAGACGCGCGGTGACGAGAATGGAGCACCAAAGCTTGCTACCTTCTATCCCCGAGAATGAGGGACAACAAGAAGAAGGCGATAGAGATGATGATGTGATGATCCTATCCCCACCTTATCCGGACATCCAAAATCGTCTGCGAGAGTGGAGGAAGTGGAAGTTAAGTCGATCCAGGGAACAGTTCCAACGGCTGAGTTTATCGAAGAAGAAGAGGAACCGATGAATTTTCTTGGAGTGACCACCGTGGGTCCAAGATGGATGAAGAAAAAATCGCACGATATCTTGCAGATCTTCAAGGACAAGGAAAAGGAGAGACAGTAGAGAAGGCTGAGGCACGTGAGAAGGCCAGGATCTCGCCCTATCACCGGCACCACGAGAACATACACATCCTCTCCTTGACGTCTATCGAGAGAGCAATGAGGATCCCGGACCACTGTTCTTTCCCGCGAAAGAGTTGCAAATGCACAAGCAATGCACGAATCGAGTCCTTCATGAACAAAGAATGATGGAGGGACCAGGAGAGTCCTCCAAAACACAACCGAGATAGACCCAATGGGAGTGGTGCGACATATTGCCATTGTTGTTCTGCCACCACTTCCCCACTCACTCGGAAGAAGGAACTAAGGAAATGGCGATGAAATCGGGTTAATGGGGACCCCGGTCGAGCCAACCCGAATGGAGGTGTCTTATCACCTGCCCCAACGGTGAAAACTCAATAGAAACAAATGGGAGTTTGGAGACGAGTGACCCCATTCAAGTCACTTAGGTAGTGCGCCCCGGTGAAAAACTCCTCCACTGACGAAAGGTCGGAGGATGTCAGCAGATGACTCCACAACTAATCTAGGAGGCGAAGTGGAGAAGGAACAAACACAAAGTACACAACGAGTTGTCATCAACGAAGCTCGAGACGATTGAAATGTCTCGGTGAGGTGCCAACCGCTCGAAGGCTAATGACGGCTGCGATGCGGTCGAGGCACGAGGAAGGAATGCCACAGGAGTTAACACTGGGCGATGAAAGTGCTATCCATGGGGTTGAGACTCGATGGATGCCACCGCGAGAAAAGCAATAAGGCAGTGACACACTCGAAAAGGGATGTCCAAGGCCTCGCGCGCTTGAGACTGGAGGAGGTAATGAAGGCCAACGGGAGGTTGAGACTTCCCGGGGTAAAGAAGTCAAGGCTAAGTAACATCCCTCCTACTATCATTGATCCATCGAAAAGGAGATAAAGCGCGCTTCACGATTCCCAGGACAATCTGATGTAACATTTAAGGATCGGAAGAAGACGATGAAGTGAGTCATCCCCTGCGGTCGATCCAAAAGACTTCGGCTAAGGATGTTCCAACAACGAGCAAGTCGACCTCAAGACTACTCGTCAAACTTTCAATCTTGATGATGAGCCACCCATGGAAATCTCATCATCGTCCGATGACGCTTCGATAAGGCCGAGGACCGATCAACTCAATTGGAAAAACCAGTGAGACCAACGAAGCTATTGAGACAATTGAGGCTCGGCAAAACGTAGTGGGTCAACTTCACAAATGACCCCAAACAAACAGAGTCCACTACGCAGGCTCCCCAAGGCTGCGCGGTTCGACTCCACAAGGAACTTCACGCGCACCACTCATCATTGAACAAATCCGAGTGGCCCGTGATGATTCCTTCGTAGAATCATTTCCGTTCTCTCTGAGGTACCCCCTCCCGAAGAGTCATAAAGAGATCTCGCGCTTCTACACTGCATCCTATCATTCCATCGGATACCATTATTCCAAATGACTATGATTTTGACGCCGCATGGCCATCAACCGCCAGAGGGAACATCTCAAGTTCGGGAGGTGTTCAAAGCATTATTTGTTTTGAAATTGAGCGGATGGAGAGGCACCAGGCCTCGATGGACATGCGGCCCCGGATAACGAGATGCCAACCTCTCACTGCCGACTTAAGAGGCATAACGTGAATCGAGAATCGAGTGGTGGTGGCAACAAAGAAACAATGCGTGTGGAACAAGCTAGATATTTGAGAACATTGTTCAACAAGTCATTGATCAGGCGAGAATGCTTGATGCAAAGACAAAGTGAGAGAACACATAGAGCACATGCATGAATCTCACACTTTCTTTGAGATAAAGTTGCTGCGTGAGCAAAATAAGAATGAGCTTACACGTATGGAAGAAAACATGGATCGAAAATTCGGCCTTCTCATGGCCGAGATGAAGTTGCTTAAAGTCAATCAACGCTACTCGTTACGAGTTTTGTGCGAGATACTCATGCAGCCAGACTCGAAGCGAGAACTCGGCTATCGGCGAGACTTCGACTTCTGCTTGCTAGTATGTGTCCAGGGTTCCTCTCTCATTTGATGATGCCAAAAAGGGAAGAGGAATACCTAAAAGCGAAGAAATCGACCGATAAAGAGGAAGCAAATCTGTAAAAGGAAGAAAACAGTGAGAGGTCTCAAGAGCAAAGAAAAGAAAGTCATTGAGGGGAAGGATCCGGAGATGTCACCTTAATGATTGCACAAACCCCCAACAAGGTCTTGTCACAAATATTATCGGCTCAAAGAAAACTCCAGTGACTTTGCCACTCCAACACTCTCTTTGTATGATCAAAAAAGAGAAAGACAGTTGAAGCGAGGGATGGAGGAAGTGGAGGGAAGGATGAATGCCCGAGTTATGAATATCTTGAAACAACATGGAGGCATTCCGGTGAGACATAGACAACATGCCATCTCGATCCGGAAGGCGAGCGAAGATCGATTGATGAATTTAAAACGCTTCGCATCTCGAAGAATATTTTGCAAACATGTCCATGGCTCGAGCACTGGACTTATCTTGGGAAAAGGGTCTCACGTTATGTGAAAAAGGCAGACGTGACGACTAAGCGATCACTCTGTGGTCACTCCGCTAGTCACTCAAAAAAAGAAGAAGACCCCGATACAATACACGCCCGAGAGGAAGAGGTAGAAAAGAAGCGATGGTGGAGGAAGAGGTTTCGGACCTGGGCCTCGCCCAAAAAACATTGAGTACATAGATCCGGCAAGGAAGGAGGGATCTCTTGGGCTGGTCTTGACCAAGTACCCAATCTGCAAGTGGCTAAAAACAATCTTTGAGTGCGTGAAAAGAATCGAAGAAAAAAAAAAGACAAACCCAGACTTTGGGAGGAGAGACAAGAGAGACTAAGAAGAGATGAAGCTGCCGGAAGGCATATGAAAAGAAAGAAGAAGAAGGCGAAGAAGATGAGAAAAAAGAAGAAGAAGATGATGACAAGATGAAGAAGAAGATGAAAGAAGGAGGCGGCGAAGGAGATGAAGTGTTCTTTGTCCACCCCTTCATGTATTTTACTATGTAAATACATACTATGCAAGTCTTACGTAATAAATCTATAAATTCTCTATTTTTACGTAGATATAGATGTTTGCTCGATATAGATATAAATTTGTGGGGTTTTAGCAATCATCAAGGTCACATCTTTCGAACCTTCCCCCTCAACAGATTTTCCTTTCTTCTCTCTTCTCACTTCCTCATTGTCTTTCCCTTCATAGATCGTCCTCCTTTTCAACTTCATATCCCTTCAAAGACACCTTTTGGTATTCCTCTTCCCCCTTTTTGGCATCATTAAAGGAGAGAGGAACCCCTGAAACAAGCTAGCAATCATGAAGTCTAAGCGGTGATAGGCGAGTTACTCTTCAATCTGGCTGCGGAGTATCTTTGCACGGAATTGAGCGGGTGGCGTTGGATTCAGTGCTACCAACTTCATCTCGGCCATGAGAAGGCTGAACTTTTGATCCATGTTCTCCTCTGCGGGGAGCTCTTTCTTATTATATTCACGCCAGCGGCTATATCTCTCGTGTGGTGTGAGATTCATGCATTTGTTCGATGTGCTCTTGCATTCTTGTTTTTGCATCGGCATTCTCAACCCGCCAGGACTAGCAACTTGTTGAACAATGTCTGAAATATCGAGCTTGTTCCACGTGCATTGTCTGTGCTTTGTTGCCACCATTCCCGGATCGACAATTATGCCTCATGATCGCCAGATAGTTTGCATCTCTGTTATCCATCCTCATATCCAGTGAGGCCTCCATCTTTTCAATCTCTGCAAATATGGCTTTGAAAACTTCGCGAACCTCAGTTATTACTTCTGTCTCAACTGGCGGCCAAGCAACGTCAAAGTCATAGTCTGCTGGAACAATGGTGTCTGTGGGAATAACAGGATCAGGTTTATGGAAGCCCTCTAGATCTCTAGCTGATTCTTCAGGGAGGTCAGGTACCTCAAGAGAGAAGGGAAATGATTCTACAAAAGGATCATCACGGGCAACTAGAATCTGCTCAATGACAAACTTGTGCTCGTGAAGTCTCCGGTGGAGTCGATCCTGCTCTGACTTGGGAGCCTGCGCAATTGACTCTTTTGATTGTGGTCCATTTGTGAAGTTGACCCGAACTTGCGAGCCTCACTGCCTTGTCTTAACTTCTTCGGTCTCGATTGGTTTTTCCACATGAGTTGGTAGTCCACGGCCATATCGAAGCGTCATCGGACGATGATGAGATTTCCATGGGTGGCTCATCATCAAAGTTTAATGTTTGGCGAGTAGTCTTAAGGTTAGACTTGCTCGTGGTTGGAAAAACATCCTCGGCTGAGTCTTTTGGATCGGCAATAGGGGTTGACTTAGCTTTATCTTCACCTTCGGATCCCAGAAAGGTTACATCAGGATTATCACTGGGAATCGTGAAGAACACTTATCTCCTTTTTAGATGGGTCGATGATAGTAGGAGGGATGTTACGTGCTTCGTTTCTTTACCCGGGAAGTCTCAACCTCCCGTTGGCTTCATTACCTCCTGCAGTCTCAACTACAGCGAGGCCTTGGACAGTCCCTTCGATAGTGTCAGCTGTCTTGGGGTCTTCTGAGGTGGCATCCACTGGAGTCTCAACTCCATGGATTGCACTTTCATTGCCCAGAGTGTTAACTCCCGGGCGGTTCCTTCGTGCCTCGATCGCATCAACGGTGTCATTGGCCTGCAGAGCGATTGGCACTTCAACCGAGACAATCTTAATCGCCCGAGCCTCGTTTGTGACAACTTGTTGTGTATTCATTGTTGTTCCTTCTCCACTTCGTCTCAAGATTCGTTGTGGAGTCACCGCAGATCCTCCGACCTTGCTGCGATGGAGGGAGTTTCCCCTGGTGGCTCACCGGTGAGTGACTTGGAATGGGGTCACTCGTCTCCCGGACTCCCGCTATTCCCATTGAGTATTCGGCCATTGGGGCGTGGTAAGACACCTTCATTAGGGGTTGGCTCGTTGGGGTCCCCACAATCCCGGTTTCATCGCCATTTCCCTTAACACATTCCTCCGAATGAGTCTGGGGAAGTGGTGGCGGCAATAACATGGCAATATCTTTGCACCACTCCCATAGGATCAATCTCGATTGTGAGTTGGAGGACTCCCTGGTCCCTCCATCATCCTTCGCTCATGTAGGATTCTCGATTCTTGCATTGCTTGCTGCGATTGCAACTCTTCCGGGGCGCAGTAGGGTCGGATCCTCTTCACTTTACGATAGGGCGTCAAGGTGAGGATGTGTATGATCGGTGGTGCCGGTGAGAGGGCGGATCTTGGCCTTCTCACGTCTTCTGCGTCCTCAGCTGCTCTGCCCGTTCGTTTTCTTTCCGAATCGTAGTATATTGATACAATTATCCTCGTCAAGGGCTTGCGGATCAAGCTGCGTCAACCTCAAGAAACCTGAAGAGTTCTTCTTCAAAGAATGAACTCTGGTTTTTCAAACTGCACTCTGGATAGGCTCAGCTTCCATTTTCTCCACTCTCGCAGACGATTTCGGATGTCTGGATACAATGGAGAGTACATGATTACATCGTCTTCATCATTCTCTTGTTGGCCCTCATTTCCAGGGATTAAGGGTAGCAGACTTCTCTGCTTAACATCCTCAGTAGCCTCTGTTATAGGCGGAGACACAACCTTGTCAATAGGTGATTCGGTTGTCTCGGCCATTCCTTGTTTCTCGGTTGTTACTGTCATATAGCTGGGTCTTCAAGTTGCCTCTGCGATCGGCCTCGGCCAGACTTGGCGTTTCATCAATAACTTCCGGAGACTCTACTTCTCCAGCGATCTCGGGTATCTTTTTCGGTGAGTGGCGGACTCATTTGTCTTCTCAAGCTCGAGAGCTTGGAAATTCTTCTTCTTCTTTTTGTTTTCACGAGAGGACATCGGTTCCACTTACTCTGTTCATTGAAGGTAAATGCCTTCGCGATTGTCTTAGAGGCAGCGCTTCTTGTTGTGTGATCCTCTTCTTCTTGATCACTGGAGAAGGGATTAATGATTCCTTCTCCACTGCAGCTGCGGGCGGGAGACACGGCTGCGAGCGGTGACTCAGTGCGAGGGCGGTGCGATTTCTTTTTCTTTCTGCGAAGCGTGATCTTCTTAACGGCGGGGAGCGACCTTCTTCTTTGGAGTAGAGGAGACAAGCTGTATCTTGAGGTCAATGATTCCCCCTCACTCGTATCAGCCTCTTAGCGTAAGCTCTCTTACGTCTTGTAGGAGAGGTTTGATCGAAACATCCTCTTGTTTACATGGAACGCCTTTCCATGTCGAAGTGGGACTCCTTTTACTTCCATCATTCGGCCAATCACTAGGCCGTATCCCGAGGAACCTCAAACGTGCCATCCTTCTTGAAGGATTTATTCCCAATATTAAAGCGATGCATTTGTATACAAACTCGGCCCGTTCACCTTCTTTTCTTCAATGATCGCGGCCATCACGATCAACTTAGCTTTGGACGGCTAGTCAAAAAGCTTCCAAATTTGATGTCTATGCATTTGGCAACGATGTCCGGCAATTTGTGGTAGTCTCTTTCAGCGATTTCTTATTAGGCTGTATAGACCACCTTCGCAGGCATAGCGGACTTGGCTCTTCCTTCCAAGCGGCGGCCAGGTCAACATCGACTTCATAAATCTCGGCACTCCTTCCGCCGCAACAAAAGATGTTACGCGGATCATGGCGGTAATGGTGAACTCTTTTCCATGAACAGAGGACTTGATGCCCTCATCATGAACTTGGCGTTCACGTAGAAGCGTGCGACCTCTTCCACGCGTAGGTTATTGGAAACTCCATCGTCAAAAATGGTTTTAATCCAGATTTTTCCGGCTTATGTGCTATCTTCTTCACAAGGGTGTCGTCGGACCCCTGTTTAAGCATGCGTCGAAATCCACAAAGTAGACCCATTTTGTGGATTTGCTTTCCCAACTTGCGAAATCATGAGTAGATGCCATTTCTAGATGTTTTACCAAAACGAAACTTAGAAAATGAACTTGAGGATTTGTAGGGTTTTGAGAGAAAATTTCTTTCTTTTGCCTTTGAGAGAGATGAAACAGTTTTGATAAAGTGAGAGAGAATCGGACGAAATGGTTTAAGTATGGGTCATGAAAGGGCGTGCGGGTGGTTTTTGAAATTTTGATCAAAATCAATGGCTTAGATTTTGCACACCGATTAACCTATAAACTCTCGTATTTAATGCGGCATCATTTATATCCAATCATAAGCTTTGTGTGCAGCTTTTGACTGTACCCATCATAATTATGCTGATGTCATTCTTAAAAATATTCCCACTTCGTAAAAACGACTTCGTTTTTGTCACTTTGCTCATAAATGACTCAGCTTATTCCTTAGTTGATTTAACTCTTCTCTCTTTGCACATAAATACTCAATTTGTCGATAACTCGATGCGATTGATTCTCCGTCTGGTGATTCACTTACGATTTAAGAGTTCAACTCTTTTTTAGCTTTTCGTGTTTCATCTCTTTTCTTTGAGTCATCTGAGTGTCAACTCAGCTCAATTAACCCTAATTCATGTTTGAGTTCTTCAAATCTTGATTCACATAATGGTTTTGTGAATATGTCAGCTAATTGCTTATCGGTTGACATATATTCCAAGGTGATGTCCTTCTTTTCAACATGATCTCTTATGAAGTGATATCTGACATCAATGTGCTTTGTTCTTGAATGCAACACAGGATTTTGAGTGATTGCAATTGCACTTGTGTTATCACACACAATTGGAATTTCCTTTTCCTCAACCTCATAGTCTCTCAATTTCTTTGTCTCATCCATAAGACTTGGGCCAACAATTTGCCATGACTATGTATTGCAGCCCATTTGTGGAGGCATCTATTGAATTTTGCTTCTTGCTAAACCAAGAAATTAGCCTATTTCCAAGCATTTGACAAGTGCACGAGGTACTCTTCCTGTCAACTCTACAACCAAGATAGTCGAGTCGAATAGCAAATTAGCTTGAATCCACCTTTCTTTGGATACCATCGGCTGACTTCTTGGCTTCCTTTCAAATATCTCAAGATTCTTTTGGGCTGCATCATGTGGCTTTCTTTTGGGGCGATTGAAATCTTGCACATACACCTACAAAAGGTGATGTCGGCACCTTCTTTGTGATATAGAAGCAATGATCCATAAGTGCTTTCATGTATCTTGTTTGATCTGACTGAGCTTGCCATCTGCATCCATATCCATTTTGGTGATGTATTCATTGGTATTTTCTGAGAAGACTTCTCTTCCATACCAAATTTCTTCATTAAATCTCGGTGTATTTTATCGACTTATGAAGGTTCCATCCTTGGTGTTTCACTTGGAGTCCTAGGAAGAATGTCGACTCTCCCATCATGCTCATTTCGAATTTGCTTTGCATGAGATTTGAGAATTTATCACACGATTCTTTGTTTGTGGATCCAAAGATGATGTCATCCACATATATTTGAACAAGCGCGTATACTCTTCCCATCTTGAATTACGAAGAGTGTTCTATCCACTTTGCCTTTAGTGAATCCGTTCTCGATCGAGAATTGTGATAATGTATCATACCATACTCACGGGTGCTGTTTCAATCCATATAAAGCCTTTTTGAGTTTGTATACTTTATCTCCAAAGTCTTCTGCTCAAATCCTGGAGGTTGTTCAACACATACTTCTTCTTCTAATAACCCGTTAAGGAATGCACTCTTTACATCCATTTGATATACAATAAAGTTCTTGTGAGTGCATAGGCAAGAAACATTCTTATTGCTTCCAATCTTGCCACAGGATCAAAAGTTTCATCAAAATATATTCATTCTTCTTGGCAATACCCTTTGGCTACCAATCTTGCTTTGTTTCTCACCACAGAACCTTCCTCATTCATCTTGTTTCTGAACACCCATTTAGTGCCAATAACATTTTGATGGGTAGGTCTTTGAACCAATTCCCACACTTTATTCCTATCAAACTGATTTAACTCTTCTTGCATGGCTTGAATCCAATGTGTGTCATCCAATGCTTGTGACACATCTTTTGGCTCTATTTGTAAGATGAAGCAAGTAAACATTGCTTCTTGTTGAGTTTTGGTTCTAGTTTTCACACCTTCTCTTACATCTCCAATGATTAGTTCTGGTGGATGGTCTCTCGGCCATCTTACATCGAGTTGGAGAAAGTTAGCTGGATTGATCGTCTTGCAGTGTGTGATTTTGATCGACTCTCTCATCATCATTTAGCTGCAGATTTTCGGTGTCTTTGAGACTCGATTATCTCATCTTCATCTGGATTTATAATTCGAAACCGGCTTCAACATAGGGACTCTTACGCATGGTTGGTTGATTCGAAACTTATCACCACTCTTCAATGTCTTCTCCATTTACGTTGGGTTCATCAAACACCACATGGATGGATTCTTCTGTAACCATTGTCCTCTTGTTGAACACTCTGTAGGCTTTGCTTTCAGCTGAGTATCCTAAGAAGATACCTTCATTAGCTTTAGCATCAAAAGCCTTTAAATTATCTTTGCCATTGTTATGGATGAAACATTTGCATCCAAATATTCTGAAATATGTAACATTTGGCTCTCTCCTGTCCAAATCTCATAGGGAGTCTTTGTCGGCTCTCATTTATCATGCATCTATTTTGAGTATAGCATCTTTGTGTTTATTGCTTGACCCAAAATCTTTTAAGCGACCTGCTTGACTAACATGGTCATTGCTTCTTTGAGAGTTCTATTCCTTTTTTTTACGCAACTCGATTACTGTTGTGGAGTCCTTGCTGCAGATAATTCATGACTAATACCATTTTCAATACAGTACTGAGTTATTATACCATTGACAAACTCAGTTCCTCTGTCGAATCTTATTTTGATAATGGTTTGACTCTTCTCATTTTGTATTCTCTTCATCATTTTGTGGTAGTTTTGCGAGTTTCTTTCTTCTTACACATGAATATTGTCCATGTATATCTTGAGTAGTCATCTACTACCACCAAGGTGTATTTCTTCCCACTTATCTTTGGCTGGTTCAATGGACCAAATAGATCCATATGTAGCGGTCAATATTCTTGTTGAAGATGGACATGTCTTTTCTTTGAATGATGATTTGATCTTTTTCCCTTGACATGCATCACATATACTTTCCTTCTTGTATCTTTTGAGTCGGAAGTCCTTCCACAAGATTACTTCTTGCAAGTTTGTTAATAGTTTTAAAATTCGGGTGACTCGAACTTCTTGTGCCATAGCCACTTGATTCACTGTGCTCTTTGCTAGCGACAAGTGCTTGGTGTTGCGTTGATCAATCTACCACATACATGTTCTTTTGTCTGCATCCTTGCAACACTATTTCATTAGTTTCAGCATCCTTGATTTGGCATACACCCATATTGAATCCAACATTGTAGCCTTTTTCACATAGTTTACTTAATCTTAGCAAGTTGAAATTGAGGCCTTCAACATATGCAACATCTGTAATTTCTAATCCATTTTTCTTGATGAATCCAATGCCTCTTATTTCTCCTGGAGTTTCATTTTCTCCAAATATGACTTTTGCACCTCTAACATCCTTGAATTTTGATAAATTTTTCTTGTTTCCTGTCATGTGTCTGGAACCGCCACTGTCCATGTACCAGGTTCCTTGGCACTCAGCTTCTCCTTGAACCTGCAATCAAGGAAAATAGGTTTTAGGTACCCATACTTGCCTGGGTCCTGAGGGGTTAGTATTGTAAGATGATCCAACCAACCTATAGCCAAATGATTTGACTCTAAGGGGTTGCTATCTATCAGTGCCATAATCATAATTAATTTTGGCAAATTGCTTGGGGGTTCTAGTTTCATACAGCTGTCTCTTTTGTCTGTATGCCTATGTATGTGTTTTAGCAATTGCCTTCTTTGGGTAGTTGTGATATCTCTGAGTGTAGTGCCTAGGTGCATATGTGTGCTGATGAAAGCTCTTATGCCTTTGGAATGGCCTTTGCTGAGTTCTAGGCCTTTGCCACTTAGGCTTATATTCCATAGGTCTTTGCTGATAGTTCACATTATTCCAATCAGCTTGGCTTGGGTATTTTCTACCATTCCCATCATATATGTCCTCTCAGCATATTCAACTGGCTATTTTCCTTTTCCTTTATAACCAAGGCCAGTTTGCTTGTGATTGTGCTTTGGAATAAATGTGTGTGCATCATTTGGAGTTTTGGATTTTAGAGATACTTCATTGCTTGAAGATCCCTTTTCCAAAATCACTTTTGGAACTTGACATAGCATAGAGGAATTAAATCCTAAGCCTGTCTTGTCTCCACATTCTCTTTGACTCATAATAAGATCATCCAATGATTTGGATGCCTTAGTGAATGAGGCTATCACATTTTTGAGGTCATTCTCCCTCTTTTCTATAACAGTTATCTCTGCTATTGACTTAGCATTTTCAGCCTTTAGACTTTTATTATCATCAGCTATTTGACTTAGAGTACTCAGCTCCTTAATCAGCTGTGAGTTTTGGCTCTTAAGTAGACTGTTTTTCTCATTTAGTAGTGTGTGTGAGGATTTAATGTGTTCAAAATCTTTCATCATTTTGCCTAATGAATCATAAAGATCAGTGGGTGATGAAGTGTGTGTGTCACAATCACTATCACTAGTATTTGAGTGTGATGAGTTAGAGTGTACCTCATCTTCTTGGTCAGGTTGGTTTTGTTCTTTAGCCATTAGACAGATCAAGGCTTCTTCTTCAGAGTCACTTGAGTAGTCAGCTTCACTACTCTCCGAGTTTGTTGTGTCTTTTGACTTGACAAGTCATCGCGATCTCTGCGGCCAACATTGCCTTTCTCTTTTTTGTCTTCTTTCCCTGAAGACTTTTCTTTCCTCTTCATTCTGTATTTGTTGACTACGAGGATATGGGCATTCAATGGCATAGTGACCGGGTTGCCTGCAGTTCCAGCATAGATTTTCAACTTTTTGATCAGTTCTTTCCATCCTTGGATTGTCTGCTCTTTGATATTCAATTTTTTGATGCTCTGCTCTCTTGGGTGTTCTTTCTTCCCTTGACTTGGAGGAGCCGAGTGTCTTCGGAGGATTCACCTTTGCTTCTTTTGTAATTCTTATTGAAGAACTTGTTAAACCTTTTAACCATCGGTGCAATTTCATCTTGGTCAATGACTTCTTTGACCTCGGCTCTCTTGCCATCCTTAACAATTAGAGCAAATTTGTTTTGGGCCAAATTTTTCCTCTTGGTCTTTTCTTCTCACTCAAATTCGTAGGCTTTGAGATCTGAGAATAGCTCATGGTTGGATGTCTTCGATAGGTCCATGGAATGTCTCATGGCCATGACTTTCATATCCCACTCAGTTGGGAGACTTCTTAGAATCTTCATACACATTTCCTTCTGTGTATATTCATTTCCAAGTGCAGACAGTTCATTGGTAATTTACGTGAACCGAGCATCCGGTGATCGAGGTTTCTCCTGCGCAAGCATCTTAAAGTTTTCAAATTTTTGTACAGAATGATAGTTTATTTTCTTTGATTTGCTCTGAGCCTTCGCAAATCAAGGTTAGCTTGTCCCAGATTTCTTTTGCCGTTTTGCATGATTTGACTTTGTTTAACATGGCTTTGTCCAAAGTTTTGTAAAGAATGTCCTTGGCCACATTGTCCAAGTTATATCTTTTCTTGTCATCATTTGTCCATTCAGCTCTTGGTTTTCAACCATCATCGGTATGGGAGCAAAGATCCTCTTTCTCCTTCAAATGCATCAGCTCTTCTTGCAGCTCTGTTCACTTTTAAGATTTGGAGTGGCCCATCTTCTATCACTATCCACATCTCATCGTGTAATGCTGATAGATGAGCCTACATACGAATTTTCCAATCATCAAATTCTTCAATTGTGAACATAGGGATGCGTGTCAAATTTGCTTCCATGATAATAACTTTGCGGAATAAAAAGGTTTGAAAAGATTAAGTACTAAAACAAGCTTTGAAAAATTTGGAGATCTAGTTCAGTAACCAGTGCGGAAGGCTCAATCAACCAACCGCTCTGATACCACTTGTAGGTCCCAAGGGGTGTGAGTGTAAGGTTTAGAAGGGGAGGTTGAATAAACCTTACCAACTTTTCGATTTAGTCCTTTTAAAATGTTCGAGTTAATACTTCACACCGAGTCCTTGATGGACTAAGTTAGTTAATCGTGAGTTAGTCACTCAACGAGAATCGATTGAGATGTTGATAGAGTAACTCAGCTGTTTTGACTAAAGACTTAACTCGACTATGATATGTTTTCAGCGGAAGATTTAACACCCTTGAATATGGTTAAGTTTGTTTTAATATATGGTTTTAGCACTTGGTTGATTATCAATTGGATAGCAAATTTATCAGCATATATAAAAGTAATATGCAGAAATTAAAGTACTGAAATGTAAATGACACAATAAGTTTTTATAGAGGTTCGAAGATGGGGTAATTCTTCTACTCCTCTCTTCTCCAACTCCTGGAGAAATCCACTAAGTATTGATCAATATACAGAGTGGTTAATAGTCCAAATACAAGTCTTGATCACACATCTAACTTGATCATTTGGGACTCAGTCTGGAGATGCCTTGGTCACACAAAATGGCTTCTCGTGCGACTCGGCTTCTTCACAGGGCAGTTGCGCTTTGCTACTACTGACCACTTGCTCAAGCTTCTTGGATTTGATCACGAAGCCCTCCAAAAACTTGAGACTGGTTCAACCTTGAACCTTCCTACAATCCTCCGTGGAATGTAGACCCTTGATTCTTCAAATGTTTCCTCTTCAACCGATAGAAGTTGTCTTTCCTTCACAGGTGAGTGTTGGATTGATTTCCTTCGTAATGTAGGCTTGAGGATTGATCTTGAATGACTTGAGAATATTTTTGGTTACTGATTCGAATGTTAGCTTGAATGTTCGTGGTTCGTAACGTTCTCTCGAGTGATTCCTCGGCCTTTTATAGTGATCTTTCAAAAATTTACCCGTTGAAGAGATAAGCTTATTTTTAAAAGACACTTGTGGTCGTTGGCTTGTCTTGTTGCGAGTCCTTGGAATTGCCACTTCCTCGTATGAATGATTCTTGACTTTTTCGAGTTCGACACGTGTGCGATGCTTCCTATTGGTTTATTCCTTTTGCACGCTTCTGGGACGAGAACTTCAAGAAAGGCAAGATATGGAGGTATTACTTGTTTATGTAATTCTCTCGACTTCGTACAACGGATCTCTTTCGATTATCTCGTCTTGATTGCATTTTCTTAACTTTCCCGATTGACTTGAGTCGACTTCCAATCATTGGATGACTCTTCTCCGTCATTTCAACTTGAGACTTGGCTGTCTTGAGTTGACTTTACTGATACTTCACTCAGCTGTATCTCAACTGCACCTTCAGTCGAGTTCCTGTCTTCTCTTCCTTGCCACACTCAGCTGCCTTGTAGTGGAGTCTTCCTTCTAGTCTCTAGTTGTCTTCTTGCATGTTCGGGCATAGTGACTTGACTCAGCTCGACCAGCCCTATCTATTACATTGCAATTTACAACAGAAAAATGGGGTGCCAACTTTCTATTCTAAGTTTTACATGGCATTCATCAAAATCTAAAAATTAATTTCCCAACATAGATGCAAGAAAACCTTTATGTGAAGAATGCGTGAGTATGATGCGTGTATCACACACAGTTCGCTGGCGACATGATATTCAAAATAATATACTTATACAGTTTTGATGAAAGAAGTTCATGTACATGCAGGCACTATGTGTGATTTTCAAGCATGTCAAGTAGTGGTTGCGTATTAAATGTAGCGCCAACCAAACGAGCAGTCCGGTCCGAATAACTCTAGAATCATATGGATCAGATAGCGATTCCCTCGTTCTACCTTATGACTCCCCAAGAATTTGGAACAACGCCTCCCCGTCACGCCATAGGCACGACAATCCAACATGAAATAGCTAGCAAGGCCCGGATTGTCATAATCGTGATTATACCTCAAGTACTACGACAAACTTTTCCCGTTGGACACTCCATCCGCCAAGGATGAGATTAGGACGATGGGGCCGGAGAATGGAATAGCAGCCGAGCTGCCCGGTTCCATCCTCGACTGGTCCACTCCGACTGTGAGCTCGACACACCAAGTTGACTTAAATGAAAAGATATACGCATATATAACATGTCAACAAGGCACTCGAGTATAACATTTAGGAAAACGATACAAGTACAATTATGCAAAGAGTTTACACGTAGCATTTATCAAAATTGGCGGAGTAAGTATTTGATGAAGTTAATTACTGGGAGGATAACTAACCTTCGATGGATTGGGTGTATTATCTGGGATATTCGCCCCGTTGTAAGTTCAAGGTTATAAGGCGAGGAAGTCGCCTGGCAAAACGCGTATTATTCGGTCAAGGGGGTCCGTTAAGACACATATAATTTTAAGAACTAAATTTCCTAATAATTATATAAGTCAGTAAATACCAGGGCCATAATATGGAAAATAATTAAATTGAGGTCCTTGGCGAAAGAAAATTTTACAATTAGCCCCGTTTTGGAAAAACTAGTTTTTATCGGGTTTAAAATCGGATAAGTTTTTGTCTCGACCTCGGAAAAATATAACATCAGTTCCTAAATTCTCCAAATTGTCCAGAGATTTAGGTTTTTAATAGTTTGGGGTCGAACTTTTGGTAAATTCTCATTTTGGCCCTAATTTTGTCAAAATTGTCATTTCGTCCCGAATTTAAAATATTTGGACCTCACAAACCGGAATGGCTTTTAATATGATTGACATTTTAAAGTTTCACTTAGGTCAGTGGGTTATTTGGACAAAAGTAGTTTTGAAAAAATATTAGTTTAGGTCCCTTAACTTATAAAAATTATATTCTTGTCCAATATTTAAGTTTTTGTCCTTAAGGCTTATTTGGGGTCCAATTGTTATGAAACTTGAACCATGGGTTCAAATTGTTATAAAATTATGGTTAAAGTATTTTTCCAGGTACATGGACTGTATAAGTCCTGGAAATTTTATTTTGGTCCTTGATTTTAGTATTTTACACTTTAGTCCTCCAATTTCACAAAAATTGCTTTTCTTAACTTAAAATATTTTGATTTTTGGAATTCATTCAAAATATGTGTTTTTCAGTCCTTAAAATTTTAAATTTTTGAAATTTTAAAAGTGGTGCTGGCACAGTTTCGAAATTTGCATTTTAGCCCTTAAAATTTAAAAACTTTTACAATCTAGTCCTTGGGCTTTCAGGGTTGATTTTTGTTATCTCAAAACCTTTAAAAATTTATTATTATATAAAAATATCATTTTTAAATATTATTACAGTCCCAAATTCGAGTATTTACAGAGAGGTCCCATAATTTTTATTTTCTTGCATTTTAGTCCACCAATTTTGCCATTTTTGCATTTAAGGTTCAAAATTGTAATTTTTCCAATTATGAACGAAATTACAGAATATAAGATAATTAAAACATGAAATTTTAAGTACATAAACATGCAATTACATATCATACAAGAATTCATCACATGAGTCATTAAATTGCACATGCATGCACCTAATTTGCAAGAATTAGAATTTTGAAGCATAATTTGAGAAATGTTTGGAATATCACATCTTAAAATACACATGCAATACATAATTATCATATATCCTATAGTTTTAAAGATACTACATGCCATTTTTCATAAAATCACTTTAGGTTTTAGAGTATTTTTCTACCCACCTTGTTTGTTTGGTTGATTTGGTGAAAAATGATGGTCAGTAAACCTTGAGGTTGATAATCTTCACTTAGGACAACCCCTAAGTTAAATAGTACAGAATGTTTGAGTTAGAAAATAATGAATTTAAAATAAGGAGGGAGAAAAAGGAAGGAATGACCAAAGGTACTACACTTACCTTGTGTAGTTGGAAATTGTAGTCAAATTTTTGGAGAGTCTCTAAACAAGCTTGATCACCTCTTAGCCAAGGCTCCAAGGTCAGCCCCTAATACCTCAAAAATGAGAATTTTGGAGTCAAAAATTCGAAATTAAAAGGGAGGTGAAAAAGGTGCTTCAATCCTCAAATCTTACTTTGATGTCTAGTCTCTACAATAATCTTGAAAGTCCTTTTCAAGTTTGTCTCCAACCTCTTAATGACCTTCAAGTTGAGCCTCTAAGTGTTCCTCAAAAAATGAGAATAACAAAAATTAGAAGATGTAAAAAAAGGCTTGAAGATTGAGGGAGTGCTTGAACAAGAAGTAGAAATTCTTACCTTGCAAGGGGTGTTCGAATTTTCTGCAAGTATAAGGAGATAAATTTTGTACGTTTTTGGCTAAGTATGGAAGAATAAGAGAGAAAGAAGGAAGAAGAATATGATGAATGTAGAGAGAGAGAGAGTTGGGAGATTCTTAAAGAGATATTGGAGATTTTGAGATTATGAAAAGTTGAAGAATGAATTTTTTTTGGCTTCCTTGTTCTTCTTGTGGCCGATTGGTATGAGGGGAGGGAGGATGATTTGTGTTAATGCTTGTGAATTGTTGGTTGCATGGGGAACAAATGGATGAGTCAAAGTATGGGCAAAAATGGGGTGTTGGGAAGAATAAGGAGAATGTTTGGGTTAGTGGGGTATTTGTTGGGATTTGTAAGGAAAGAAATGAATAAAAAATGTGTTTAGGATTTTGAGGTATTGATTTTGTGTATAATTGTGTATGTGTATAAGAATTGAGAGGTATTTCTATATACAAATTGGTGATGTGACCGTCCACCCCTACTCCATATATGGTATCCATATATTTTTTTTGTCCCTAAATTGATGATAATAGGTGGATAATATCAATCTCCAAAAATTAATAGTGATACCCACAATCACTTATAAGTCTCATAATCACTTATTTTATTAAATTCTTATTTCTATAGGATATAAGTAACTTAATGAAATAAGTCTCTTAGAATTCTAAGGTGTCTAATAAATACACAAGTAGCAATAATGATCAATCAAGTGATCATTAAACATAGAATAGAAAATAATAAATGATCAAATAATTAAACAAATAGTTGATCAAATAATTAAAATGACAATAAAATACGATTATATTATTAACAATAATCCGTCAAGATGACGCGATAAAGTAGTCACGAATAATACATAGTTGATACAAGTCAATAGTTACACGCTTGTACACGGTTGAAAATCGAGGGCTTCATAATATCCCTACTTTTTTTCAAAATTTGAGGGGAGCCTAGTGCCTCCCTTGGCCCTTTAATAGCTTCGTCTCTGCCATAACCATGATAGTTGGCTATTGTCCCATTTTTGTGAGTATTTATCCATGTCTTGTGCTTCCAGGGCGTCCATTATGTGTTAAGATTTTCGAGTGATGCGCGTTTGTAGTGATGTTGCAGTTGGTATCACGAAAGAAGAACTAACCTAGCTAGAGAGCTTTGATGGAGGGAGTACATAGGAATTTACAGAAGTACTTGTTGGGTTCGCTATATCGTGGGGCTAAACGCAGCGGAAATTTAAAATTTAAATCATGCATACAATTATACATAAAATAAAGCCCCCGATTCTTGTAGTGATTTAACGATCGCGCGTTTATAGAAGTGGTAAAATAAGGTTTAGGATCTTACCTAAAAAGCTTCATTTTGAAGATGATGTAGAAGGAATCCAAATTCCTCACAAAGCAGTGTAAATCCTTGTAAACTCGCCAATAGAGATTCAGATGCCTCCCCTCTAATTGAGTCCACCTCTTTATTGTGACACTCGAATAAATTCTTCGCTAGTAGAGTTTATTGCGTTTTCAAAATTGAAAAACGAAATAGAATTTTATTCCCACAATCAACTATTGTTTATATTTTTTAGATGAATAATTATTGGTTAATTATTCTCTACTAAATTCTTGAAGAAAAATAGTGTATATTGAGAAATAGAGAGAAAGACGAGAGAGAGAGAGAGAGAGAGAGAGAGAGAGAGAGAGAGAGAGAGACGTTTTCAGTATTTTTTGACCGAGAGCAAAAACATGAAAGTTAAGAAGCTAAAACACTCATTTCTCTATAGTCATCGACTCTTTGTATCATTTCACCGATTAAAACTTGTTTTAACCTCAAAGAATAACTATTGAATGGCTCAATGCAACTTTATTATAAAAATAAAACTAGTGTGAAATTGATAGCCACTAAGCCAACTTTATTATAAAAAGAAATATGATTGAGTGGCTCAATTTTTTTATTCTCTCTTCATCATATATATATATCCCAATATATATATATATATATATATTAAAATAAATCTCATTTATTTATTTCTCTCAATTATCTAGTGGGCTTCTACAATTAGCCTACTAGATTACAGATGGGATTGGACTTTAAAGTCCAATTAATTAATTATACTAAATAATTAATTTTTATCTCAATTAATCAATTCATATATTGATTAATTCATTCTATTCAAATTATTTGGTTCTCTAATCAAAGTAGATTTAATCAGATAATCAAATTATTTAATTAAATATTTAATCCATAATTGAATTAAATTAAAACTCAATTAATTAATCTATATCAATTAATTGCATCCAACCATTGGATTTTTTAATCTCAAAATGTCAACATCCAAAATTATGTGTGACCCTTTTAGGTTCACGACTAACACTAGTCGCAGCCTTACAACGTTTGCAACTTTTGAATAATAATAACTTATTATATTTATTAACCCAATTAATTAATATACTTGAAATTAACTCTTTAATTTCAAGAACATACAAATCATGGTAACACCTAGCAAGTAGCATAATTACCTAGTATTAGGTGAAATAGCGAGTAAACATATTTCAATTGCAATTGCATACAAGTACGATCCTTTTGACAACTAATTTCCCGATTAAATCTTGGGCATAGATTTATAAGTCGAACCCAATTGATTTAATAACTGTGATTCCATTTCAAGTTCTTGTGATTATTTTATGAATCAAATTCATCGTGTCTTGGCCAAGGTCTTTGAACCACGAACTATGAAACACATGAAATTCTCTTATTAAATGACAAGTGTCGAATTCTATATTGGCCACACACAGAAATTAGAAGATGTGAAGAAAGGCTTGAAGATTAAGGGATTGCTCGAACAAGAAGTAGAAATTCTTACCTTGCAAGGGGTGTTCGATTTTTCTCAAGTGTAAGGAGATAAGTTTTGTATATTTTTGGCTAAGTATGGAAGAAGAAGAAATAAATAAGGAAGAAGAAGATGATGAATGTAGAGAGAGAGTGGGGAGATTATTAGAGAGAAGTTGGAGCTTTTGAGAGGATGAAAAGATGAAGAATGAAATTTTTTAAGCTTTCTTGTTCTTGTTGTGGCAATTTGGTAAGAGAGGAGGGAGGATGATTTTTGTTAAGGCTTGTGAATTGTAGGTTGCATGGGTAACAAATGGATGAGTCAATGTATAGGCAAGAATGGGGTGTTGGGAAGAATGAGGAGAATGTTTGGGTTAGTGGGGAATTTGTTGGAATTTGTAAGGAAAGAAATGAAAATGTGTGTAGGATTTTTGGGTATTGATTTTGTGTATAATTGTGTATGTGTATAAGAATTGAGAGGCATTTCTATACGTACCCCAAATTGATGATGTGGCCGTCTAACCCTACTCCATATATGGTATCCATATATTTCTTTTTGTCCCTAAATTGATGGTAATAGGTATATAATATCAATCTCCGAAAATTAATAGTGATACCCACAATCACTTATAAGTCTCATAATCACTTATTCTAATCAAATTCTTATTTCTATAGGATATAAGTCACTTAATGAAATAGGTCTCTTAGAATTCTAAGGTGTCTTATAAATACACAAGTAGCAATAATGATCAATCAAGTGATCATTAAACATAGAATATAAAGTAATAAATGATCAATAATTAAACAAGTTGTTGATCAAATAATTAAAATGACAGTAAAACGTGCTAATATTATTAACAATAATCCGTCAAAATGACGCGATAAAGTAGTCACGAATAATACATAGTCGATACACGTCAATAGTTACACCCTTGTACACGATTCAAAATCGAGGGCTTCACATCCTCCCCTCCTTAAAAGAATTAGGTCCCCAAATTCCCTTCAGAATAACTCGGGGTATTGATTCCTTAGGTCTTCCTCCATATCCCACGTGGCGTCTTCGTCTCGGTTATGATTCTGCCATACTACCTTAACCAACGAAATCTCTCTCTTCCGTAGTTGTCGAATCTGTCGGTCAATAATCCGAATCAGCTTCTCGGTGTAGGATAAGTTCTCCATCAAAGGAGGAGTATCATGTGTGATGATGAGCTCGGGATCCGGTTGATACTTCTTCAACCTCGATACATGAAATACGTCGTGCATTCCCGCAAACTGTGATGGTAGTTCAAGTCGGTAAGCTAACTTCCCTATCCTCTGTAGTATCTTGTAAGGTCCGACATAACACTTCTGGTGACTCTGAGCTGTACGGATCCTCTCTTTGATTATTCTGACTTTCTCCATGGCATCCTGAACTAAGTCAACCTTTGGAATCAATGGTGACTTCTGTTTCCCTTTTGGAGTCCATTGATCATCGATCTCCCACTGTAGCGGGGATCTACACTTTCGTCCATAAAGTGCTTCGTAGAGTGCCATCCCAATCGTGGCCTGATAGCTGTTGTTGTAGGCGAACTCGACCAATGGTAAGTGCGAGTCCCGACTTCCTTGGAAATCTAGCGTACAGGCTCGCAACATATCTTCCAGAGTTTGAATTGTTCGTTCGGATTTTCAATCAGTGTGTGGGTGCGCCGCTGTACTGAAACTCAACAAGGTTCCCAATTCCTTATGTAAGTATTTCCAAAATTTCGAGACAAATCTCGGGTCTCTGTCCGATACTATGTCAACTGGTACTCCATGCAGTCGAACAATCTCTCTTATATACGTCTGCGCGAGTTTCTGCAAACTATTTGTCTTCTTGATGGGAAAGAAGTGTGCGGATTTCGTGAGTTGGTCTACAACCACCCATATAACATCATGACCTCCTTTGGTCCTAGGTAGGTCCATCATGAAGTCCATCGTTATGTATTCTTATTTCCATTCGGGAATTCTCAATGGCTGTAGTAAACAAGATAGTCGTTGGTGTTCTGCTTTTACTCGTTGCCAAGTTAAACATCTCGCAACGAACTCTTCTACCTCGTTCTTCATGTTTACCTACCAATAATTCCGCTTGAAGTCCTTATACATCTCGTTTCCTTGAGGATGTATAGCATATCTCGAAAATGTGCTTCGCCAAGATCTTGTTTCTTATCCTTTCGTTATTCGGTATGCACACTCGATTTTTGAATCTTATGATCTCGTCTTCGGGTACTGAAAATTCCGATCTCTCTTCCTTAAGAATCCTTTCCTTCAGCTTTTGGAGATGTATGTCCTTCTCTTGTGCGACTTTAATCTCATTCAGCAGATCGGGTTCTGGTCGGATTCCAAATGCTCAGTTCTTCTTCTTCTAATGATTTCCACTCTCGGATCATTAGTCTAGCTAAACTCGCCTTTCTGCTCAAGGCGTCAGCTACTACATTTGCCTTCCCGGGATGATATTGAATATCAAAATGATAATCCTCAATTAACTCCATCCATCTCCGTTGCCTTAGGTTAAGATCCTTCTGTGAAAATAGATACTTCAGGCTCTTATGATCAGTGAAAACTGTGAACGTGGCCCCGTAGAGATAGTGTCTCCACTTCTTTAATGCGATTACTATTGCTGCCAATTCCAGTCGTGCGTCGGGTAATTGGCCTTGTATGGTTTGAGCTTCCATGAGACATACGCAATGACATTTCCTTCTTGCATGAGCACTGCTCCCAATCCTTCCTTTGATGCATCACTGTAAATGACAAAGCCTTGTGTCCCCTTTGTGAGGGCTAAAACGGGAGCTGTAGTAAGTCATTTTTTTAGTTCTTGGAAACTGGTCTCGCATTTGTCGTTCCACTCAAACTTGACTTGCTTCTGAGTCAATCGTGTGAGTGGTCTGTTTATCTTGGAGAACTTCTTGATGAATCTTTGATAATATCCAGCTAATCACAAGAAGCTTCTGATCTCGGTTACTGATTCTGGTTGTTTCCATTCAACCACTGTCTGTACCTTTGATGGATCCACTGCGATCCCATTGTCGGATACTATATATCCCAAAAATGCGACTTCCTTAAGCCAAAATTCGCACTTGTTGAACTTGACATATAATCTGTGCTCTCGTAATATCTCCAAGACAATCCTCAAATGACGCTCGTGATCTTCTCTAGACTTGGAGTATACGAGTATTTCATCGATGAATATCGCTACGAACTGATCCAAGTAAGGCCGAAAGACTCTATGCATCAGATCCATAAATGCTACAGGGGCGTTCGTTAGACCGAATGGCATTACTACAAACTCATAGTGTCCATACCTAGTCTGGAATGCTGTTTTAGAAATGTCTTCTTCCCGGATCTTCAACTGATAATATCCTTATTGCAAGTCAAACATCGAGTATATCGTCGCTCCTTGAAGTTGATCAAACAATATGTCTATCCTCGGGAGGGGATATTTATTCTTGATGGTCACGCTATTAAGACCGCAATAATCTATGCACAACCTTAATGTTCCATCCTTCTTCTTGACGAAAAGTACCCGTGCTCCCCATAGGGACGTACTCGATCGGATAAATCCTACTTCCATCAACTTCTACAATTGAGTCTTCAACTCTTGCAACTCTACAGGAGCCATTCTGTACGGCATTCTTGCAATCGGGGCTGTTCTTGATAATACTTCAATAGTGAACTCGACTTCCCTATATGGAGGGACAGTGGTGAGTTCCTGTGGAAATACATCTGTGTATTCTGATACTATGGGCACTTGGTGAATTTGTGTCTCTACCTTGGGCTTGTTGATTACAAACGCCAAGTACCCTTGCACCCCTCTAGATATTGTCTTTCTTACTTTCATGGCAGAGATGATTGGGGCAATCTTGACTCGTGCCCTTCCTATAATTTCCACTTCGGGCTTCCCGGGCTCGCATAGTTTGATGGACTTGTGATGGCGGTCCATCTGTGCATGGTGTGCAGATAACTAGTTTATTCCCAAAATCACGTCGTATTCGGATATAGGCAATAATATCAAATCGACAAGGAAGTTTATACCACCAATCTAAACTTCGCGTGCATTATATATAATATCCGTTAATTGGCTTGCACCCATAGGAGTTGACACTTCTAAACATATGGGCATATGTTCCATGCATGCATGCAGCTTGTGTACATAGTGCGGTGCGACAAATGAGTGTGATAATCCAGGGTCAAACAATACTTTAGTATAGTGGTTGGATACTCGAATCGTACCTTCCACTACATTAGCTGCCTACGGAGCGTCATGTCCGGCCAATACAAATGCTTGAGCTGGCATTCTTGCTCGGTTTCCCTGTCTATTTCCCGGCCTCTGCAGCTGAGCCAATTTGTTTCCATTGTTATTCATTTGGCAATCCTTCACCTGATGCTGATTACTGCCGCGTCGCAAACACTTTCCCTATCTGCGCCAACAATAACTGGCAGTATGACCTGGTTTCTGACAGTGTGCACATAGCTTTCCTTGTGTTCCCTGTATTGGCCTCTTTCCTTTATCTGCTCTTCCAATAGTACCTTTCTGAAATTTGACGGGCTGTTTAGATGGTTGCCCGACAGCCGGCCTCTTGAGACTGTTGGCAGGTCTGCCCTGTTGCATCAATCCTATGCGGTTCAACCCTGCCTCGATACGGAGAGCCGCCTTGACTGAAACTCAATAGGTCTCCAATTCGACAATCAACAGTTGCTTCTGTAATTCCAATTTCATCCCCCTGGTGAACTTGTACAACTTGTCTTCCTCAGTACTAATAGTTCCCAATGCATACTTGGACAGTCGATGGAATTCCGACTCATACTGAGCCACTGTCAGATTTCCTTGTCTTAACCGGTGAAACTCATCCCTGCGGTCCTCCTTAACTACCTGTGGGATGTACTGCTCATTAAATTCTGCCAAAATCCATCTCCTTTCCACAACTCTCCACCAATCACATGCTGCCGATTCTAATCGGAATACAACAAGAGTTACTTTATGTTCATCCGTGTACTGTAAGGCATTGAAAATGTTTTCCAGTTTTTCAATCCAGACTTCCACCTTCGCATCATTTGTCTCTCCCAGAAATGCCGGTGGGTCAAAGCATAAGAATCGTTCCAAAACCCGATCATTAGCTTCTCGGACGGGTTCTTGCACATTCCTGTGGGGTGCTGCCTGTTGTTGCATAAATATCAGTATTTGCTGCAACGCTGAGCAGTCAAATTTTCTCACGCAGTTGGGGAAGGAGGCGATGGCAAATCAGGTGACGGAGTTAGGTCCCTCGGGACGTCAGCGTCCTCCTGGGCACCATACGGGGTCTACCTCATCCCCTACACTCCATTTTGTTTCACGAAATGTTACTTGAGATACATAACATAAATGAATTCAATTAATGATCAGGAAGTAACACAAGTCAAAACAAGTCACTAGTAATGATAATAACCAAGACATAAAGTCAACAACAAGTAAGAAGGAACATCCATTAATATGAAATACAGAGTACAAGAGAGGAAAATAAAATCATACAACAATGCCATACATCGAAGCTAAGGAAATACAATCAGCCAGGTACATACATCAAATACAACAACAACAAGGAACAAAATCCTATCTAATCAGTGATAGTGTTGTCGCCATCGCTATCATCTTCAATGTTGATGATCTCGACAGGTTCTGGTTCATGCCACTCTTCCGCTTCAGGCCAATCTTCAAATTTGGGCCATTCATCGGGAGCTTGTATGATCTCCATCAGTCCGTATCTTGTGCTTCATCTAGTTTTTCATCCTCCTCGGAATCCTCTTCGGGATCCTCCTCGGGTTCCTCTTCATGTTCTATCTCTGTGTCTGCTTTCGGTTCTGCCTCGGGCTGTGGTGGTGCCAGAGCGTTTGCTGTAAGAGCAGCTTCCAAGGCTTGGTCCCTTTGGACTAGGGTTTGAGTGAGGTCCTGAATGGCGTTCATCTGATTGATAAGGGCATCCTCAAGACGATCGACTTTGTCCCTCAGCATGTAACCTCCGTCTCGCACTTGAACCGGCCGTCATTAGAGCGCTTTGTCTTTTCTCGCATGCCATCGATGCGTTCTTGTAACACTTGAATCTGATCTTCGCGAGCGCGTATAGTCCCTTCGCGGTCCTTAACCAATAAAACCAAGGCATGCTTGTCTTCCTGTTCCTGCGCCATGAGGCGCTCCAGATTTCGCGTGCGATTCTCGCTACTCCTGTAATTCAGAATTAACTCTAACAAATTCCTGGTGCCAGTGGGTCGCCATCTCCTTATGATAGTCCCGTTCTGCACGAGCCTCCCACAACATAGCCCACGTTGGCGTTTCGGGTTCCATTCCTGGTCAAAACACAACTAGGGTTTGTCAAACAAGTATAAATGGAAAGATAGAGAAGAACAAGTAAAACTAATCAGGAATCAACTAAGTTAAGACAACGATTATTACGACATCTCCAAGTATATAAAATTCTTAACTCAGTCTAAACATTAGTGATACTGTCCTCCATGATTCATCATCAAACTTAATATTAGGGTTTACGTCCTTGTTAGATCGAATTCAAGGTTAAATTAATTGAGCCAAGCAGTGTAGACAATCATCAAGAATAATCCCAAAATAAAATAGAGTAATGTAGCAACGGAGTAAAATTATAGTCCAAAGTGTCAAGTAAATCAAATTACATCCCAAATTCAACTTAACAAGCTCAAGGGTCCTACGCCCTTAAGATTACAGACTTAAGAAAAACAGTCCAACAAAGTAGTAAACAGAAATTCCAAAAAGTCGGATAGCATGAAAATGGATCACTCCGTGGTCTGGTCTTCCCCGTCCATATTATCTTCATATGGACCTTCTTCATCCGGACGTTTAAACAAGAGGGGGTGAAACGAAAATTCTCAGAGATGGGTGATCGTGTGAAAGTGTGGCTATGTATATATAGATGCGAGAAAATCGTTATTTAAAAAATGCGTGAGTATGACGCGTATATCACACACAATTCGCAGACGACATGATATTCAAAATAATATACTTATACGGTTTGGATGAAAGAAGTTCATGTACATGCAGATACTATGTGTGATTTTCAAGCAGGTCAAGTAGTGGTTGCGTACTAAATGTAGCGCCAACACAAACGAGCAGTCCGGTCCGAATAACTCCAGAATCATGTGGATCAGAATGCGATTCCTTCATTCTATCTTATGACTCCCCAAGCAATTGGCACAAGGCCTCCCCGTCACGCCATAGGCACGACAATCCAACAGGAAATGTCTAGCAAGGCCTGGATTATCATAATCGTGATTATACCTCAAGTACTACGACCCACTTCTCCCATTGGACACTCCGTCTGCCATGGGCGGGATTAGGACGATGGGGTCGCAGAATGGAATAACAGCGGAGTTGCCGGGTTCTATCCCCGACTGGTCCACTCCGACTGTGAGATCGACACACCAAGTTGACTCAAACAAAAAGATATACGCAGATATAATATGTCAACAAGGCAGTCGAGTATAACATTCAGGAAAACGGTACAAGTACAATTATGCGAAGAGTTTACACGTAGCATTTATCGGCATTGACGGAGTAATTATTGGATGAAGTTAATTACCGGGAGGATAACTAAACTTCGATGGATTGGGTATATTAAGTGGGATATTCGCCCTGTTGTAAGTTCAAGGTTATAAGGCGAGGAAGTCGCCTCGTGAAACGCGTATTATTCGGTCAAGGGGGTCCGTTAAGACACGGAAAATTTTAAGAACTAAATTTCCTAATAATTATATAAATCAATAAATAACCGGGCCATAATATGGAAAATAATTAAATTGAGGTCCTTGGCGAAAGAAAATATTACAATTAGCCCCGTTTTGGAAAAAAACTAGTCTTTATCGGCTTAAAATCGGAAAAGTTTTTGTATCGACCTCGGAAAATTATAAGGTCAGTTCCTAAATTCTCCAAATTGTACAGAGATTCAGGTTCTTAAAATTTTGGGGTTGGGGTTTGTTTGATACATGTTTTTATCTTAATTTTGATGATTTTATTTTATCACCAAAACAATGTTTTTAAAGGTTGTCCAAATACTCCTAAAGGATTTAAAATGGTTTTAATACTTTCCTAGTATTTTCTCAAGTTTATTAAAAATGGACAACACTTTTATCAATGAGTTTTTACTCCTATAACAGTTCCTAAATGTTGTCTAAATACTCGATCGGTTTAAAATGTTTTTACACAATTTTCGAGTATTTCTTGAGTTTTATTTTCGACAAAAATTGGACAATATTTCTGTCTCGTGGTGTCGACCGGTCGCCCCTATAGGCAACCCGTACCTGAAGATGTTTTTAGAAACAGAAAATGAGACGGAAGCAAAAACAAGCGGTCGGCCAGTCGCTCTCGGCGTCGATCGTCGGGTCGACTCGGCCGCCAGTGCGACCAGAGTACACAAGTTTCATGTTGAAACAGAACTTAACCCCTTCGTTTTTTTTGTTTAGGGGGACCGGTTGAGGCAGTGGTCGACCGGTCGGCTTCCTCGTCGACGTCGCCTGTTGTAATTTTCAAGTGTTCTCATTTTCTCTTATTTACGTGCGACCCGATGCGCCTGTGTATTGGCAAAAAAATTATGACCGTTTGACACAGACACATTTCCTTAAATTGTGGGATTGATTTCTAACAGCTATATTCTTGATTTTAATTGTATTTTTCTGTAGATTTTCAATCCCCAACAGAGCCTATGCTTGATCAATCATCTCCTATAAATAGAGGAAGTTTTGGAGCAACCAATACAACAATTGAGATACAACACAACAAGATACACTTCAAGCAAACACTTGGTCTTTCATTGTTATTATTCTTGTTGTAAAATTGCCTAGCTTATCACTTTCACATCTTTGAGGTCTAGGCTATTCTTGATTACACTTTGCACTCAAATTGTAATATTCATTATTGAGTTGTAATCTTCATTTTTGTTATCATTCAAACACAAGATATCCTTGTGAGTGTTCTTGTGGTAAGAGCACACTTGGATGATCTAGGTGATAGGTACAAGAAGATTGTGGTAATCTTCTTATTGAGGTGTTGAAGAATTTGGTATTCTTCAAGGTTGAAGATTGTGGTAATCTTCACAAGGTGCCGTTGAAGGAAGATTGTGGTAATCTTCAAAGGGAGATTGTGGTAATCTCCAAAGGTGGTGTTGAAGAAGAGTGTGGTGCTCTTCAAGGTGTTGTAAGTTGAATTTGTATTAATTTTGGTAATTAATAAAATTCTTTTTCTTTTCAAATCCATCCCTGATATACTTGGGGTGGTAGAGGATTAGGCCCTAGTGGGTTGAACCTCTTTAAATCGTCGTGTGTTGCTTACATTCCGCACCTTTGTTATTATCTTTGAGCATTCGGTTGAAAAAGAGGGCGAAATTGAAAAGATGGAGATAATCTATTCACCCCCTCTAGATTATCGTAGCGCTTGACTTACAAGTGGTATCAAAGCCAAACTCTTTTGGCAAGCTCGTTTCACATCGCGAGTGAAGAGAAACGATCGACGGCTACGAACGAAGCTCATCTATCCGGCACCTCCACCACTTAAGCCACCACTATTTGATTCCAAGAATTTTAATTTTTGGAAAGAAAGAATGGAATGCTATCTACAAGGTTGCGGGTTCGACATTTGGAACACCGTCATTAATGGAGAATCCATTCCGACGAAAGATACACCATACGCCTCAAAAGGCTTCAAAAAGCTCAATGATGAAGAAAAGAAAATCATCTCCTTAAACGGTAAGGCTTTAAATATTTTGTATTGTTCATTTACTAATTAGAATATGAACATATTGTAGGAATAAAGTCGGCACATGAAGTATGGAAAAAATTAGAAGCCATCTATGGAGTACTTGCAAATGAAAGGAGTCAAACAAAAGCATCTACTTCTCAAGATCATACAGGCTCAAATCTAAGGAATAAGCCTTATACAACTTCCAAATATGAAGAAGTTGAATATTGTTTTATGGGCATCAATGAAGAAAATGAGGTATGTCTTAAACCCTCTACTTCCTATGATATTGTCATTCAAAATGATTATAGTGATTTACAAAATGATTTTGATGATCTTCAAGATGAATTCCAAAGCTTGCTTGTTAAGTACAAAAATTTGAAAAAGGAATTCAATATTTTGAAAATTGATAAGGATAGTTTATTTACTTCCTATGAATCACTATCATGTGCTCACACCACCACTCTTGATAAGGTTAGAAACCTTGAAATAGAAAATGGTACTCTTGTTGAGAATATTGAAGGCATGAAAAATGATTTATTAAAATCCAACTTAAGTACCAACAAAATGCCTAATATTGTTGATGTTCATAATTGTGATAAAATGAAACAAGAACTTGATCATAAGCCTAATGTTGTTAATCATATGAAAAGGAATCAAGTCTATAAGCATGTTGGTCATTATGCTCCTAGAATTATTACATGTTTTTATTGCGGTAAAAAGGGTCATACGGTAAACACTTGTCGGGCTAGAAATAGCTCTAATTATTGTTGGAGACCTAAAAGTCTCAAGACTAATCCTAAAGGACCCAAACACATAAGGGTACCACAAAATAATGTGTTATTAGGTACCCGACGAAATAATGATCGGAGAAAATTCATGCCACCAAGAAAACATCAAATGAACGTTTCATTTGATCAAAGAAGGAGAAACTACTCTCAACAAAGCCAATTTCCAAGAAGAGCGTATAATCAAAAATGGGAAGAACACAATCCTTGGAAATGGCAAAGACATCATCAACAAGATGATTTTCAAAGAAGAAGAAACCATCAACCATGGGAAGGTAACCAATCTTGGAAATGGAGAAGTCATCATCAACAAAGTGACTTCTCAATGGGAAGATATCATCAACAATGGGAAAGACACAACCCATGGAAACGGCGTAATTGGTAAACCGTATCTCCCCATTTGTATATGCATTTTTTTTTAAAATCTATGCATACTTTTAATAGTGTCTTAATTGCAAAATGAATTTTCAAGTATTTATTTTTAATATAGGTCTCTTATATATTTATGAATTTAAATTTTTTTTTAAAAAAGAGACCTTGCATGATTTTCTAAAACTCTTGAGCATTTTATTAGACTTATGTGGCTTATTATCTCTTATGAAATCTTATAGCATAAGCTCTTTTTGATATCTCATATTATTTGCCTACACTTGAATTTTCTATGAAAATGTTGTCTAAGAATTGTGTAGGATACATATTTCATACTCATTAGATATTACGTCATCAAGTTTCTTAAACCATCGAGGTATGTCTACTCGTATTTTTCTTTAAACTCGATATTATGCTTATGCACATATCTTTCAAGATATTTCATTTTGACCCCTTAAGTGCCCCTAATTGATCTTGCAAATATTTTCTTTTAAAGGCACTACGTGTTTAGTCTCGATTTTATCGTTTATATGTTTTCCCTAAACCCATATTTGTTGGATATAGTCCAAACTTATATTTTTGCAAAGTTTTAAAACTTTTTGGGTGAAAAATCGAATTTTGGAAAACTCTGGGAGAAAGAAAAATCACCTGGGACGGTCATAGCAGGGGCGACCGGTCGCCCTGCACCTCGACCGGTCGCCCCATACCTCGACCGGTCGCCCAGGCCAATTTTTCAGGTTTTAAACTTTCTGTCTTCGTTTCAAAAGCAGACCTTGAGATAAAATTCTCAAAACCCTTGTTCAAATGCATTTCACCCCTTTTCTTTAAAATCTTCAATTCTTCATCATTTTTCACGATTCTTGTTGCTAATCTTCTTATTTTCACAAGAATCTTACATATATGGCTCCTCCAAGAAATTCCACCGATCAAAATCCCACTTCTAAGAGAAGAAAGGGCGGAGAGGGTACTTGAGAAATCGGCCGACGGCCGAACAAAGGGATATTCGAGCCGCTCAAAGAAACGTGGCTCAAGAAGGTGATGATGTTCAAAATCCCATTCTCTCTCGGGCCCAAATTACCGAGCTTCGCGGAACAATTTCGCTCGAAAATTGCCGTTGGGCGAAAGGTAAAAAATCTCTTGTTACTCAAGCTCCAAATTCTCGCAATGCTCTTAATTTCATCAATAAGTATGCGGAATGGTACTATGAGGATTCGGGATGGGAGGTAAATCTATTGCTCGGACTAAAATGTGTCGTTTTAGTTCATTTACAAATGAGTATCCTACTATAAGAGGATTTTTGAGGAGCAAGGTTGGATGTATTTATGGGAGCATGCTTATGTGTTGTATGATGATGATATTATCCAACTCTTTTATGCCAATATGTGGGTTGAATATGATAATGAAAGAAAGCCGATTGCCGTTAATTCGCTTATAAAGGGTCGTCATTTTAGATGGACTCCCAATGATATTTGCCGCTTTTACATGTTAGAGAAGGTGGTTGGGATTATTTCTCTTGTGGGACTTGGAATGATGAAATGTTGGGGTGTCGATGAAAGAAGTTAAGACGTATTTGGGAGTATGGCCAAAGTATTCTTTGTTGGCAATGACACTTGAGCATCGTATTTTATCGGTCATTGTCGCATATTGCATTTGTGGTAAGTCGGGAAAGATGCCTAGCAATATGGATTATTTTTTGACTTATAAGTTTGCTAGGAGGAACCACTAAACTTTGGTGCCATACTTATTCAATGTCTAATCGAGTCCATTACTCAAGGTAATAAGAAGTTGGTTATGGGAAATTGGATTTGTAAACTTCTTATTCAATCGGGACTACCTTCGTCAGTGTAACTCGGAGGTATTTCAAAACGACTTTGACATTGATAACATCACCCAAATGGTCACTATGCACAAGAACATGGAAATCCGACCAACCAAAATGGCGAGAGGAAGAGGTCAAGAGTCTCCGATCCTAATGACTTCTTTGATGACATCGAGGCCGCAAGATTGGCGGAAGAGGGCGAACCGAGCAATCCGGAGGGTAATACCTAGGTGCTCAACCGCCTAGGAGGTATACTCAAGCCGAATTTGATGAGATGAGGGCTTTTCATGAGACGAGGTATGAGGCTTTGGAGCAAAAGACCTCCAAAATGCAAAAGTCTATCGGCAAGTTAAAGAAATTCATCAAGGACTTAATTCCCGGATCTTGCTTCTCCTCGGATGAGGAATGATGTTACCCCACCCCTTTACTTTCTAGCATTTTCATTTAAGTTGATTTGTACTTTTATGAACTTTTGTAAAACTTATTTGTACTAATGATATTTGCTTGTTTTTCTTAAAGGGTTAAAATTGCAAGTTAATAATGACTTGTGAATGATCATGACTTTGATGGAGTATTTGATGGTAAAAATACTCTAAAGCATTGTTTGATAATTGGTATGAAGTACTTGATGGTAAAAGTGCTTCTTTTATTGCTTTGTTCATTATGCTTAGTTGGATTTGGGACATTTGATACATGTATTGTTGAAAGCATGACTTATTACTTGTTGGATGCTCTAATTGTTGGCATTTGAAATGCCTTGATCATTCTTAGCTTATCTCAATTGGGTTGAACCCTTGAGAATCTACTTTGAGCTTCTTAATTGATGAACAAATTATTGCATATGGTGCATATGATCTTTTTTGAGCTTTGAAATGAGGTTGATTGATGATATGAAAATTTTTGGCTTGAACCATTTACAAAGATTATATACAACCTCTTCTATTTTTCACGCACACAAGGTGTTTGTTGAAATATCGCAATGAAACTTTCAACTTCTACATGATTCTCTTGCTTCAAAATGTCTTAAAATCTTTTTGAAATCATGTTTTTAGCTTACTAATAAGCTTATGGATCTTTTATGTTTCAATTCTCCAATTTTCCTTGGATTATTATGCCTTAATTGCTCAACGGTTATTAAACCGTTCCTTTGGCGCGCTTTAATATTATTGTATGGTGTTTTCACCATCCTAACATTCTTTTTGATGATTCCAAAGGGGGAGAAACAGAATATTGGCTCATTAGCTCAAAGAAGCTAATAAAAGCTTGTCATAAAAGCAATAAGCTATGGCTCATAAAAGCCATAAGTTGTGATTTGTTCTTAGTCCAATTGTTGCTTGATGGACTTATATTATTGTTTATTGTTGTTTTGTGACAGGGGGAGCTTATAAGCTCTTGAACAAATTGTAAAAGCTAAAGCTTTTAGCTTATGGATTATTGCTCTTACATTATTCTTGATGTGCTTGTTAATAGGGGGAGCTTGTGCTTATTATTGAAAATATTTACTCCCTACTTGGTTGCTTTAATATTTTTGGAAATTTTGGTTGCTTCCAAACGGTCAAATGTTTTTACCGGAAAATCATTTCTAAAATTGCTCTCTTAGTTTGTGTAAAAATTGTTTTGGTTTGTAATCATCAAAAAGGGGGAGATTGTTTGATACATGTTTTTATCTTAATTTTGATGATTTTATTTTATCACCAAAACAATGTTTTTAAAGGTTGTCCAAATACTCCTAAAGGATTTAAAATGGTTTTAATACTTTCCTGGAGTATTTTCTCAAGTTTATTAAAAATGGACAACACTTTTATCAATGAGTTTTTACTCCTATAACAGGTTCCTAAATGTTGTCTAAATACTCTCGATCGGTTTAAAATGTTTTTACACAATTTTCGGAGTATTTCTTGAGTTTTATTTTCGACAAAAATTGGACAATATTTACTGTCTCGTGGTCGACCAGGTCGCCCATAGGGCAACCCGTGCCAAGATGTTTTTAGAAATAGAAAATGAGACGGAAGCAAAAACAAGCGGTCGGCCGTGCATGCTCGTCGGACCGTCCGGTCGACCGGTCGCCAGTGTGCGACCGGTACCTGCAAGTTTCATGTTGAAACAGAACTTAACCCCTTCGTTTTTTTGTTTAGGGGGACCGGTTGAGACAGGGGTCGACCGGTCGAAGCCTACGTCGACCGGTCGCCCTGTTGTAATTTTCAAGTGTTCTCATTTTCTCTTATTTACGTCGGATGACCTGGCCGCCTGTATTGAAAAAAAAATTATGACCGTTTGACAAAGACACGTTTCCTTAAATTGTGGGATTGATTTCTAACAGCTATATTCTTGATTTTAATTGTATTTTTCTGTAGATTTTCAATCCCCAAGAGGAGCCTATGCTTGATCAATCATCTCCTATAAATAGAGGAAGTTTTGGAGCAACCAATACAACAATTGAGATACAACACAACAAGATACACTTCAAGCAAACACTTGGTCTTTCATTGTTATTATTCTTGTTGTAAAATTGCCTAGCTTATCACTTTCACATCTTTGAGGTCTAGGCTATTCTTGATTACACTTTGCACTCAAATTGTAATATTCATTATTGAGTTGTAATCTTCATTTTTGTTATCATTCAAACACAAGATATCCTTGTGAGTGTTCTTGTGGTAAGAGCACACTTGGATGATCTAGGTGATAGGTACAAGAAGATTGTGGTAATCTTCTTATTGAGGTGTTGAAGAATTTGGTATTCTTCAAGGTTGAAGATTGTGGTAATCTTCACAAGGTGCCGTTGAAGGAAGATTGTGGTAATCTTCAAAGGGAGATTGTGGTAATCTCCAAAGGTGGTGTTGAAGAAGAGTGTGGTGCTCTTCAAGGTGTTGTAAGTTGAATTTGTATTAATTTTGGTAATTAATAAAATTCTTTTTCTTTTCGAAATCCATCCCGGATATACTGGGGTGGTAGAGGATTAGGCCCTAGGTGGGTTGAACCTCTTTAAATCGTCGTGTGTTGCTTACATTCCGCACCTTTGTTATTATCTTTGAGCATTCGGTTGAAAAAGAGGGCGAAATTGAAAAGATGGAGATAATCTATTCACCCCCTCTAGATTATCGTAGCCGCTTGGACTTACAAGGTTTTGATAAATTCCCATTTTGGCCCTAATTTTGTCAAAATTGTCATTTCAGGCCCCGAATTTAAAATATTTGGATCTCACAAACCGGAAGGGATTTTAATGCTATTCCAATTTAAAAGTATAATTAGGTCAGTGGGTTATTGGGTAAAAAGCAGTTTTGAAAAAGTATTAGTTTAGGTCCCTTAACTTTTAAAAATTCCATTCTACTCCAATTTTTAAGTTTTTGCTCTTAAGGCTTATTTGGGGTCCAATTGTTATGAAATTTGAACCATGGGTTCAAATTGTTATAAAATTATGGTTAAAGTATTTTTCCAGGTACATGGACTATATAAGTCCTGGAAATATCATTTTGGTCCTTGAGTTTAGTATTTTACACTTTAGTCCTCCAACTTTACAAAAATTGCTTTTCTTATCTCAAAATATTTTGATTTTTGGAATTATTTCAAAATATGTGTTCTTCAGTCCTTAAAAGTTGAAATTTTCGAAATTTTTAAAGTGGTGCTGGTATAGTTTCAAATATTGTATTTTATCCCTTAAACTTTTAAAAAATTTACAATCTAGTCCTTGGGCTTTCAAGGGTTATTTTTGTTATCTCAAAACCTTTATTATTATATCAAAATACCTTTTTTAAACATTAGTATAGTCCAAAATTCGAGTATTTACAGAGGGGTCCCATAATTTTTATTTTCTTGCATTTTAGTTCACCAATTTTCCATTTTTGCATTTAAGGTCCAAAATTGTAATTTTTCCAATTTTGATCGAAATTTACAGAATATAAGACAATTAAAACATTAAATTTTAAGTACATAAACATGCAATTACATATCATACAAGAATTCATCACATGAGTCATTAAATTGCACATGCATGCACCTAATTTGCAAGAATTAGAACTTTAAGCATAATTTGAGAAACTTTTGGAATATAACATCTTAAAATATACATGCAATACATAATTATCATATATCCTATATTTTTAAAGATACTACATGCCATTTTTCATAAAATCACTTTAGGTTTTAGAATATTTCCACCCATCTTGTTTGTTTGGTTGATTGGTGAAAAATGATGGTCACTAAACCTTGAGGTTGATAATCTTCACTTAGGACAGCCCCTAAGTCAAATAATACAAGAAGTTTTAAGTTAGAAAATGATGAATTTAAAATAAGGAGGGAGAAAAAGGAAGGAATGGCCAAAGGTACTACACTTACCTTGTGTAGTTAGAAATTGTAGTCAAATTTTTGGAGAGTCTCTAAACAAGCTTGATCACCTCTTAGACAAAGCTCCAAGGTCAGCCCTTAATACCTCAAAAATGAGAATTTTTATAGTAAAAAATTCGAAATTAAAAGGGAGGTGAAGAAGGTGCTACAAGCCTCAAATCTTACCTTGATGTCTAGTCTCTTCAATAATCTTGAAAGTCCTTTTCAAGTTAGTCTTCAACCTCTTATTGACCTCAAGTTGAGCCTCTAAGTGTACCTCAAAAATGAAAATAACAAAATTTAGAAGATGTAAAGAAAGGCTTGAAGATTGAGGGAGTGCTTGAACAAGAAGTAGAAATTCTTACCTTGCAAGGGGAAAGTGTAGGGAGATAAGTTTTGTAAGTTTTTGTCTAAGTATGGAAGAAGAAGAAAGAAAGAAGGAAGAAGAAGTTGATGAATGTCGAGAGAGAGTTGGAAGATTCTTAGAGAGAAGTTGGAGCTTTTGAGAGGATGAAAAGATGAAGAATGAAATTTTATTGGCTTCCTTGTTCTTGTTGTGGCCGATTGGTATGAGGGGAGGGAGGATGATTTTTGTTAAGGCTTGTGAATTGTAGGTTACATGGGGAACAAATGGATGAGTCAAAGTATGGGCAAGAATGGGGTGTTGGGAAGAATGAGGAGAATGTTTGGGATAGTGGGGAAGTTGTTGGAATTTGTAAGGAAAGAAATGAATAAAAAATGTGTGTATGTGTATAAGAATTGAGAGATATTTTTATACCCAAATTGGTGATGTGGCCATCCACCCCAACTTCATATATGGTATCCATATTTTTTTTTGTCCCAAAATTGATGATAATAGGTGTATAATATCAATCTCCAAAAATTAATAGTGATACCCACGATCACTTATAAGTCTCATAATCACTTATTCTAAATCAAATTTTTTTTTCTATAGGATATAAGTCACTTAATGAAATAGGTCTCTCAGAATTCTAAGGTGTCTAATAAATACACAAGTAGCAATAATGATCAATCAAGTGATCATTAAATATAGAATAGAAAATAATAAATGATAAATAATTAAACAAGTAGTTGATCAAATAATTAAAATGACAATAAAATACGATAATATTATTAACAATAATCCATCAAAATGACGGTCAAAGTGGTCACGAATAATACATAGTCGGTACACGTCAATAGTTACACGCTTGTACACGATTGAAAATCGAGCGCTTCACAATATCCCTATTTTTTCAATATTTGAGGGGGGGCCCAGTGCCTCCCTTGGCCCTTTAATAGTGACGGTTTATGCCCATAACCATGACAACTGGCTACTGCCTCATTTTTGTGAGTATTTATCCATGCTTTTTGCTTCCAGGGCGTCCATTTTGTGTTAAGATTTTCGAGTGATGCGCGTTTGTAGTGATGTTGCAGTTGGTATCATATAAAGAAGAACTAACCTAGTTAGAGAGCTTTGATGGAGGGAATTTACATAAGTACTTGTTGGGTTCGCTATATCGTGGGGCTAAATGCAGCGGAAATTTAAAATTTAAATTATGCATACAATTATACATAAAATAAAGCCCACGATTCTAGTAGTGATTTAACGATCGCACGTTTAAAAAAGTGGTAAAATAAGGTTTAGGACCTTACCTAAAAAGCTTCATTTTGAAGATGATGTAGAAGGAATCCAAATTCCTCACAACCGTGTAAATCCTCGTAAACTCGCCAATAGAGATTCACATGCCTCCCCTCTAATTGAGTCCACCTCTTTGTTGTGACACCCGAATAAATTCTTCGCTAATAGAGTTTATTGCGTTTTGAAATTGAAAAACAAAATAGAATTGTATTCCCACAATCAATTATTGTTTATATTTTTTAGATGAATATATTATTAGTTAATTATTTTCTACTAAATTCTTGAAGAAAAATATTGTATATTGAGAAATAGAGAGAGAGAGAGAGAGAGAGAGAGTTTTTTCAGCCTTTTTTGACCGAGAGCAAAAAAATGGAAGTTGAGAAGCTAAAACACTCATTTCTCCATAGTTATCGACTCTCTGTATCATTTCACCAGATTAAAACTTGTTTTAACCTCAAAGAATAAGTATTGAATGACTCAATGCAACTTTATTATAAAAATAAAACTAGTGTGCAATTGATAGCCACTAAGCCAATTTTATTATAAAAATAAAATTGATTGAGTGGCTCAATGAAAGAAAAATGCCACGTATCCACATGTATGCTGCATGTGATTTCAATTTTTGTTTCTCTCTTCATCATATATATATGTGTGTGTATATATATATCCCAATATATATATTAAAATAAATCTCATTTATTTATTTCTCTTCAATTATCTAGTGGGCTTCTACAATTAGGCCTACCAGATTAGAGGATGGGATTGAACTTATAAGTCCAATTAATTAATTATACTAATTAATTAATTTAAATCTCAATTAATTAATTCAAATATTGATTAATTCATTCTATTCCAATTATTTGGTTCTTTAATCAAAGTAGATTTAATTAGATAATAAAATTGTTTAATTAAATATTTAATCCACAATTGAATTAAATTAAAACTTAATTAATTAATCTATATCAACTAATTGCATCCAACCATTGGATTTTTTAATCTCAAAGTGTCAACATCCAAAATTATGTGTGACCCTTTTAGGTTCACGACTAACACTAGTCGTAGCCTTACAACGTTTGAAACTTTCGAATAATAATAACTTGTTCTATTATTAATCCAATTAATTAATATACTTGAAATTAACTCTTTAATTTCAAGAACATACAAATCATGGTAACACCTAGCAAGTAGCATGATTACATAGTATTAGGTGAAATAGCGAGTAAACCTATTTCAATTGCAATTGCATACATGTACGATTCTTTTGACAACTAATTTCCCGATTAAATCTTGGGCATAGATTTATAAGTCGACCTAATTGATTTAATAACTGTGATTCCATTTCAAGTTCTTTCGATTATTTTATGAATCAAATTCATCGTGTCTTGGCCAAGGTCTTTGAACCACGAACTATGAAAACACAGAAAATTCTCTTATTAAATGAAAAGTGTCGAATTCTATGTTGGCCACACACAAACCTCCATGCATACCAATGCAATACCCAAAATACCTCTTTGTGATTGTCAAGCAATCAAAAGATAAATCAAAGTATTTTAGGATATACACAAGGCCACAGTCGTGCCTCAAGTACGAGGATTAATCATGCACTATTGCAATATGAAAATTCTTATTTGACAAACAAAGTTTCTAAGAATTTCCATTGAACCATGTTCAGTGAACTAGTTCTCTAGTAAGCACCCACATATGTGCATTTGTGTCTTAACACTAATGTTAATGGAATGTAACATCTTCGTCTCATGAGCATGCACCATATGCACAAGTCTTACGGGGTTATTTAATGTCCTATCTTGAAAAACCCATCGACTTGGAACAAGTTTAAGATTAAAGCCTTAGAGGCATGTTCCATGATCGACATCAAATGCGCGACCATGCCTCATAACTTAAATTGATCTAAGGATTTTATCATATGTGCAAATATGTGATAAATGCATAAGAACATAAGATAATGAAATGCCTTTATATTATTATAATTTCCAATAAAATTATTTTACATGTAGAATAAAATCCAATCTAATTGGAACGTCGGTCATTCTACTCTAACATTCTCCCACTTGCCCTAGTTCCAATTTCCCATGTATCTTAGGCCCATCTTTTTGAGATTTCCCAGGTCTGCTACATTTTCTGCTGAAGCAAATAGATCCACAACAACGTCACCTCTACCAATGATCTCTCTGATCAGGTGGTATCGTCTCATTATATGTGTGGATCTTTGATGAGATCTTGGTTCTTTTGCTTGCGCTATAGCACCGTTGTTGTCACAATAAATCATTGTTGGATCAACAACAGATGGAACTACACCCAACCCTTGGATGTAGTTTCGTATCCAAATAGCCTCTTTTCTTTCAGCTGAATCCGATGCAACAATATATTCAGCTTCAGTGGTGGGGTCTGCAGTCGTTTCTTGTTTGGAACTTTTCCAACTAAATGCTCCCCCATTCAAGATGAATATATATCCAAACATGGACTTAGAGTCGTCTTTATCAGACTGGAAACTAGAATCGATGGGCCCTTCTTGTTTCAGCTCACCACTGCCATTTATCAGAAACATATCTTTAGTTCTTCTCGAGTACTTAAGGGTCATCTTAACGGCCTTCCAGTGTTCATCATCTTGATTGGATGATACCTGCTCGTGACACTCAAAGCATGTGCGATATCAGGCCTGGTACATAACATTGCGTACATTATGCTTCCAATGGCGGATGCATAAGGTATGAGAGACATTCTTTTTCTTTCTTCAGGTGTCTTAAGAAACATAGCTTTGGAAAGTGAAACACCATGACTCATAGGCAAGTATCCTCGTTTGGATTCCTCCATACAAAACCTTTTTAGTACTTTGTCTATGTACATGGACTGTGATAGTCCGATCATCTTTCGTGATCTATTACTATAGATCTTTATCCAATAAGGATAAAAGATGCTTCTCCCAATTCCTTCATGGAGAACTGTTTAGACAACCAAGTCCTAGTTGATTGCAACATACCTACATCATTTCCAATAAGTAGAATGTCATCAACATAGAGCACAACAAATACAACTGCACTCCCATTAACCTTATTATATACACATGGGTCATCCAGATTCTTGTGAAAATCAAATGTTTTGATCGTTAAATCAAACGATTTGATCGTTCAAAGTTGGTGAGGTTTCCTCTTCCTTTTTCGTAAAAAGAATTAGAATCCTAAGATAAGAATTATTTCAGATTGATCAAAACATATAGATGTAGCAAATTGGGCCTTATGTCAATTCCATAAAATATATGGAATTGATATACACATATATGAAGAGAATATTGTAGATTGATCTATAGAAACTCAAGTCTTTATCTTTAGTCTAGATTACAACTTTATAGATAAGAGATAGATAGTATGGTAGAAATAGATGAATAAATGTTACAACACCTCGAAGCCTGTTTGAGTCTATAAATGGATCTCTGGAGTTTACAAACTTTTTGCTCGCTTCCATTGGATATGAAACCCTCTGGTTGCTTCATATAGATTTCTTCTTTAATGTTTCCATTAAGAAAAACAGTCTTCACATCCATTTGCTATATCTCATAGTCATAATACGCTGATATGGCTAGCAAGATCCGAATAGATTTAAGCATCGTTACTGGTTAAAAGGTCTCATCATAATCAACTCCTTGCTTTTGAGTATAACCTTTTGCAACCAAACGTGCTTTAAAGGTCGCCACCTCTCCATCTACTCCAAGCTTTTGCTTGTAGATCCATTTTGCAACCAATAGGGACAATTCCTCGTAGAGGGTCCACCAAGGTCCATACCTTGTTAGAGTACATGGAGTAAATTTCAGACTGCATTGCTTCTTGCCATTTCTTTGAGTCGATGTCTGACATCATCTTTCCATAGCTTCTTGGATCATTATCTAAAAAAGTCTCTCTTCTATGTTCTCTTATAAAAGGTTTAGCCTCTCAGGTGCCTTTGAAATCCTTATGGATGTTCGACGAGGTTGTGTTTTAGATGGTCCAGCTTCAGCTGGTGCGTTATTTGTGGCAACATTTGGAAAATTCTGTGGTTCTTGAATTTCTTCTAGTTCTACTGATTCGCCACTCCTCTGGGAAAGAAATTCTTCTTCAAGGAAAGTAGCATTCCTCGAAACAAAAACCTTTTTTCCGAAGGATCATAGAAATAGTATCCTATAGGCTCTCTTGGATACCCCACGAATTTACATAAGATAGATCACATATCCAACTTGTCTCCAACTTGTTGTTTCACATAAGCAGCACACTCCCATACTTTGAGGTATTTGTAGGAGGGTGTCTTACCACACTATATTTCATATGGTGTGTTGGGCACGACCTTAGATGACACCCTATTCAATAAGTATGTTGTTGTCTCTAAGGCATAGCCCTAGAATGAAAGAGGTAAAATAGTGAAAGTCATCATCGATCGAACCATGTCTAACAAAGTTTGATTTATACGCTCTGAAACTCCGTTGAGTTGTAAAGTAGCAGGAGGAGTCCACTGTGAGAGAATCCCATTCTCTTTTAGATAATCAAGAAACTCAGTGGTTAAGTATTCACCTCATTGGTCCAATCAAAGAGTCTTAATACTACGAATAGTTTGTTTCTCCACCTCACATCTAAATTCTTTGAACTTTTCAAAAGCCTCAGATTTGAACCTCATAAGGAATACATAACCATACATAGAATAGTCACGGGTAAAAGTTATGAAATAGTGATAGTTTTCTCGTGCACTAACACTTAATGGACCATAAATATCCGTATGGATCAAATCCATAAGATCTTTGGCTCGTCTCACTTGTCCAACAAATGGTGATTTGGTCATTTTTCCTTTAAGATATGATTCACATGTTGGCAACTTTTGCTCTCCCATAAGGTTGAGTTTTTGTCCCAACTTGTGTATTCTTTTTTTGGAAATACGACCTAATCTAGCATGCCAAAGAGTGAAAGAACTATGATTATCTAATTTTCACTACAACATAAATGACATTAGGTAACACAAATTTTGTAGCACTTTTTACATAAGGTACATATGTAACACGAGTTTGTAACACTTTTTACATTACAATTTTTATGTAGCACTTTTGTAGCACTTTATCAATATGTAACGCTTATATGTAACACTTTTAAATAAGTATCACTTTTTTTGTTATTTTTTTTGTAACACAAATAGGTATCACTTTATTTAAAAAGCATTGCTGGTAACACTATATTTTATTAATTGTAACACTTTTTAGACTGTATTTTAGTAACACAAAATTATATAACTATCATTAAATCATGTCAACGATTTATTTAATTAATTGATGTCACAAAATAGGTGAAGACAAAAAAAAATCACCAAAACTAATAATTGTAGACTTCATGTACTCTGTTTTTTTTACTGAATTTTTGTTTTCTTTTTATAAAGTATTTTAGTTTTGCTTTTATTTTTTTATTTTTGATGGAGGTAATTAATTTCGTTGTAATAACGATGGAAAATGCGCATGTATATATTTTATTTTTATATTTATTTATTTAATTTTTTTTTACTTTTTAAAAAAAATTAACAATGAAAATTGATGTTGTCGGTAATTACTTAGGAATTTTTTCCGGCGGTAATTATTTTTTCATTATTTATTTATTATTTTTTTTACTGTTTGAACTTTTGTATCTCTCGGTAAATTAATTTTATATTTATATATATTTTTTATTTTTACCGATTGAATAATGATCAGTCGATAAATTTATTTTATATATTTTTTATATTTTTAATTTTTTGTGTTCTTTAATATATATAACATAATATGATTTTCAAACTATATATCATATAATATAAAATTTGATATATGCAGTGTATAATATAATTTAATACATATATTATATAATTTAATCTTTATTATATAAAATATATTATATATACATATAATATATTTTTTATACAATTATAAAATATATATGTGTATGTGTATATATAAAACAAAACAAAAGTTGTAATAAGAATCAACTTAGCTTAGTGGCAAATTGTCACTTCAACACGTAACAGGTCGTGGGTTCGGATCTACTTGGTGGCAAAAAACAGTATTTCTACGAAGTGCTACAGAAAAATGTTACATAAGATTCATATGTAATACTATAGAAGTATTTTTTTAAAAGTGTTACAAATATAAAAAGTGTTACATAAGATTCATATGCAACACTTTAGAAATATTGCTTCAAAGTGTTAATAATAGAGAACTTAATGTAACACTTACAAAAAGTGTCACCAAAATCTAATAAAAGTGATACCTTAGACTATAGGTAGCACGGGCAAGTGCAGCACTATAAAAGTGATACCTATTGTCATAGTAACATTTTATGGGCATTAGGTAATATTTTTTGGGTGTTACCTATCATTTATATTGTAGTGTTTCTTTTATTTTGTTGAATTGTGAGTATGGGATTATGGGGAGTAACATTATATAAACAATTTGTCAAATAACCGAAATATATAAGTGCATAATCTTTAAAAATGGAACAATCTCCATTCTCAATTACAAATTTAAAGCACTCTGTCCAAAAAAGGAACATATATAATATTTCTAATAATATCCGGAACATAAAGACAATTGTTCAAACAAAAATTAAAACCATTCTCCAAAGATAGATAAACAGTCCCTATAACTAATGCAACAACTCTTGCTCCATTCCCCATCTGAAGGACCATCTCCTTTCTATCAAGCTTCCTGATTCTTACCATTATCTGCAAAACCCAAGAAGCATCATTAACAGATAAGTTAACTTCAATAAAATATATACCTGAACGTTTCAGGCTCGCAAGATACTCCTTGCAATTCCTCTTCAAATGCCCCATTTTGCCGCAGTTATGGCATTTGTCATTGGCTTGAGAATTAACCTTTTTGTTGCCATTGTCCTTTGCCTTCTTGTTGGGCTTAGGGAAACCCTTTCCTATCCACTTCATTTTCTTAGACTTTGTAGCCTTTGATCCGAAAGTGGATCCAACAAGCAAGACTAGCTTATCGTTTTTGATAGTAGATTCAACCGTCTTTAACATGTTCACCAATTCGGGAGGCTAGTCTCCATTGAGTTCATGTTAAAGTTGATAACAAATGTGTCAAATAAGGGAGACAGAGATTACAACAAAAGGTGCACATAGACGTACGCCTTTCAATGAGTGCAATCATCTTCAGCCCATAGTCTTGGACAAGAGCCCCCAGTCATACGACATCTGAAAAACTATTTTGATATCTGATATCTTATTTGTCGCGTTCTCGCACCGTACAACTTTTGTAGGTGGAGAAAAATCTCACTAGCAGTTTCTAGACCTTCATTCTTCCTTTGCAACTCATTTGACATTGATGCCAACATATAGCACCGAGCTGGAGATTGTCATCACCATGACGAAAGTATTCTCCATAGGCATCTATTGTAATATCCTCGGGAGGTGGAGGAGGTGCTTACTCAAGTACATAAGCCCTCTTCTCAGACTGAAGGACAATTTTTAGGTTTCTCAGCCAATCGACAAAATTTAGGCCAGTTAATTTGTTTTGCTCAACTATAGATCCTACTGGATTCTTAGCCATTTTAGAAGAGTTATCTACAAAAATAAACGAAGCAGAAAATGAGTGAACTATGGAAAATATATTCTTTCAGTATAAGGTCTTTAATATTAAATATCTCCCACTATTTTATTCAAATTTTATTAACCCTATAATAAAGTTCGGAAAATCTAATTTTCTTAATGGGCTTGAAGCCCAACAGAAATATTTCATACCCCAATTTTATGAGCCTATGAGATATTTCCTTTAGTAGTCAACTCTTTAACAATTGTATCATTTATACAACCCTCAAGATTATTTTGCCTCACGTTTTCCCATATACTCCCCAATATTATGAGCCTATATGGTATTAAGCGTCAAACATAACCCGTCAAACCTTCGTGTAGATGGAGCATCAAGATGTTCCACGACCGTGGCCAACATAAAGACGAGTCCATCCCACGAGTAACTCAATGCTTGGTAGATATCACAGCTTTCCAACACAAAATCACTCCACGACTCGTGGCCAGTAACCAAGTGTGGTAGCATCATCATGTCGTCTACCTTTGATGGAAGACATGGAATGATGAGTCCTACCTATCTTGTCCTTTTTGTTTGATATGGAATTAATTAAAATTAAATTCATTTTAAGTTTCAAAAACTTGGGGTTTTAAACTTTTCAAAGATCTAATCAACCAAATTACTAGGTGGGTTTTTATTTAACACAATTCATCATATGAGCGCAAACATAAAGTATTAAATAAATCTAGCATGAATCCTATGCAAAAAGTGGTGGGATGATCATGGCCAGTAGAGATGTTAAAAGGGCCGCGGCCCGTTGGGGCCGAATTATTTTGCCCGTTTAAATTCGGACCTTTTTTGGCCTGGACCGTTTAGCCCGAGGCCCGTTAGGGTTAGCTCGTAGGTTAACCGGGCTAGCCCGCTAGCCCGCCAATTGTATTTATTTTTTAAAAATAAATATAATTCTAATATTATAAATCTATTTTATTACACATTATCTATTACTAAATATATTTTTTCAAGCTCACATCTCCTAATCTTTAATAGGTTTAAATATATAATTCTTAAAACTATGACTTATAGTTATATGAATATTTTATTTTAAAAGTATTATTTTTTTTCATTTTATATGGGTATATATTATATAATGCTATATTTTATTATTATAGTTTAATTTTAAAAATTTAGATCATGGAATATTTAAATTTTATAATTCTGTTAATGCAATATAATTATAAACTATGCAAGATTTTGTATAATGAATATTTTAACTTAACATGTTAAACTTAAATGTTATATATGTTAGAGCCCGATAGTGGCCCGTCTAGCCCGAAGCCTGCTAGGGTTCGGGTTAGGTTCGCAATATGCTAGTCCGTTTAATAGTGGCCCGTTTAGCCCGAAGCCCGCTTAGCCCGAAGTCCGTTAGGGCTAGGGCCATTCCTATAGGGCTAGGGCCATCCCGTTTAACATCTATAATGGCCAGCCTATGCGACCCATTTGAGCCAAAAAATGGTCTGTGGTCAATCTAAGGGTCAAAATAAATAGAACTATTTCTATTACATTTCATTAATGTACCCATATATGCATGTGCTTTGAATCTCCTATTTTATTACATTTGTAAAATTCTACCCACACAGGCGTGGGCCTTTAGCATCGAACGTCCTCCAAAATACAATAAATGGAAAACCTCACACCTAGTTCTCTCTCAATGCGAAAATTTAAATAATTTACAAATAATAGAATAAGAGGCTCGCAAATTCCAAAAACTCGAAGAAATAAAATACATCCAATCACATTGATCATAGGCTCATGATCATCTCTAAATAAATCATGCTAAAACATCCATCACATAAATTTAAATCATTTTAAATTTACCAAATTCTATGTGCCGATTTAATTTTGGGATAAAGCTTATCTTGATTATATATAAAAACCAGTTTTATTAAACTTGGAATTAACGATTTAAATCCAAAATATGAATAATCAAAATTGAAACATGTCCACTAGAAATCCACATAAAATTAAACTAAGTTTTAACTTAGTTAACAATAAATCTAAACATTTTGCTGATCTGATTAGTTAATCATGAAGAAACAAAAGGTTTGCTTTTATCAAACTGAAATATTTTCTGAAATCAAAACAAAGTTTCATATTCTCGATTTGATTACAATTTGTGGCGATTCAATATATTTTTTTCCATAAGAAATAACTGAATCCAATTTATCCCAAATACGAATCGAATGAAACAATTACATCGCACATAAAATTAATAGTTAAACATATTTTAACAATTTAAAACATGCTTGAAAACACACATCCACTTGTATAATCGCGAAACTGTGGCTCTGATACTACTGTTGGGTTCGCTATATCGCGGGCTAAACGCAATAGAAATTTAAAATTTAAATCATGCATACAATTATACATAAAATATAGCACCCGATTCTCGTAGCGATTTAACGATCGTGTGTTTATACAAGTAGTAAAATAAGGTTTAGGATCTTACCTAAAAAGCTTCATTTTGAAGATGATGTAGAAGGAATCTAAATGCCTCACTGCAGGGTAAATCCTCGTGAACTCGCCAATAGAGATTCAAATACCTCCCCTTTAATTGAGTCTACCTCTTGGTTGTGACACCGAATAAATTCTTCACTAGTAGAGTTTATTGTGTTTTCGAAATTGAAAAACGAAATAGAATTTTATTCACATAATCAACTATTGTTTAAATTTTGTAGATGAATAATTATTGGTTAATTATTCTCTACTAAATTCTTGAAGAAAAATAGTGTATATTGAGGAAGAGAGAGAGAGAGAGAGAGAGAGAGAGAGAGAGGTTTTCAACATTTTTTGACCGAGAGCGAAAAATAAAACTTAAGAAGCTAAAACACTCATTTCTCCATAGTCATCGACTCTCATTTTACCAAATTAAAACTTGTTTTATTCTCACAAAATAACTATTGAATGGCTCAATGCAACTTTATTATAAAAATAAAACTAGTGTGCAATTGATAGCCACTAATTAAGCCAACTTTATTATAAAAAGAAAATTGATTGAGTGGCTCAATGAAAGAAAAACGCCAAATATCCACATGCATGTTGCATGTGATTTCAATTTTTTTTATTCTCTGTTCATCATATATATGTATATATATATATCCCAATATATATTAAAATACATCTTATTTATTTATTTCTCTTCAATTATCTAGTAGGCTACTACAATTAGGCCTACTAGATTACGAAAAACGATTCGACTTTAATGTCCAATTAATTAATTCTACTAATTAATTAATTTAAATCCCAATTAATCAATTCAGATATCTATTAATTCATTCTATTCCAATTATTAGGTTCTCTAATCAAATTATAATTAAATTATTTAATTATATATTTAATACATAATTGAATTAAATTAAAACCCAATTAATTAATCTATATCAATTAATTGCATCCAACTATTGGATTTTTCAATCTCAAAAAATCAACATCCAAAATTATGTGTGATCCTTTTAGGTTCACGACTAACACTAGTCATAAGCTTACTACTTTTGCAACTTTCGAATAATAATAACTTATTCTATCTATTAATCCAATTAATTAATATACTTGAAATTAACTTTTTAATTTCAAGAACCTACAAATCATGGTAACACCTAGTAAGTAGCATGATTACCTAGTATTATGCGAAAAAGCGAGTAAACCTATTTCAATTGCAATTGCATACATGTACAATCCTTTCGACAACTAATTTCCCGATTAAATCTTGGGCATAGATTTATAAGTCGAACCCCATTGTTTTAATAATTGTGATTCCATTTCAAGTTCTTGTGATTCTTTAATGAGTCAAATTCATCGTGTCTTGGCCAAGGTCTTTGAACCACGAACTATGAAAACACAGGAAAAATTTTCTTATTAAATGACAAGTGTCAATTTCTAGGTTGGCCACACACAAACCTCCATGCATATCAATGCAATACCCAAAATAACTCTTTATGATTGTCAAGCAATCAAAAAATAAATCAAAGTATTATAGGATATACACAAGGCCATAGTCATGCCTTAAGTACGAGGATTAATCATGTACTATTGCAATATGAAAATTCTTATTCGACAAACAAAGCTTCTATCTAAGAATTTCTATTGGGTCATGTTCAGTGAACTTGTTCTCTAATAAGCACCCGCATATGTGCATTTGTATATTAACACCGATATTAATGGCATGCAACATCCTCCTCTTATGAGCATGCACCATATGCACAAGTCTTATGGGGTTATTTAATGTCCTATCTTGAAAAACCATCGACTTGGAACAAATTTAAGATCAAAGCCTTAGAGGCATGTTCCATGATCGCCATCAAATGCGCGACCATACCTCATAGCTTAAATTGTTCTAAGGAAAATATCATATGTGCAAATATGTGATAAATACACAAGAACATAAGATAAATAAATGCCTTTATATTATTATAATTTCTAATAAAAAAAATTTACAAGTAGAATAAATTCCAATCTAATTGGAACGTCGGGCATTCTACTCTAACAGTACTAGGAAAGCTAAGGCTGCGATTAGATGTGAGCGAGAATGCATTTTCGTTCCGCTGGAGAATTTTTTTTGATCAAACATGCGATTGTATGAAAATTTTCAGAAAATATACTATTCTCTCACTTTCACTTTTTCTTTCACCAATCACATCTACACATTTTTTCACAAAAAACTAATCATTATTACACATTATCCCACAAATTTCACTATTCATTCACTCACACATTTCTAACTACCAATCACATTCAATCATTATTTTACTTTTTTCACATCAAATCAACTTTCATCATTACTTTTTCATCTCACATCCAATCACACTCTCAAAATTCATCTTTTTTCTCCCAAAACTTTTTTCATTACTATTCTCTAGCAAAATAGAAATTTTCAAAATAAAAGTATATCCAATCGCACCCTAAATCCACCACTTTGCAATCCCTTAACTCTGTAGTAAATCTGTCCCTCTTTTTCAAAGCATTGACTGCGCTTCAATGCTGTTTTCACTTTTCAGCTTCAGAGTAGAACTGGGATCCAAAAACAACTTCTCCGTCATGATCCATTGCAAGCCCCCTTTCCATCTTGCTAGTTTTGATAAGAGCCATCCATATTTAGCTTCAGTCATCCATTCATGGGCTTCCTCCTGTCCTCCAGAAAACTTTTAAAACAAGCTTTGGAACTTTAAGTTGCAACTCAATCTTAAAAAAAACTTTTAAAACAGGCTTTCGTACTTTAAGTTGCCACTCAATCTTAAGTTGCAATCGCCTCAAGTTGCATCCATATTCATCAATTCTCTCTAGTCAGTTCTGTTTTGAGGTCGAATTGAGTGAGGTTGGCAGCAATGATACTTTCTGGGCATGTTTTGTTTATGCTAGTTGTCACCCGACAACCACAAAACTTCATTGGGATTTTTTATCTCTTGCTTAAAAAATAGGGTGACCTTTGGATTATTGGAGGTGACTTCAATGACATTTGTTGTAACAATGAGAAGAGAGGTGGTAGGAAAAAGCATCCTTCCAGTTTTGTGGCCTTTAATGAATTCATTCTTGAGATGGGTATGTTGGAATTTAAATGCATTGGAGGCGAGTTCGCATGGGAAAACAACAGAGTTGCTGAAGGTTTTGTTGAAGAGAAATTGGGTAGGCTGTTAGTTCAAGTGGCTACGATAATCTAGAGGGGGGGTGAATAGATTATGTCAATTTTCCGGATTTTGCCCTATTTTTCGAAAGTAAAACTACAAGTAAGAATGAAGATGCGGAAAATAAAAAAACATACGATGATTTAAAGAGCTTCACACCACCTAGGGACTACGTGCTCTTCCACCCCAGTATATCCGGGATGGGTTTCGAAAGAGAAAAAGAATTTTATTAATAATTACCAAGATTATTACACCTTCACCTTGAAGAGTACCACACTCTTCTTACAACATCACCAAGAAAATTACCACAATCTTCCTTCACCTATGAAGAGTACCACACTTTTCAACACCTAAGATAACCCAAGTGTGCTCTTACCACAAGAACAACAACAAGGATATCTTGTTTTGGATGATTGACAAATTCAAGATTACAACTCGATAATGAAGTGTACAACTTTGAAGTGCAAGTGTAATCATGAATAAAAGCCTAGACCTCAAAATGTACAAGTGAAATACTTAGGCTATTACAACAAGAATGTTGAAAGTGAAGAACAAAAATATTAGCTTGATATATCTCTTGTTGTGTTGTAGTGTATTGTCTTGTCTTTGTTGCTCCAGATCTTCCTCTATTTATAGGAGAAGTATTGAACATTGATAGGCTCCTCTTAGAGAGTGAAATCTGAAAAGAAATACAAGTTAAAACAAGAATATAGTTGTTACAAATCAACCCCACAAAATCAGGAAAAGTTGTCTCCCATAAGCTCAAAAATCGTCTGATTTTGAACTGGTCAACCTGTGGGTCGACCGGTCGATCAATACAAAGATTTGAAAATAATTCCATTACAACTGAGTCCCACACAGGTCGACCAGGGGGTCGACCGGTCAACCACCCTGGTCAACCGGTCGACGCCCCTGCCATTTTACAAAATGAAAGAAGTTTGGATAGTGGCGCAGGGGAGGACGATCACTTGGGTCAACCCATGTGGTCGACCCTTCCCTGGGATTTTGTGATGAAAGAAAAACTTGAGACGTCTTCAGGCACCGGTCGACCGGTCGACCTGTTCCAGGGATGTCCGGACCGTCAAAAATTCGACTTTATTTTTCGAATGCCATTTTACCTTGATGGTATTCGGTAATAGTTAAAAATACTTTAAAAATATGAAAATCACTTTTAATATCGCTCGATACGAAAGTTTTGAATAGTCGAGAATAATCAACAAGAAATACTCCGAAGAATAATTTAAAACCAATTAGGAGTATTTGGACCATGATAGGGGACATTATTTTGGTGTAAAAACTCAGTAAAACATAATCATCAAAATTATGATAAAAACATTTATCTAACAAACTCCCCATTTTGATGATTACAAACCAAAATAATTTTAGGTTATTGATTTTTAAAACAAAACGACAAAATATTTTAAATCACAAGTGTATGAGCAAAGATATTTCAAAAACATTTTTAAAAAAGCTCCCCCTATCAACATGCACAACAAGAGTAAGTAGAAGCAAACAACTAAGAAGCTAAAAGCTTAGCTTTTACAATATAAGCTTGAATTTCAAGAGCTTAGAAGCTCCCCCTGTCAAAAAAACATCATTAGACAAGTATAAAAGTCCACAATACATTCATTGGACTAAGTTACATCCACAACTATTGGCTTTAAATAGCCACAACGTATAGCATTTTCTGTGAGCTTTTTCTAGCTTTTGTTTTTTGAGGTAATGAACGTATTTCGTGTTTCTCCTCTTTGGAATCATCAAAAAGAATGTTAGCATGATAAAAACATCATAAACATATATCAAAGTACGCATTTTGATCGAATTATCGAGCTTTTGAACATAGAGCTGAAAAATCCAAGTGATAAGGGAAAACTTGAAAAGACAATTTGAAAAGCTCATTTGAGTGACAAAACATGATCTCTATAAACTTATAAGACATTTGAAATCGAGAGAATCATGTAAACAAAAAAAATTTCATTGGGGCATTTTATCGAGCACTTGGTGTGCGTAGAATAAAATCGAAGATGTATATAATGCTTGTAAATGCAATCATGCCCAAAAAATCATCACCAATCATAAATATACAAGCATAATTCATCATCATACATAATTCAAATAACAAATATACAATAATTCATCAAAATCCCAAAGTATAAGTACTTTTTCAAGGGTTCAACCCAATTGAGATTAAAAGGGAATTAAACTTACCAACTAATCGGAGAAGTCGGGTATCATGGATGATATACCAATAGTATAAACTCAAAAATATAGAATTTACAATAATGAAATTATTTTGAGTGAATTGTGTGTGAAATTTGCAAAGGGGTTCGAGTTTGAAGAAAAAAATGAAAAATAACACAGTGTAGGATAGAAGCAAATTTATCCCTGCAAAAGCACTTGTCGACCGGTCGACCCTTTGGTTGACCTGTGTCTGAATGCCAGTCCAGTTTCTGTCCGAATTTTGAACCAAAAATCTAATTTTTCACTCCTAAGTTTGAAAAACGTACAAAATGCACTCCTAGACCTTAATGGTTTTGTTAAAATATCCGCGAGTTGATCTTGAGACGGAACAAAAGACATCTCAATTTTTCATTTGGAAACACAATCTCCTAGAAAATGATGACGAACCTCAATATGTTTAGTACGGTTATGATGAACCGGGTTTTGAGCAATATTTATAGTGAACGTGTTATCACAAAAAATAGGAATATTTTCAAAAGAACATTTGTAATCCGCCAAGGTTTGTTTCATCCAAAGCAATTGAGTACAACAAAAGGCCGCGGAAATATATTCAGCTTCGGCCGTTGATAATGAAATACAATTTTGTTTCTTTGAAAACCAAGACACTAGGCAATCGCCTAAAAATTGACATGATGCGGAAGTACTTTTGCGATCATCAATATTTCCCGCATAATCCGAATCACTATATCCTTTAAGAGAAATTTTTTCATTCTTTGGATAAAACAAGCCATATTGAATAGTGCCTTTCAAATATTGAAAAATCCTTTTAACGACACTCATATGAGATTCTTTGGGATTGCTTTGAAAAAGAGCACATAGGCATACGTCATGAAGAATATCCGGTCTACTTGCGGTTAAATAAAGTAAACTACCAATCATACCTCGATACTTTGATTCATCAACCGACTTGCCTTTTTCATCCTTGTCTAGCTTGATATTGGTTGCCATTGGAGTAGTGACTGTTCTTCCTTCTTCAATGCCGAACTTGTTTAAAAGTTCTTTTGTATACTTTGATTGTGAAATATAAATACCTTCTTGGCATTGCTTAATTTGAAGTCCAAGGAAGAAATTAAGCTTCCCCATCATACTCATCTCGAATTCACCTTGCATCAACTTAGAAAATTTCTTGCACAAAGATTCATTAGTAGCACCAAATATAATATCATCAACATAAATTTGAACTAGTAAACAATCTTGCCCTTTTTCAAAAACAAATAGAGTAGTATCAACTTTACCTCTTGTAAATCCATTTTGTAAAAGAAAAGAGCTAAGTCTATCATAAGATGCATGTGGTGCTTTCTTCAAACCATATAAGGCCTTTTTAAGTTTATAAACATCATTTGGCCTAGAAAAATTTTCAAACCTCGGAGGTTGTTTTTGTTTGATAAATGGTTTTATCATGATTTTGATGATTTTATTTTTATACCAAAACAATGTTTTTAAATGTTGTCCAAATACTCTTAAAAAATTTATAATGGTTTTAATATTTTCCGGAGTATTTCTTCAAGTTTATTTTCGACAAAATTGGACAACACATTTAATGATATTGCGTCAATGGGTTTTTACATCGAAACTATGTTTCTAAATGTTGTCCTAATACTCCCGATCGATCTAAAATATTTTTACTATTTTTCGGAGTATTTCTTGAAGTTTATATCGGACAACATTTTTGATGATTTTGTGGTAATGTGTTATTTCATCAAAACTATATTTCTAATGTTGTCCGAAATATTCCCGATCGATTTAAAATATTTTTACTAATTTTTCGTAGTATTTCTTGAGGTTTATTTTCGACAAAAATTGGACAACATTTCATTGCGGAGGTCGACCAGTCGACCAAAGAGGCGATCGGTACCTGGGAACGAGTTTCTTGAAATAGAACTCGCAGAACCCTGAAAACAGGTCAGGGCGATCGGTCCACCTAGGGGGCGACCAGTCGCACCCCAGGGCGACCGGTCGACCACCCCCTAGACCGGTCCCCCTAGTGTATTTTTGTTGCGTTCTTTCAAACTTCTATTTGTGCGCGACCGGTCGCCCTCAAGTTTGACAGCAAAATTCTAATCGTTGTGCACCAAACAACTTTTCCTTAATTTGTGGGATTGATTTCTAACAGCTATAATCTTGATTTTAATTGCAATTTTTTTGTAGATATCGGATTCCAAGAGGAGCCTATCAAGTATCAATCATCTCCTATAAATAGAGGAAGATTTGAAGCACAACAACAAGAGAGAACAACACAACACAACAAAATATACTCAAGCAAACACTTGGTCTTATATTGTCATTGTTCTTGTTGTAATTTGCCTAGCTTATCACTTTCACATTCTTGAGGTCTAGGCTATTCTTGATTACACTTGCACTCAATTGTATAATTCATTATCGAGTTGTAATCTTGAATTTTTGGGTTATCATTCAACATAAGATATCCTTGTGAGTGTTCTTGTGGTAAGAACACACTTGGGTGATCTAGGTGTTAGGTATGAGAAGATTGTGGTAATCTTCTTGTTGGGGTGTTGAAGAATTTGGTATTCTTCAAGGTTGAAGATTGTGGTAATCTTCACAAGGTACCGTTGGATATTGTGGTAATCTTCAAGAGAGATTGTGGTAATCTCAAAGGTGGTGTTGAAGAAGAGTGTGGTGCTCTTCATGGTGTTGTTGTAAGTTGGTGTTGTATTAATTTTGGTAATTAATAAAATCTTTTTTCTTTTTGAAATCCATCCCGGATATACTGGGGTGATAAAGGATTATGCCCTAGGTGGGTTGAACCTCTATAAATCGACGCGTGTTTTTTACTTTCTGCACCTTTATTATTGTCTTGGCTTGTTTTGTTTGAAAAAGAGCGTAAAATCGAAAAGATGGAGATAATATATTCACCCCCCTCTAGATTATCGTAGCCGCTTGGACTTACAGTTTTACATAGACTTCTTCTTGAATAAAACCAATTTAAAAATGCGGATTTAACATCCACTTGGAAAGGCTTGAAATTTTTAAAACAAGAATAGGCAAGTAAAATACGAATAGCTTCTAAACGTGCTACGGGTGCTAAAATTTCATCATAATCAATACCTTCTTCTTGACAATACCTTGAGCTACTAACCTTGCCTTGTTTAGAACAATATTGCTATGATCATCGAGTTTGTTCCAAAATACCCATTTTGTACCATTCCTCATCTTCAATTGCTTCCTTAGCATTTTGAGGCTCTTTTTGAGAAATAAGAGCTTTCTCGGCAAATTTTCTTCTAGTCATCACTTTATCAAAGGGATCACCAATAATGAGATCTTTTGGGTGATCTCCATTAAATTTCAATGCAACGGGAAGATCCGAATTATCACCTTTGTCTTCTTGAGGAACATTTGAGGTTGACGGTTGATCATTTTGAGCATCATCTTGAACAATTGGTTCAACAACATCCTCTTCATCACTTTCATCATTGGGTATTCTTTCAACACCCGAGGCTTCATTAAATTTGACATGGATAGATTCTTCAACAACCATGCTAGTCTTATTATAAACCCGATATGTTTTACTCTTGGTTGAGTACCCCATAAATATTCCTTCATTGGCCTTAGGATCAAATTTGTCCAATTGATCCTTAGTATTCAAAATAAAACACTTACACCCAAATATTTTAAGGTAACTAATATTTGGAGTTCTTCCTTTCCAAAGCTCATATGGTGTTTTATTTAATTTAGGACGAAGATAAACACGATTAATAACATAGCATGCGGTACTTACAGCTTCGGCCCAAAAATATTTTGGAAGTGAAAATTCATTGAGCATGGAATGACTCATTTCTTGAAGTGTCTGATTCTTTGTTTCGGCTACTCCATTTTGTTGAGGTGTTCTTGGAGCCGAAAAATTATGAGCATATCCTTTAGTTTCACAAAAGACTCAAATTCTCCATCAAATTCACCACCTCGATCACTTCGAATAGACTTGATAGTATCTTCCTTTTCATTTTCAATAAATCTACACAACTTAACAAACTCATTAACGGCATCACTTTTATTTGCAAGAAAAATAGCCCAAGTATATCTAGAAAAATCATCGACTATAACAAATGTGTAATGTTTTCCACTTAAACTAACCGTACCAATATCCCCATACAAATCAAGGTGAAGTAATTGTAGGGGCTTGGTTGTGGAAATTTCATTTTTGGGCTTAAAACTACTTTTAACTTATTTGTTATTTTGGCAAGTGTCACATAAGCCAAGATATTCAAAATTCAATTTGGGTAGTCCTTTTACATGTTGGTTTTTGTAAATAGTTTGCAAATTTTTGTATCCAACATGTCCAAGTCGCCTATGCCATAGACTAGTAAAATCATTATTGGCGACAAGACAAGAAATATTTTGACTAACCAAATCACTTGTGCAAATTTTGTAAAGATTGTCTTTTCTATTTGGTTCACAAATAATTTCATCATTTTTAACAATATGGCATTTATCTTTATTGAAAATAACATTATAGTTTGAATCACAAAGTTGGCTTACACTTATCAAATTGAACTTAAGCCCTTCAACATAAAGAACATTACTAAGGAAGAGTTATCAATTTCTCCATTTCCAAGAATTCTTCCTTTGCCATTCCCGAACATGACCATACCCTCTTCTTGGAGCTTGATGTTGGTAAAAAGTTCTCTCCTTCCGGTCATGTGGCGCGAACACCCGCTGTCCACGAGCCATTTTGAATCCTCCATTGTTGTTATAGCCCCTATTACCTACAAATAAATTATTTTTAGGTACCCTATAATTTTGCGGTCCATTGGGGTTAGCATTGAGACCTTTGGGTCTCCAAAAATAGGTAAAGTTATTTTTTAATTTACAATGAGTAGCATAATGTCCAATTTTATCACAATAAAAGAAAATAAGATTGTGGGAACTACTAGCACGTACGAAAGTCGGACCTTGGTCATTTTTCTTGGAAGCATTTTGAAAAGATTTATAACCAAGTCCTAATTTTGAATGCTCACCTCTTTGTGCATCTAGAATTTTTGTAACTTTATCCGTGCTTAAATTAAATCGATGCATATCCTTTTCCAAATTTTCAATATCATTTGTGAGCGTTTGTTTTTCGGTTTCAAGAGTACGGACTTTTGTAAGTGTAATAACATGAGCATGATCAAGGGATTATACTCCTTTTTCAAAGTCTTGTATTTAACAATCAAATTTTGAAACTCATTTTGCAATTCATCAAAATCACATTGCAATTCATCAACTAAAGAAGAAGTTGAAGAATTAGAGCATACCTCGTTATTTTCATCGTCTATGGCCATAAGACCATGTTCGGTTTCTCCTTCTTCGTCGGATGTGGCAAGGAGTTCATCCCAAGTTTTGACATCTGCATTTAGAGCCCTTTTTTTCGGAAAAGACTTTTTCTTCTTTTGTTCCTTCTCCGCTAGTTTCGGGCAATCAGCTATGTAGTGCCCGGATTTTCTGCATTTGAAACAAGAGTTGTCTCTCGCTTTCTTGCCTTATTTTTATTCACAAATTCTGCAAATTTTCGAACAAGGGCATCCGTCTCCTCATCATCTTCGTCACTAGCATAATATGAATTATAAGAAGAAGATGCTAAGCCTTTAGGAATATTTTGCGTACCCGATTGAGTGGTGGATGGTTTGGGATTTTTCCTCTCCTTGAGATAGACTTCATAAATGAGGAGGTTTCCAATGAGCTCATCGAACGGAGTGTCTCGAGATTTTGTGCTTCCGTGATTGCCATCACTTTTTCAGACCATGAGCCGGGAAGAGCATTTAGTACCTTGGTAACTTTATCTTCTTCGGATATGATTTTCCCAAGTGCCATAAGAGGATTGACAATGTTGTTAAGCCTTTCCACCATTTTTAATATGCTTTCACCATCATGCATATTGAAATTTTCAAAATCTTTAACAAGAATAGTTTTTCTTGCTTTCTTCACTTTCTTTGTGCCTTCATATATAGTTTCCAATTTTTCCCATACTTCATGTGCGGACCTTATTCCTCTAATACGATTATACTCGGTGGCGGTGAGTGATAAATGTAAAATATTTAAGGCCTTACCGTTTAGAGAGAATGACTTCTTGTCGTTGTCATCAAATTCCTTTAAGGTATTTAGGGCCGTGGTACCATCTTCCAATTTTTTGGTTGGTTGATCTACCCCTTCAATAACCGCATTCCAAATATCGAACCTGCACCCTTGTAGAAAGCACTCCATTCGGTCTTTTCAAAATGCGTAGTTGTTTGCGTCGAATAGTGGTGGCTTGTTGGTGGATGTGCCGATAGTAAGATAAACTTCGTTTTTAGCCATGTATCTTTCCTCTTTACTCGCGATGTGGAATGAGCTTGCCAAAGAGTTTGGCTCTGATACCACTTGTTAGTCAAAGTGGCTACGATAATCTAGATGGGGGTGAATAGATTATGCCGATTTTCCGGATTTTGCCCTCTTTTTCCAAAGTAAAACTACAAGTAAGAATTAAGATGCGGAAAATAAACAACACACGATGATTTAAAGAGCTTCACCCCACCTAGGGACAACGTGCTCTACCACCCCAGAATCTCCGAGATGGATTTCAAAAAAGAAAAAGGATTTTATTAATAGTTACCACAACTATTACACTACCACCTTTGAAGATTACCAAAATCTTCTTACAACACCTCTTAGAAGATTACCACAATCTTCTTTCACCTATAAAGAGTACCACACTCTTCAACACCTAAGATAACCCAAGTGTGCTCTTACCACAAGAACAACAACAAGGATATCTTGTTTTGGATGATTGACAAAATTCAAGATTACAACTCGATAATGAAGTATACAACTTTGAAGTGCAAGTGTAATCAAGAATAAAAGCCTAGACCTCAAAATGTGCAAGTGAAAGACTTAGGCTATTACAACAAGAATGTTGAAAGTGAAGAACACAAATATTAGCTTGATATATCTCTTGTTGTGTTGTAGTGTATTGTCTTGTCTTTGTTGCTCCAGATCTTCCTCTATTTATAGGAGAGGTATTGAACATTGATAGGCTCCTCTTGGAGAGTGAAATCTGAAAAGAAATACAAGTTAAAACAAGAATATAACTGCTACAAATCAACCCCACAAAATCAGGAGAATTTGTCTCCCATAAGCTCAAAAATCGTCTGATTTTGAACTGGTCAACCTGTGGGTCGACCGGTTGATCAATACAATGATTTGAAAATAATTCCGTTACAGTCGAGTCCCACACAGGTCGACCGGGGGATCGACCGGTCAACCACCCTGGTCAACCGGTTGGTCGACCTGCCCCTGCCAATTTACAAGATGAAAGAAATTTGGACAGTGGCGCAGGAGGGGACGATCACTTGGGTCAACCCATGTGGTCGACCCTTCCCTGGGATTTTGCGATGAAAGAAAATCTTGAGACGTCTTTAGGCACCGGTCTACCTAGGGGTCGACCGGTCGACCTATTCCAGGGATGTCCGGACCGTCAAAAAATTCTGATTTTATTTTTCGAACGTCGTTTTACCTTGATGGCATTCGGTAATAGTTAAAAACACTTTAAAACATGGAAATCACTGTTAAAGTCGCTCGATACGAAAGTTTTGAATCGTCGAGAATAATCAACAAGAAATACTCCGAAGAATAATTTAAAACCAATTAGGAGTATTTGGACCATAATAGGAGACATTGTTTTGGTGTAAAAACTCAGTAAAACATAATCATTAAAATTATGATAAAAACATTTATCTAACAAACACCCCATTTTTTACGATTACAAACCAAAACAATTCTAGGAGATTGATTTGTAAAAAAAACGACAAAACGTTTTAAATCACAATTGTAGGAGCAAAGATTTTTCAAAAACATTTTTAACAAAGCTCCCCCTATCAACATGCACAACAAGAGTAGGTAGAAGCAAACAACTAAGAAGCTAAAAGCTTAGCTTTTACAATATAAGCTTGAATTTCAAGAGCTTAGTAGCTCCCCCTATCAAAAAGATATGATTAGACAAGTATAAAAGTCCACAATACATTCATTGGACTAAGTTACATCCACAACTATTGGCTTTAAATAGCCACAGACTTATAGCTTTTTTTGCGAGCTTTTTCTAGCTTTTTTTTAGCTAATGAGCTTATTTCGTGTTTCTCCCCCTTTGGAATCATAAAAAAGAATGTTAGCACGATAAAAACATCATAAACATATATCAAAGTACACATTTTCATCGAATTATCGAACTTTTGAACTAGAGCTTAAAAATCCAAATGATAAGGGAAAACTTAAAAACACAATTTGAAAAGCTCATTTGAGTGACAAAACATGATCTCTATAAACTTATAAGATATTTGAAATCGAGAGAATCATGTAAACAAAGAAATTTTCATTTGGGCATTTTATCGAGCACTTGGTGTGCGTAGAATAAAATCGAAGATGTATATAATGCTTGTAAATACAATCATGCCCAAAAACTCATCACCAATCATAAACATACAAACATAATTCATCATCATACATAATTCCCATCACAAAGATACAATAATTCATCAAAATCCCAAAGTATAAGTACTTTTTCAAGGGTTCAACCCAATTGAGATTAAAAGGGAATTAAACTTACCAATTAATCGGAGAAGTCGGGTATCATGGATTATATACCAATAGTATAAACTAAAAAATATAGAATTTACAAAAATTAAATCATTTTGAGTGAATTGTGTGTGAAATTTGCAAAGGGGTTCGAGTTTGAAGAAAAAGATCAAAAATAACACAAAGCAGTGTAGATGACAAATTTATCCTCGCCAAAGCACCGTCGACCACCTAGGTTAACCAAGAGGGGTGATCGGTCCCTGGACCTGGTCGACTGGTCGACCCTTTGGTCGACCTTTGTCTGAATGCCAGTCCAGTTTCTGTCCGAATTTTGAACCAAAAATCTGAGTTTTCACTAAGTTTGAAAAACGTACAAAATGCACTCATAGACCTTATTCAATATGCATTATGCCTAAACGAGCTCGTATTGAAGCAAAAGACTCAGCGGTTAACGTTTTTGTAAAAATATCCACGAGTTGATCTTGAGACGGAACAAAAGACATCTCAAATTTTCATTTGGAAACACAATCCCTTAGAAAATGATGACAAACCTCAATATGTTTAGTACGGTTATGATGAACCGGGTTTTGAGAAATATTTATAGCGAACATGTTATCACAAAAAATAGGAACATTTTCAAAAGAACATTTGTAGTCCGCTAAGGTTTGTTTCATCCAAAGCAATTGAGTAAAACAAAAAGCCGCGGAAATATATTCGGCTTCGGCCGTTGATAATGAAACACAATTTTGTTTCTTTGAAAACTAAGACACTAGGCAATCGCCTAAAAATTGACATGATCCGGAAGTACTTTTGCGATTATCAATATTTCCCGCATAGTCCGTATCACTATATCCTTTAACAGAAAAATTTTCATTCTTTCGATAAAATAAGCCATATTGAATTGTGCCTTTCAAATATTGAAAAATCCTTTTAATGGCACTCATATGAGATTCTTTGGGATTGCTTTGAAAAAGAGCACACAGGCATACATCATGAAGTATATCCGGTCTACTTGCGGTTAAATAAAGTAAACTACCAATCATACCTCGAGAACTGAGAAGGCCTCCACGACAAGCAACTGAACTTCTGTAGCTGGTGGCTTCAAATTTGCAAGTTGGACAAGAGCAAAGAATACAAGGACCGTATTCAGCTCACCACCTACATCCTCTGGTGGTTATAGAAAACAAGGAATGCTTGGATTTTTCGGAATACTCTTAAGCCTGAAAAGGCCACAGTCGAAGTTGCTCACAATGAATGGCTTGAATACCTTCACTTTGCTTAGTGACTTGGCTTTCTTTTGGTTGTGTAGGGTGCCTTTTTACCAACCCGTAGTGATCCTTGTTTCTTTCTCTTCTCTTTTTGCTCTCTAGAGTATTTCACCAATATTTTGCATTTTTTTTGGTCTTTTTGTTGTTGATGGTTTTTGTTCCTCCCTAGAGCGTTGATGACCAAGTTCTTAGGGTCCTTACCCTGATACCTATCTTATCATTGTTCCGTTCTTCGTTTTGTTTGTTGCTATCCCTTGGATGGTGTTGTTTGATGATGTGCATCCTGTTGGGCCTATTATTCTGTTGGTTCTCCCCTGTTTTACTTGGACAATCATGTTGTGTCCTTGAAAATGTCCGGCCCTTTGGTCGCCCGATGTACATTTTCTCCGAATTTTATGTTATGTTCTCCCGTTTCGAAAAAAAAATCTTAAAAAAACTAGTATGCATTAAACCTTTCCGCATACCAAATGTCAATTGCAAATTGACAATATTTGAATGTGAAAGTACATATTCTAGATTATTTTGCCACCACGAAATTTCCTGCCTCCATGCTTGCAACCATTTCGTTTTGTCCAAATGAATCACATAATGAGACATGGAATTCTAACACAAATGTGTGATGCGTGCTTGTGAGGTGTTGAAAACTTCAAAAATTGTAGCCATAATCTAACAACTGAGACCATACCATATGTGCCAATGGCGGAGCCAGGACTCGAAAGTGGGGTGGGCCGGATTAAAAACTAAAAAAAAATTATATGTTATATAATTTTTCAAAATAGTAAGCAAAGTCGAACCAAGTGCATTACAAATTTTGCAACTACTCACAATCTAGTACATTAGTTAAAAAGTTAGTTGGACCCGACGATTTTTTACTTTAGCAAATTCGTCGATAACAGAGTCTATATCTATTGTGCTAACTAGTTCTCTTTCAACAAAAATTGTCAAACTATCACCAAGAAATTCATCAGCCATCTTATTGCGAATCACAGTCTTCACATGTTTCATTGCTGAGAAGGCCCTCTCGATCGTAGTCAGAAACAGTAATGTTAGCACAAGACGAATCAATCTTGTTATCATTCAGTCCTCCGTCTTTCTTGTTTCTACCAACTTTTCGCACAAATTTGTAAGAGTAGACACTTGATATTGAGGATTGCGAACTACATGAGCATGATAAAATGGCAATTCGCTCATCAAAAGATTTATCTCATGCTGTTGAAAATCGTCAGGATAAAATTCCACAACCAACTTGTAGATATTATCTGCATTAAATAATTCAAAAGAATTTTTTGGATCCAATGCCACACTCAGCTCAAGTAGTCTAACGGACGTCTCATTAAATCTCGAGTTCAACTCCGCCAGTTGAAAATCTATGGATTGATTGAAAAATTCAAAGTGGTAATAATGTTCAACACTCATGTGTTTTCGCCCGCGACTCATGTTGCTGTTCATGTCAAGTATAGTGATCTCATGTTTTAAGCAAAACTCTTCTACTTCTTGAAGCAATTTCTCCCACCCTTCATCCCTCAACTCTTGTAGAAGAGTTTTTGTAGTTGAGACATATCCAAGTGCAGATAAAACGTCAATAGATTCCTTTTGAAATGCTTGACAAAGAAAATCAGTGATCCGCATAACCTCCCTCATTAAGTGCAAGCCAAATACAAAATTAAAACTCTTTATATTTGTGCAAGCACCCTCAGCTTCATTTCGAGCCTTGGAATTTGGACCACTACAAGTGATGCACTCAAGCCCCTTGCAAGTTGCAGAATACATCTCTATCATACTCGTAACAGAATCATAATGAGAACCCCAACGAGTAGTACCTGACCGGTGTAAAGATGACATCTGATTAGCTCCTTGGCCTGATTCACGCTCTCCGCTTGCCAACATATTCTCAATTTCTATTATGTGGGTAACTTGTAACTCAGTGTTGCGCTTAGCAGAAGATTTGACAATGTTAATGACATTATCCAATATAGAGAAGAACTTCTAAATTGGATCACATTGTTTTGCTGAAGCAACCAATGTCAATCAGAATCGTGAGCAAAACAATGAACATAATATGCATATGGACAATCATTAAGAAACAATGCTTGCAATCCATTCCATTGCCCACGCATATTACTAGCACCATCATACCCTTGGCCCCGTAATTTATGAACTTGAAGATTATAGTGAGAAAGAACATTAGATATCTCCCGCTTAAGTGTTTCTGAAGAAGTCTCGGAAACACCCTTGATAGCAAAGAAACGCTCTATTAAGACACCCTTAGCATTCACAAACCTCAAAATAATAGCCATTTGTTCCCGATCTGATTCATCTTTTGCTTCATCAACAAGAAGAGAAAAGCAAGCATCTCCAATTTCCTCGCGTATCATACGGTGGACTCTATTAGCAATAATTGCCAAAATTTCTTTTTGGATGTCCTAGAAGTATATTTGGCATTTTTTGGGGCATTATTCAAAGACAACATCTCTAACATCCGCACTCCACTTTGCAGTGTAATTAATCATTTCAATCACATTTCCATGATTAAAAGATTTTTCAGACTCATCATGGCCTCTAAAAGCACAACCTTGTAACGCTAACCATTGAACAGTCATAATCGTTGTCTTTAAACGCAACCTATTTTTCACAACTTCTTCTCTGCTAACTCTTGCAATCACTTTATCAATATGGTGAGATGGCATCATCAAAGAGTCAGCACATACTACACACTTATTGTGAGCAGATGAAGATGATGAACCGATATGAAGAAGAAATACACAATCCTTGCCCTGATGAACTCTCTTCCAATTATCAAATCCATTGGTCACTAAAGCCGAAGTGGAAGAGGTATGCAAATTCTCTCCAAAAAGAAAGCACGGAAAGCAATAGGCCTTATGTGTACTCGGAGAATACTCTAACCATTTAAATTCATCAAACCAACTATACTGAAAATAGCGAGTTTTATCTTTATATTCTCGGCCTTTATACGAATGAAGATTAGGTTGGTAAGGCCCAACCATCAAATATGACCGTCTGATTTCATCCCTTTTCTCAAGAGGCCAATCACATATCCTCCTCCTTTTTCCTGGATCTCGCTCAATTTCAAAGGATAAATTTGGAGTAGATTGTTGATTTCCAACTAAATGAGAAGATTCTTGATTTTCATTTGGGGAATTATCTTGGTGGTTATTTGATTCTTCATTTTGTGTATTTCTTATGGGCTTGAAGAAAGAATGCATTGTTGTTTTTCCTTTCTTGCTGGGAGGTTGTTGTGTAGCCATAACTTGTTCTATGAAATAAATTAAAACAAATTAATAAAGATTTTATTTCCATTATACATGATTGCAATGACTATCAATATTCAATATTTCAAATCAATTCTACAAAATTAAAATCAACAAAACCAGTTTCTATTTATATTCCCCAAGATAAATTTCTATGATTTTACCAATATTCCCCAAGCTTCTAGTTTAACATCATAAAATGGATTTTCCCCAATATTCCAACTAACCTATTTTTCGAAAAATAGGTTCAAAAATCCACATTGATATAAATTAAAACACATTAACTTAACCATCATATTTTCAGCAATATATAAACCCAACTGTTTCAAGTCTAAAATCACATTTTTCATTCAAACACAAATTTCCAGATTATAAACAAAATCTATTCAATTGTAACATCAAACAACCAAATCCAACATACTTTAGCAATAAATTAGGGCTAGAATATATTACCTATTGAAACTGAAGCCTGAAAACTAAGTCAAGAAGACCCCTTTTGTGTTTGCCCTCTTCGCCTCTTCGCGAGTTCGCGTCTGCTTCAACAGTCAAGACTCCAGACCCACTTTAATGGTTTATGGTTTAATTTTAAGGTTTGGTTTTAATTTTAAGGTTGGACGTGTTTTTCCTTCAAAATATAAAAATTTGGAAGAATTTTATTTTGTTATTTGTTTTATGTTCAAGTTTTGTGGGCTTTTTTACCCTGCCCCAAATTTTGAAACTCTTGGCTAAGCCTAAATTTTTTTTTTTTTTTTTTTTTTTACTATTAGCAAGTGTTTAGAAAAAAATGGGCTGGGCCAGGGCCTGTGTTGGCTGACCCTATATCCGCCTTGATATGTGCTCGATCATTTTGTTGAATAAATGTTCTAAAGTTTCAACAAACAAAATGAAGAGAATGTACCATAATGATTTGTTGTAGCCCCTGAGGTTGGTGTTAAATTTGTTTTACAAGATTGGCATTAGGATGCTAAATTAATACCTCCACTATGTAGTTTTGTATCAACTGGTATGCCCGTCCCTGGGGCGGTCGAGGCGTCGCCGCCGCACAGGGCCCTCTTCCGGCAAGGGCCTCCGCCCAAGATTTTTAATTTATTTTTTATGGTTTAAAATTAGTTTATCTAAAATAAAGACTATAATTTTAATCAAAATAAGTCTCTTGGTTCAGCGGTTAGCTCGCTCTTTTTACTAATGGAACTCGCGAGTTCGAGGCTTTCACTCCAAATTGGGCCTTTTCTTAACGCCTTTCTTTTTTTTTCCCAACTAGCCCCCCCCATTCAGCCTTTATCCAGTTTAGCTTCTTTGTTTTTTTTTTTTTGGAGAATCCGATTCAATTTTTTAAAGACAAAAGCCAAGTTACTCCTCAAAAGCCCCTAAAAACTAAAACCCCTGTGTCATCAAATAAAATAAAAAAGTTGAGTTGTGTTGTCAAATAAAAAAGAATAGAGACTTCCATCTCCACAAAAAAAAAAAAAACCATCAATCAATATTTATTTTTGGTAAGAATGAAACTACTATATCGTCAAATAAAATAAAAAATAAAGTTGTATTATCAAATAAAAAAAATATAAGCTTCCATTTCCAAAAAAAACTATTGATATATGTTTATTTCATCATTAGGTGTTCTATTTTCACCATTAGCATAAATTGTATCAATATTTATTGTATTTTGCTTAAGGTTCTTTCTCAATTTCTTCTTAAATTTTAAGATATATTTAGATTTAATTTTTTTGATTTTCAGCAAAGCAAGAATTTTATTTATATTTATTTGTTATTCTTTTAGGTTTTATTTTATATAAACACAGAGGGCACATTTTTTTCTCGCACCAAGCCCTTTAAAATGTAGGAATGGCCATGATGGTAACTGATTTTGAAGTAACCTCCAAAGGAAAACTGAGATACTGGGAGTAATGTTTGTGTTCTGGATATTGGTATAATTTGTTGACATGTATTTCCAGACCTGATAAGCTGCCATGCTGACTTGATTGAGAACAATCTTATAGAGACAATTTTCTATGCATACAGTCTCTCTCATTACAATTGATTAGAACCTTATCAATCTGTTGCACCCTGGGCATGGTACTACGTTATTCAAAGATAGATTAGATTATTATAATATACAAAATTGAGAATTAAACGCTTGGTTAGCGAAAGTTTGGGAGATTTTGCCGCTTTATTATTTATGAAAGATAAATATGATGTTAGCAAATATGGACCAAAACATAAACCACATATTTGCATATATAAAGTAGATCGAGTATACCTATTTGCAACGGAAGTGTTGATCCACATAGCCAGAATTAAGCTCATCTACAAGCCTCCTTTTGATCCATGATTAAGCCACTACAAGTGTAGGTCCCAAGGGGTGTGTTGTAAGGTTTAGAGGGGGGGAGGGGTTGAATAAACCTTACTAAATTTTTACTTTTAGTCTTTTTAAGAATTTCAACAGAGTTGACTCAAATCAGTTGTGACCTTGGGGGACAGCTAGGTTGGCTTTGTTCAGCAAAGTTACCCACTCAACAGACTCTGTAGGTCCCAAGGGGTATAAGTAAGGTTTAGAAGGGGCGGTTGAACAAACCTTACCAACTTTTCGATTTTAGTCCTTTTAAAAATATTACGAGTTAATACACAACTAAGTCCTTGAGGAACAACTAAGTTAGTTAATCAGCAGAGTTAGCCACTCAACAGACTCGGTAGAGCTGTTGATAGAATAACTCAGTTGTTTAGTCTAAACCTTAACTAGGTTGTGATGAGTTTTTCAGCGGAAGACTTAACACCCTTGAATTTGATTTAACTTTGTTTTAACACTTGATTTTAGCACTTAGTAATTTTATCAGTTGAATAGCAAATTATCGTGATATAAAATATGTGTGCGTAAATGTATATAAAAAATGTAAATGCCACAAGTAAATTTTATAGAGGTTCAAGATGGGGTAATTCTTCTACTCCTCTTTTCTCCAACTCCCGGAGGAATCCACTAAGTAATGATCGGTTTACAAAGTGGTTATCGCCCAGAGACAAGTCTTGATCACGCAGCCGACTTGCTCCTTGGACTCGATCCGAGATGCTTTGGTCACACAAATTGGCTTCTCGTCCGACCCGCTTCTTCACAGGGGCGGTACGCTTTGCTACTTCACTCACTTTCTCAAGCTTCTTGGATTTGATCACGAAGACCTCCAATAAATTGAAATTGGTTCGACCTTGAACCTTCCTACAATCCTCCTTGGAAAGTAGACCCCTTTTGATTCTTCTAAGCTTTCCTCTTCAACTGTTTGAAGTTGTCTTTCCTTCACAGCTTTGTGTTGGATCGATTTCCTTCGAGATTTCGGCTTGAGGATTTTGCTTGAATATCTTGAGAATATTTTGCAGGCTACAGTTTGAATAATGCTTTTTCGTTCGTGGTTCAGGTAATCAAGGTAACCTTTTCTCAATGAAATTCCTCAGCCTTTTATAGTGAACTTTCAAAAATCTGCCCGTTGAAGAGATAGGTTGATTTTCAAAAATCACTTATGTTCGTTGGCTTGTCTTTTCTTGGTCTTCAGTCTTGAGATGTAGACATTTCCTCGTATTAAATGAATGTCCAGGCTTTTCGTGTTCGACACGAGGTGCAAAGTGCTTCCCATTGGTTTATTCCTTTTGCACGCTTCGGGATCGAGCACTTTAAGACATGGCAACATGGAAGTATTACTTATTTAAGTAATGTTCTTGACTTACGTACCTGTGATTCTTTTCGATTAACTCCTCTTTGCACCGCTTTTTTCTCGTGAGTTGAGTCTGCTCCAATCATTGAAAGACTCATCTATCAGTTCAACTTGTGACATGGCTCCTCAAGTTGACTTAACTGACTCTTCACACAGTTGTCCCTCAGCTGTTACATCTTCAGTCGAGTCTTTGGTCTTCTATCATGGCCATACTCAGTTGTTCCTCAGCGAAATCTTCACTTCACTTCTTAAGTTGACTTCTTGTATTTCCAGGCATAGCTGACTTGACTCAGCTCATTCGGCTCTATCTATTACAATGAGAATTACAAGGAAAATGGGGTGCCAACATTCTAATCTAAGTTTTACATGGCATTCACCAAAATCTATAAAATAATTTCCCAACAATTTCCCCCTTTTTGATGATGCCAAAACTTAAAATCATTAAGCAACATGTAAACAACAAAGATACATACGGACAATGCAGTAACAAAGAATGTATGCGTAGAATCAATCATTTTATTGATCATAGCATTCTTGTCCTTTACACAGCTGTTTACAAGGTGTATCAGAGCATAATCATATCTAAGTCAATTTTAAGCATCTATGCTAAGATACAGAAATAGAGAGAAGATATAACAATACTTTATTGAATGTACAGATGACTTACACACATATGTATTTACAAAAGTAAAATACACGAAGGGGTTAGTAGCAACACTTCATCGCCGCATCTTTCCTTCTTTCTCTCTTCATCATCGAGTCTCTTTATTTTCTTTTCATCTTCAGCTGCTTTCTTTTTTTCATATGCTCTCTTCGCATCATCGTCTTTTCTTTTCCTTTCTTGCCTTTCTTGCCACAGCTGATCTTGTCTTTTATTTTCCTCCTCGATTCTCTTCACGTATTCAGCATTCTTCCTTTCTACTTCCCGATTAGCTACTTCATCATACCCAGCCCAGTAGATCCTTCCCTTCTTGCCTGAATCTACATATTCAATGTTTTTGGGTAGAGGTCTAGGTTTAAAACCTCTTCCTCCACCACATCTTCCTCCTCATCTGGGTGTATATTGTACGGAGTCTTCTTCTTACCAAATGAATGGTCAGCTGGTGGTCTCTTTGCCTATCGCCTTCTTCGCACAACTTCGGACCCTTCTCCCAAGACAAATCCCGGCTTGGGCTATAGACATGTTCTTGAAGTAACCCGGATTCGAGCATTTTAAATTCTTGAAGTAACCACCGTAAGTTTTTAGTACTTCTAGAACACGGGCATCCATCTTTCTTTCAACCTCCTTCATCCCTGCTTCCACAATTTTTCTCTTCTCAGACATGGGCACAACAGAGTGTTGAATCGGCAGAGTCACTGGAAGTTTGCTGATTATCGATGCTGTGACATGACCTTGCCGAGGGTTTCAAAGAAGCATTAAGGTCAAGTCCTTTGACCTTTCCCCCTCAACAGCTTTTCCCTTCTCCTTCTTCTTCTCAACAGCTGTCTCAACAGCTTTTCCCTTCTCCTTCTTCTTCTCTACAGTTGTCTCTTCCTTCAACTTCCTCAGGTATTCCTCTTCCCCCTTTTTGGCATCATCGAAGGAGAGAGGAACCCCTGGAAACATCCCAAAAGCATAAAATCCAAATGACGAGAGTGAGTTCTTTTGGAGTCTCACTGCGTGCATGTCTTTGTTGAAATTCTGAGCGAGTGGCTTTCAATTCACCGCCACGCTTCATTTCAGCCATGAGAAGGTGAACTTCGTATTCATGTTCTCCTCAACACGCAGAATTTCTTTTCGATGAAATTCACGCATCAGCTCCATTTCAGTTGTGTGAGAGGCATGCATTCTGTCAATATTAGCCTGCATCTTCTGCTTCATATCAGCATTATCAGCACTCAGCTTCCATGCCCTCCATTCTCGTAAATAGCGCTGAATGTCTGGATACACTGGAGAAACCATAATCACATCATCATCTTCATCCTCTTCCTATCCTTCCGTTTTAGAGATGGACGGTAGCATACTCTACTGCTCTTCGCCTTCAGCAGCATCTGTGGCAGGTGAAGAGACAACCCTTTTACCAGGAGATTCAGTTGTCTCAATTGCTTCTTCTGTAAGCCTCTGCTGATCACCTTCAGCAGTCTTGGAGGTTTCATCGATTATTTTCAGGAGACTGCACTTCCTCAGCAGTCTCAGAAGTTTTCTCCAGTTGAGTGGCAGACTCAGCTGTCTTCTCAAGCTCTGAAAGCGTGGAGATTCTTCTTCTTCTTTTGGTTCTCACCAGAGGAATTTCTGGTTCGGATTCTTCTTTAGGTTCCTTGGCGGCAGGGGCCGGAGCATCTTTCTTGGATGGAGCTGCCTTTCTGGTTCGGATTCTTCTTCAGGTCCTCTTTTTCCTTATGGCTGGAGAAGGTATTTGGGATTTCTTCTTCACCTCGGCTACGGGGGCAGGAGACACGGCTGCTCGGGCAGGTGACTCGGCTGTAGGGGTAGGGGCGTCCTTTTTCTTTGCTTCAGGGGCAACTTTCTTCTTAGCAGCTGCAGGGGCAGCTTTCTTCTTGTGAGGGGAGGAAGCAGCTGTGTCCTCGGGGTCAGCTGATTCTCCCTCACTTCTATCCGCCCTCTTCGCATGGGCTCTCTTCTGGGCTCCTGAAAGATTAAGCCCTGAACATTTTCTTGTTCACATGGAAAGGCTTTCCATGTTGAAGGGGAATGCCCTTCACTTCATCAAATGGCCAATTACCAGGCCATAACCAAGTGATCCTCCAAAGGATCCATCCTCCTTGTATGTCTTCTTTCCAACATTCTGGCAGAGTCCGCTGCACACGAACTCAGCCCAGTTGATTTTCTTGCCTTCCATGATCGCAGCCATGACGATCAGCTTTGTCTTTGACAGTTGATTGAAACTGCCAATTTGCAACGACGTCCATCAACTTGTGATAGTCGTTCTTCAGCAGCTTCTTCTCAGCTGTGTAAATAACTTTCGCAACACACTCCGGTTTGGCTACTTCTTTCCATGCAACAGCCAAGTTGACATCAACTTCAGCTATCTCCGTCATGCCCTCCGACGGTGATAAGCAGTGCTCCGCAAGGTCCTTAGCAGTAATCAAGATGTCCTTGCGGTGGACGGAGGACTTGATACCTTCGTCCTGAACCTCTGCATTTTCATAGAACTGTGCCACCTCTTTAGCGTAGGTCAGCAAGTATTCCATCGTTAGAAAAGGCCTGAGAATGGACTTTTCCAGCATATCAGCTATCTTCTTCACTAGGGTTTCATCGGAACCCTGCTTTATTATTCCTTAAAATCCACAGTCGATCCAGAGTGGATTTGCTTCGATAACTTAACAAAGTCGAGTTTTGGTGCCATTTTTAGAGAGTTTTACCGAATAAAACTTGATAAACCTTCTTGTGAATTCGTAGGGTTTTCGAGAGAAAAGAGCTTGCTTGCTTTGAAGATGAACAGTTTTGAGTGTGAGAGAGAGAAAACTGAAAAATGAGTATATAGGGGTTATGAAAGGACGTGTTTTTTATTTTTGAAATTTGATCAAAATCAACGGCTCAGATTTAGCACCCCGAACCGCATTTAATTCCTTGCATATAATGCGGTAGCATTTATATCCAATCATATGCTTACTGTGCAGTTTTTTACTGTAACCGTCATTATTACGCTGACGTCATCCTTAAAAATATTCTCGCTCATTAAAAATGACTGCGTTTTTGTCACTTAGCTATTAAATGACTCAACTTACGTCAAACATGACTTAACTCAGCTTCTCTCCTTTCATTAAGCGACCCAGCTGTCAGCTAACTCGATACAGCTGACTTTCCGATATGGCTAATTCACTTGGCTGATTTGAAAACCTTGTTTATTTCTCACTTTCTATCTTTCATCTCTTCTGATTGAGTCTTCTGAGTATTAACTCAACTCAATTAACCCTAGCTCATGCTTAAGCTCTTCAAATCTTAATTCACATAAGGGCTTGGTGATAATGTCAGCTAACTGTTTATCAGTTGAGATGTATTCCAAAATGATATCTTTCTTTTCAACATGATCTCTTATGACATGATATCTGACATCAATGTGCTTTGTTCTTGAATGCAACACAGGATTTTGAGTGATTGCAATTGCACTTGTGTTATCACACATAATTGGAATCTCTTTTTCTTCAATTTCATAATCTCTCAGCTGCTGTCTCATCCATAAAACTTGGGCACAACAGTTGTCCACAGCTATGTACTTTGCTTCCGTTGTGGATGTGGCCATTGAGTTTTGCTTCTTGCTAAACCAGGAAACCAATCTTTTTCAAGCATTTGACATGTACCTGAAGTACTTTTCCTGTCAACTCTACATCCAGCATAGTCTGAGTCTGAGTAACCAATAAGCTTGAATCCACCTTCCTTTGGATACCATAAGCCGACATCCTGACATCCTTTCAAATATCTTAGGATTCTCTTAGCTGCAGTCATGTGGCTCTCCTTTGGTGCATATTGAAATCTTGCACATACACCTACTGCAAAGGTGATGTCTGGTCTGCTGGCTGTTAAATAGAGCAGGACCTAATAAGTGCTCTGTATCTTGTTTGATCTACAGATTTGCCATCTGCATCCATGTCCATCTTGACTAATGTATTCATTGGTATTTTCACAGAAGACTTCTCTTCCATACCAAATTTCTTCATTAGATCCCTGGTGTACTTTGTTTGACTTATGAAGGTTCCATCCTTCAGCTGCTTAACTTGAAGTCCTAAGAAGAAAGTCAGCTCTCCCATCATGCTCATATCAAATTTACCTTGCATGAGGTTTGAGAACTTATCACACAGCTCTTTGTTTGTGGATCCAAAAATGATATCATCCACATATATTTGAACAAGCAGTATACTCTCTTTATCTTGAATTCTGAAGAGTGTTTTGTCCTCTTTGCCTTTGGTAAATCTATTGTCAGTTATAAATTGAGACAATGTGTCATACCATGCTCTTGGTGTCTGTTTCAATCCATATAATGCTTTCTTGAGCTTGTACACCTTATCTCCAATGGTCTTCTACTCAAAGCTTGGAGGTTGCTCAACATAGACTTCTTCCTCCAACAATCCATTTAAGAAAGCACTTTTCACATCCATTTGATATACCATGAAGTTCTTGTGTGCAGCATAGGCAAGAAACATCCTTATTACTTCTAGTCTTGCAACAGGAGCAAATGTTTCATCAAAATCTATTCCCTCTTCTTGGCAATACCCTTTGGCTACCAATCTTGCTTTGTTTCTTACCACAGATCATTCCTCATTCATCTTGTTTCTGAAGACCCATTTTATGCCAATAACATTTTGATGGGTTGTTCTCTGCACCAATTCCCATACCTTGTTTCTTTCAAACTGATTCAGCTCGTCTTGCATGGCTTGAATCAAATGTGTGTCATCTTCATCTTGGTTGATTGCTCTTGCTTCAGCTTCAACATAAGGACTTTTCTGCATAGTTGGCTGATTCAGCTTATCAGCTAACTCTTCAATATCTTCTCCATTCACATTAGGTTCATCAAAAACCACATGGATAGACTCTTCTGTGATCATAGTCCTCTTGTTTAATACTCTATAGGCTTTGCTTTCAGCTGAGTATCCCAAAAAGATACCTTCATCAGCTTTAGCATCAAAAGCCTTTAGATTGTCCTTGTCATTGTTGTGGATTAAGCATTTACATCCAAATATTCTGAAGTACCCAACATTTGGCTTTCTACCTGTCCAGATTTCATAGAGAGTCTTTGTCAGCTGTGTATTTATATTGCATCTATTTTGAGTATAGCATGCAGTGTTGATGGCTTCAGCCCAAAATCTCTTAGGTAACCCAGCTTCAGCTAACATGGTCCTTGCAGCTTCCTTGAGATTTCTGTTCCTTCTTTCAAATACTACTCCATTCTCATTGTGGAGTTCTTTTTCAGATAATTCATGAGCAATACCATTTTCAACATAATACTGAGTTATTATCCCATTGACAAACTCAGTTCCTCTATCAGACCGTATCTTTATAATGGTTTGGCTCTTTTCATTTTGAACTCTTTTCATCAGCTGAGGTAACTTCTGCAAAGTTTCCTTCTTTTTGCACATAAAGATTGTCCATGTATATCTTGAATAGTCATCTACCACCACTAAGGTGTATTTCTTTCCACTTATGCTTGCTGGTTCAACAGGACCAAATAAATCCATATGCAACAGATGTAATATCCTTGTTGAAGAATGACTAGGCTTCTCTTTAAGTGATGATTTGATCTGCTTTCCCATCTGGCATGCATCACATACACTTTTCTTCTTATACACTGAGTCTAGCAAGCCTTCCACAAGATGACTCCTTGCAAGCTTGTTGATTGTCTTGAAATTCAGATGACTCAGCTCCTTGTGCCACAGCCAGCTTGATTCGGTTGTGCTCTTTGCTAGTAGACAGGTGCTTGGTGTGGCAGTAGACCAGTCTACCACATACATGTTCTTCTGTCTGGATCCTTGCATTTGATTCAGTATCTTTAATTTGGCACACTCCCATATTGAATCCAACATTATAGCCATTGTCACAGAGTAGGCTGATGCTTAAGAGGTTGAAGTTGAGGCCTTCAACATATGCAACATCTGTGATTTCTAATCCATTTTTCTTGATGGATCCAGTGCCTCTTATTTCCCCTGGAGCTTCATTTCCTCCAAATATGACTTTTGCACCTCTAACCTCCTTGAATTTTGACAGATTTTTCTTGTTTCCTATCATATGTCTGGAACAGCCACTATCCATGTACCAGGTTCCTTGGCACTCAGCTGTTCCTTGAACCTGCAATCAAGGAAATTAGTTTTTAGGTACCCATTCTTGTCTGGGTCTTGAGGGGTTAGTCCTATAAGATGATCCAACCAACCTATAGCCAAATGACTTGACTCTAAGAGGTTGACATCTATCTGTGCCATAATCATAACTCACTTTGGCAAATTGCTTGGGGGCTTTAGGTTCATACAACTGTCTCTTTTGTTTGTATGCCTGTGTGTGTGTTTTAGCAATTGCCTTCTTAGGGTAGTTGTGATGTGTTTGAGTGTAGTGCCTGGGTGCAAATGTGTGCTGATAATAGCTCTTTTGCCTTTGGAATGACCGTTGCTGAGTTCTAGGTATTTGCCATTTAGGCTTGTATTCCATTGGTCTTTGCTGATATGTCACATTATTCCAATCGACCACACGGGTAATTTCTACCATTCCCATCATATGTGTTTCTTTGATAAAACTTCTAGGGTTTTGGTAGCTCTGTTTATTCTTCACAGAGTACTTCCTATTTGGAGTTTGCTGAGGAACTCTGCTGGATTTCTTCTCAGTTGTCATCTCAGCATACTCAACTGGCTGTTTTCCTTTTCCTTTATTTGGAGTGAATGTGGGTGCAGTATTTGGTGTCTTGGATTTTTGAGATGCTTCATTACTTGAAGATCCTTTTTCCAAAATCACTCTAGGAGCTTGACTGTGCACAAAAGAATTGAATCCTATGCATGTCTTATCTCCACACTCTTTTTGGCTCATAATAAGGTCATCCAATGATTTAGATGCCTTTGTAAACGAGGCAATGACATTTTTAAGATCATATTCACTCTCTTTTCTATGGCAGCTATCTCTGCTATTAGTTTAGCATTCTCAGCCTTCAGCTCTTTGTTCTCATCAGCTATGTGACTCAGAATACTCAGCTCCTTAGTCAGCTGTGAGTTTTGGCTTTTGAGTTGGCTGTTTTCCTCATTTAATAGTGTGTGTGAGGATTTAATGTGCTCAAAGTCTTTCATCATTTTGCCTAATGAATCATAAAGATCAGTGGGTGATGAAGTGTGTGTCACAATCACTATCACTCGAATCTGAGTGAGATGAGTTAGAGTGTACCTCATCTTCTTGGTCTGGTTGATCTTGTTCTTTAGCCATTAGACAGATCGTTACTTCTTCTTCAGAATCACTTGAGTAGTCAGCTTCACTACTCTCTGAGTCTGCTACTTCTTTAGACTTAGCTGTCTCAGCTGTCTCAGTAGCCAACATGGCCTTTTTCTTTTCCTGTCTTCTTTCTCTGAAGACTCTTCTTTCTTCTCCATTCCTGTATTTATTGACTACAGGATATGGACAGTCAATAGCAAATTGTCCTGGTTGTCTGCAGTTCCAACATAGGTTCTCAGCTCTTTGGTCATTTCTTTCAGTCCTTGGATTTTCAGCTCTCTGATGTTCGACCTTTTGATGTTCAGCTCTCTTGGGTGGCCTATCTTCCCTTGACTTGGAGGGAGCTGAATGTCTCCTGGAGGTTTCACCCTTGTTTTTCTTATAGTTCTTATTAAAGAACTTGTTGAATCTTTTCACCATCAGGGCAATCTCTTCCTGGTCTATGGCTTCCTTGACTTCAGCTCTTTTTCCATCCTTGACTATAAGTGCAGTTGTTTTGGGTACAGTTGTCTCCTCTTGATCTTTACTTCTCAGCTCAAATTCATGGGCTTTGAGGTCTGAGAATAGCTCATGATTGGATGTTGTTGTGAGTTTCATTGAATGTCTCAGGGCCATGACCTTCATTTCCCATTCAGCTGGGAGGCTTCTCAGAATCTTCATACACATTTCCTTTTGTGTATATTCTTTCTCAAGTGCTGATAGCTCATTTGTGATTTCAGTGAATCTAGCATCCAGCTGATCCAAGGTTTCACCTGCAATCATTTTAAAATTTTCAAATTTATGTACAGCAACAGATAATTTATTTTCTTTAATTTGCTCAGATCCTTTACAAATTAAAGTTGATTTATCCCAAATTTGTTTTGCAGTTTGGCAAGATTTGACATTGTTGAACATTGCTTTGTCCAAGGTTTTGTAAAGTATGTCCTTGGCTACATTGTCCAATTTGTATCTTTTTCTGTCCTCGTTTGTCCACTCGATCCTTGGTTTCTCAACCATGGTTGGTCTTGCCTCGACTACTTTCTTCTCCTTCACCAGTGCACAGACGGGCTGTGTTCACTTTTAGTATTTGCAGTGGCCCATCCTCTATCACTATCCACATTTCATCATGTAAAGCAGATAGATGAGCCTGCATACGAATTTTCCAGTCATAGTGAACATAGGAATGCGTGTTAGATTTGCTTCCATGATAATAACTTTGCTGAATAAAAATAACTTTTGAAAGAGCAAGTGTTAAAAGTTTCTTTTGAAAGATTGGAGATCTAGTTCAGTAACCAGTGCAGAAGGCTCAATGAACCAACCACTCTGATACCACTTGTAGGTCCCAAGGGGTGTAAGTAAGGTTTAAAGGGGGGGTTGAATAAACCTTACCAACTTTTCGATTTTAGTCCTTTTAAAAATATTACAGAGTTAATACACAGCTAAGTCCTTGAGGAACAGCTAAGTTAGTTAATCAGAAGAGTTAGCCACTCAACAGACTCGATAGAGCTGTTGATAGAATAACTCAGCTGTTTAGTCTAAACCTTAACTAGGTTGGGATGAGTTTTTCAGCGAAAGACTTAACACCCTTGAATTTGATTTAACTTTGTTTTAACACTTGATTTTAGCACTTAGTTATTTTATCAGTTGAATAGCAAATTATCATCAGATATAAAATATGTGTGCAAAAATGTAAATATGCTGAAACGTAAATGACACAAGAAAATTTCATAGATGTTCGAAGATGGGGTAATTCTTCTACTCCTCTCTTCTCCAATTCCTAGAGGAATCCACTAAGTAATGATCAGTTTACAAAGTGGTTATCAGTCTAGAGACAAGTCTTGATCACGCAGCTGACTTGCTTCTTGGACTCAGTCTGGAGATGCCTTGGTCACACAAAGCTTCTCGTCCGACTCGGCTTTCTTCACAGGTAGTCAGTCTTTGCTACTTCAGCTCACTTTCTCAAGCTTCTTGGATTTGACCACGAAGCCCTCCAATAACTTGAGATTGGTTCGACCTTGAACCTTCCTACAATCCTCTTTGGAAAGTAGACCCCTTTTGATTCTTCTAAGGTTTCCTCTTCAACAGTTTGAAGTTGTCTTTCCTTCACAGCTTTGTGTTGGATCGATTTCCTTCGAGATTTAGGCTTGAGGATTTTGCTTGAATATCTTGAGAATATTTTGCAGGTTACAGTTTGAATAATGCCGGCTTGTTCGTGGTTCAGGTAATCAAGGTAACCTATTCTCAATGAAATTCCTCAGCCTTTTATAGTGAACTTTCCAAAATCTGCCCGTTGAAGAGATAGGCTGATTTTCAAAAATCACTTGTGTCCGTTGGCTTGTCTTTTCTTGGTCTTCAGTCTTGAGATGTAGACTTTTCCTCGTATTAAATGAATGTCCAGCTTTTCAGGTTCTGACACGAGGTGCAGTGTTTCCCATTGGTTTATTCCTTTTGCACGCTTCTGGGACTGAGCACTTTAAGACATGGCAACATGGAAGTATTACTTATTTAAGTAATGTTCTTGACTTCTGTGCAACGGATTCTTTTCAGTTAACTCCTCTTTGCAGATACCTTTTCCCCGGGTGACTTGAGTCTGCTCCAATCATTGAAAAACTCATCTATCACTTCAACTTGTGACATGGCTCTTCAAGGTGACTTAACTGACTCTTCACACAGCTGTCCCTCAGCTGTTACATCTTCAGTCGAGTCCTTGGTCTTATATCTTGACCATACTCAGATGTTCCTCAGCGGAGTCTTCACTTCACTTCTTCAGTTGACTTCTTGTATTTCCAGACATAGCTGACTTGACTCAGCTCATTCGGCTCTATCTATTACAATGAGAATTACAAGGAAAATGGGGTGCCAACATTCTAATCTAAGTTTTACATGGCATTCATCAAAATCTATAAAATAATTTCCCAACAGACTCGACTGAGTTGTTGATAGTATAACTTAGCTGCGTCAGCTAACACTTAATTTTTAGGTGATTTGGTTTTTAACAGTGAAAGACTTAACACCCTTTGTTAATTTTAAGCTCATTTTTAACACTTGTTTTAGCACTAGTTATTATAAGTTGGATAGCAATATAACTTATCAACAGATATGAAAATATAAGCAAGAAACTAAATGCTGAAAGTAAATGACACAAGCAAATTTATATGGTTCGAGGATGAGGTAATTCCTCTAATCCACTCTTCTCCAACTGTTTGAGGAATCCACTGAGTAACAGATCGAGTTACAAAGCAGTTCTCAGTCTAGAGACAGCCTTGATCACACAGTTGGCTTCTCCTGTGACTCAGCTTCTTCACAAGATAGTTGCCTAGCTACTTCAGCTCCTTTCAAGTCTTTAGAATTGATCACAAAACCTTCCAACAAACTTGAAACTCCTGGTTCGACCTTGAATCTTTCTACAGCTCTTTCAACTTGGAGAGTAGACCCCTTTTTCATTCTTGAAACTTTTCCTCTTCAACTGATTGAAGTAATCGTTCCTTCACATCATGTGTTGGATCGAGTTCCTTCGAGTTTTAGGCTTGAGAAATTCTTTGATAAGCTTTGAGAATATTGCAGGTGTAGGTCCCAAGGGGTGTGAGTAAGGTTTAGAAGGGGGGGTTGAATAAACCTTAGCAAATTTTCGATTTTAGTCCTTTTAAAATATTACAGAGTTAAATACACAGCTAAGTGCTTGGGGACAACTAAGTTAGTTAACCAAATAGAGTTAGCCACTCAACGACTTCGATTGAGCTGTTGATAGAATAACTTCGTTGTTTAGTCTAAACCTTAACTTGGATGTGATGAGATTTTCAATGGAGACTTAACATCCTTGAATTTGGTTTAACTTTGTTTTAAACACTTGATTTTAGCACTTTGTTAATTATCGCTTGGATAGCAAATTATCGCCAGAGATATAAAGTGTTATGCAGAAATAAAATGCTGAAATGTAAATGACACAATAATTTTTATAGAGGTTCGAAGATGGGGCAATTCTTCTACTCCTCTCTTCTCCAACTCCCCGGAGGAATCCACTAAGTATTGATCGAGTACAAAGTGGTTATCATCGGTCAAATACAAGTCTTGATCACACAAACACTTGCTCCTTTGGGACTCGATCGAGATGCCTTGGTCACACAACGGCTTCTCGTCCGACTCGGCTTATTCACGGGGTGGCTCGCCTTGTTACTTCACTTTTGCTCAACCTTCTTGGATTTGATCACGAAGCCCTCCAATAACTTGAGACTGGTTCGACCTTGAACCTTCCTACAATCCTCCTTGGAAAGTAGACCCCTTTTGATTCTTCAAAAGTTTCCTATTCAACAGTTTGAAGTTGTCTTTCCTATACAATCGATTTCCTTCGAGATTTAGGCTTGAGGATTTGCTTGAATAACTTGAGAATATATTGCAGGTTACAGTGTGAATAAAGCTTGTTATCTCAGGTATGCAAGGTAATCAAGGTAACCTTTTCTCAAAGTGATTCCTCAGCCTTTTATAGTGAACTTTCAAAAATTTGCCCGTTGAAGAGATTGGCTGATTTTCAAAAGTCACTTGTGTTCGTTGGCTTGTCTTGTTGCAGTCCTTGATTTTGATATTTCCTCGTATTAAATGAATGTTCAGCTTTTCAGAATATGACACAAGGTGTAGTGCTTCCCATTGGTTTATTCCTTTTGCACGCATTGAGCACTTAAAGACATGGCAGCATGGAAGTATTACTTGATTTAGTAATATTCTTGACTTTTGTGCAACAGATTCTTTTCAGTTAACTCCTCTTTGCAGCTGCCTTTTCCCCAGGTGACTTGAGTCTGCTCCAATGATTGAAAGACTCATCTGTCACTTCAACTTGACTTGGCTTCGCTTCTTTGGTTGACTTGACTGACTCTTCATACAGCTGTATCTTAACTGATACTCCTTCAGTCGAGTTCTTGACATCTCTTCCTTGCCATACTCGGCTGCTTCACAGCGGAGTCTTCATCCTAGTTTTCAATTGACTTCTTGTATATTCAGGCATAGCTGACTTGACTCATCTTGTACAACCCTATCTATTACAATACAGATTACAAGAAAAATGGGGTGCCAACTTTCTAGTCTAAGTTTTACATGGCATTCATCAAAATCCAAACAAATAAATTTCCCAACAGCAGGTTATGCTTGCTTGAATATTGCTTGATTCGTTCGTGTAAATCGTAACCTTTTCCCAAATGCTTCCTTAGCCTTTTATAGTGCTCATTTGAAAATTTGTCCGTTGAAGAGATAGGCTATTTTCAAATGAAACTTCTTGTTCGTTGTCTTATCTTTTCTTGGCCTGCAGAGATGTGATGTTAACCCTTCCTCATATTAAATGACTCTGCAGCTTTACAGGGTCTGACACATGCTCCAGTGTTTTCCATTGGCTTATTCCTTTTGCATGTCTCTGGGCCAAACACTTTAAGACCTGGCAGCTTGGACTTATTACTATATCGAGTAATATTCTTGACCTCCTTTCAACAGATCAATGTCAGTTGTCTTGACTTGACAGTTGCCTTTACCCCTTGACTTGAGTCTGCTCCAAACATATGGGAATGACTCAACTGTCACTTCAACTGCTAGACTTGGCTTCTTTTACTGACTTGACTGACACTTCCTCATGCTTCACACAGTTGTTCCTCAGTCTGCTCTCCCACAGTCGAGTCCTTGTCTTCCATCTTGGCCATACTCAGTTGACACACAGCGGAGTCTTCACTCTAGTTTGCAGTTGAATTCTTGCATTCTTCGACATAGCTGACTTCTCTCAGCTCTTTCATTCCTATCTATTACAACATAGAATTACAAGGAAAATGTGGTGCCAACTTCCTATTCTAAGTTTTACATGGTATCATCAAAATCTAACAAATAAATTTCCTAACAATTTTCTCTTTTTGATGATGCCAAAACTTAAATAATATAAATAACAAACACAAGCAGTGCAGAAATAAAGAATGTATGCTTTAAATAATCAATTTTATTGATCATAGCATTCTTGTCCTTTACAAAGTTGTTTACAACAATATCCTCTATACATTTATTGAAATACAGCATGTGTCAGAGCAAACTTACAAAGAAAGTATCAGAGCTAACAGCTAACTTACAAAGAACTTACAGTTGTGTATTTACAAGTAAAATACATAAAGGGGTTGCAGCCGCCTTCAACGCCTTGGCTAGCTTCCTTTTTCTCTCTTCATCATCAACTCTCATTTTGTCCTCGTCAGTTCTCCTTCTCTTCCTTTCTCCTTCATCCTTCTTCTTCTTCTCATATGCTCGCCTTGCATGCAGGGTCATCCCTACGCTGCCTTTCCTCCCATTCATGCATTGTTCGTTCATTTTCAGCTTCCTGTCTTCTCACAGCTTCAGCATTCTTGCGTGCAACTTTTAAATTTGCAAGATGATCGTAACCAGCCCAGTATGTGATCCCTTTCTTCTGTGGATCACCGTACTTAGTGTCTTCTGGTCTTGGTCGTGGTTGAGAATTTTTTCTTCTTCCACTGCCACCATATCTTCCCCTTCTACTCCCTAACTCAGCTCTTCTTCCTCTAGGAGTGTACTGTACTGGATTTTTTGATTTTCCAGCTGAGTGACTGCTGGAACTTTGCTGCTTATTAGCTGATTTGCATATTTATGGACCCTTCTCCCAGTACAGATCCCAGGCTTGCGGTAGAGTCATATCTTGCAAGTATCCTTCTGCCTCTAGAGTTTGAAACTCCTCTAGGGATTTAGGCTCAGACCCAGTATCAGGCATAGCAATGTCTCTTGGGGGCTTGATCGCAGGGAAATCTTTTCCTGCTGGAGGACCATCATATTGCATTCTAAAATTCTGAATACGCATACTGCTTCTCAGCTATCTTCTCAAATTCAGCTTCGATGGCTTTTCTTGATTCTTTGAATGCCATCTCAGCTTTTTGTTCTACTGACAGCTCTTTTGGCAGCTTGCTGAGAATTGAGGTTGTTATCTCTCCTTGCTGGGGGGTTTTGGCAAACATAAGCTTCAAGGGGGGATTTTTCGAGGTTCCTTCCCCTTAGCTGTTTCTCCCTTCTTCTCCACCTTATGACTCCCTTCCTCTTCCTTCAGTTCCTTCAAGGCCTCATCTTCCCCCTTTTTGGCATCATCACCAAAAGGTAGGGTCAGCCAAGGGAACAATGCACTAAGAATAAAGTCAAGTCAGCTGTTTGTCGAATTTTGCTTGTCATCTGCTTTGGAGTAAGCTGTTCGGAATTCTGACCGCTTAGCTTTTGACTCAGCTGCCATTAGTTTCATTTCTGCCTAAAGAAGATTGAACTTCTGGTTCATGTTGTCCTCCAGTCTTGCAATCTCGCTCTTGTGTTGCAGCTTGAGTAACTCCATATCTGACTTGTGGGAATCTTCAAATCTCACCATAAACTCCTTCTGCATCTGCTGAAATTGTACATTATCCACACTCCATACTAGCAACTCTGCAAAGAGTGACTTGAAGTAGCGGACTTGCTCTAATCGAATAGCAGTAGTATGTGCAGCCCATTCCCTGATCCGTAGGACAACTCCTCGAATATCTTTGCTGATGTTTTCATCACGGTTTTTCAGCCTTAGGTCTAATGATGCTAGGTGGCATTCCATCTTCTCAATTTCTACGCAAATATCCTTAAACACCTTTCGGAATTCGGCTTGTAGAAGCTGACTCTTCCTCAGGCCAAATAGCATCGAAGTCAAATCCTATAGGCACCATGGAATCAGCTGGAACTTTGGGCTCTTCCTACACAGTGTACTTTGCTTGTTCTCTAGCAGACTCGGCATCCAAAGGTGGCAATTCCGCTTCGAAGTGGAAAATTTCTTAAAACATGTAATCTGGAACGAGAGGGATTCCCATAGGTCCATGTTGTGGAGCCTTTCCCTTCTCCTTTCGTAGAGCTTCAGCTCTATTCGCTTCGGCTGAGCCAGCTTCATTGGCAGTTAACGCAGCTGTGGTAGCCTGCTGTTGAGCTGGATGAGTCTCTGCTTGAGCAGCTGTGTTAGCCTGCTCAGCTGACTGAATTCTGGCTAGATCAGTTGTTTCGGTTTGCTCTGCTGACTGATCTTCAGTTGTGTTAACAGTTTCACTGGCATCAATGTGTGTTTCTTTTTGAGTTAACTGGTCCTCAGCTGTTTTAGCAGCATCATCGGAGTGTGATGTAACCATGGGGGTTGGCTCATCATCAAAACGAACCTCATCAGAGACGTTTTATCACCAACAGTAGTCCTAGAGTCTTGAGCATCCTAACCCTGGTCCTTTGCAGATTCATCAACAAGTGTGGACTCGGCTTCATTGTCGGATTCCAAAAAATTTGTGTCAATGTTTTCCTTGGAATCATGTAGGGCACTGATCTCTTCTTCCTCATCAGCTCCCTCCATTTGAGGAATATGCTTTTGCTTAGTTTCTTTACCTAAGGAAGTCTCAACCTCCATTGGGCCTTCAGTACCCCCAGCAGTCTCAACCGTTGTAGGGCCTTCAACATCCCTAAGTGCAGTCTCAACTGCAGTAGGGTCTTGGACAGATTTCCCTTCGGCAGACTCAGCTACCTTGGGGTCTTCGGTGGTATCCGTTGGAGTCTCAACTCCAAGGATTGCACTTTCAAGACCAGGAGTCTCAACTCCCATGGCCTCCTTTCCATTCTTTGCCCTAGCTGCAGTAGTACCATCATCGGCCTTCATTACCGAGGAAGTTTCAGCTGGGACAGTCTCAACCATCCGAGCTTCATCAACTTCACTCTACTTATCAATTGATTTCTCACCTTCGTCTCCTAACTGCATAGTTTGGTCTCCCACAGTATCCTCTAACCTAGCTGTGGTGGAGAGAGCTTCCCCCTCAGCTGGCGCACTAGCCGATCTTAAACATGATGTTATAAAGCAAGAAAGGAGTGGTCAAAGACATCAGCTCTTAAAAACAATGTGTATTAGCGAAAAAATCCGCCTAAAACATCGCTTCACTTAAAACACGATGTTGTATAGTATAAGACATCATGAAATTCATGAAACTAATGTCTTTTATACGATGTCTTTGAGCATTTTTCTTGTAGTGACTTCTTCATCCTCTACTCAGTTGTCCCTCAGTTGGCTCTCTTCTTCAGTCGAGTCGGTGCCTTCCATCTTAACTACAGTCAGCTGACATATTAATGGGTATTCACTTCAGTCTTCAGTTGACTCTTGTATTCTTCAACATAGCTGACTTCACTCAGCTCATGCAGTCCTATCTATAACAAATAGAAATACAAGGAAAATGGGGTGCCAACTTTCTATTCTAAGTTTTACATGGTATCATCAAAATCTAATAATAAATTTCCTAACATAAGGTGCCCTCTTCTACACCTTCATTAGCTTCATCGCCATTCTTCCTGGTTGTTTCATCCTCAGAGTGCACTGGAGACGTGGTGGCATCAATTGTTCTCACCATCTCCTTGATATTTGGGCTAGGAGTAATCATTATAGAAGAAGATTCTCCTTAGCCCTTTTTCTGTCTTTGCTCTTGCAGCTCTTTGGATTCTTTCAGTCGCTTGTTGCAGCTCATCTTTCTCCACTACATCAGCAGGGTCCATCTCATCGTCGCCGTTGTTGGTGGCATAAAAGCACTTTCGTACTCCTTCAAATGGGCAGGGTTGATGTTCATTTGCTTCCTTAATTGCCTTAGCCTTTGCTCTTCGCTTTTCTCCTCGTCATTTTTGTCAAAGAGGATGGACATGTAGAAATCTGAGTCCAGCGCAGAGCGGACTGGAATGTTCCCTAGGAAACTTAGAACTTCCTCTTCTTCTATGAACTCTGGGTATGCAAATTGATCTCTTGCATAGCTCAGCTTCCAGTTTCTCCATATTTTCAACCTCTCATGTACATCTGGGTACACATGAGATAGGATTGCCACATCATCATCCTCATCTTCGACATTGGGCATGAGAGGAGCCCTTTTCTCCTCAACAACTCTAGCATCTGTTTGAGGAGAATCAATAGCCAATTCCTGAGGTTGGTCATTTGTCTGAATTTCTTTTTCTTTAGTTGTTTCTCGTACAGTTGTCTCTTCTATAATCTGCTCATCCCTGCCAGCAGACTCTTCTACATTTCTAGTGGTTTCCTCACCACCTTTTGTTTCCTTAGACTGTTGCTCATCTACTTCAGTAGTCTCTTTCACAGCTTCAGTGATGGACTTGGCTGGCTTTTCCAAGGCTGATTGTCTCACAAATCGCCTTCTCTTGGTCTTAACCAAAGGAACTTCGAGTTCCACGTCCTGAGATTCCTCAAATGTAAAAGTTGATTCTCCCGTTTTCAGCTTTTTCGATGCAGCTGTCTTCTTAGGCACAGTTGTGCGCTTTCTCCTTATGACTGGAGAAGGTACAAGAGGATCATTCTCAGTCTCGCTGCTCGGGCAGGTGCTTGGTCTTTGACGGCTGCAGGGCAGGGGCAGGCTTTGCTGCAGCATCTCTCTTCTTATTCTGCACATGCTTTGGAGAAGGAGTCTTGGCAGTTGCAGTAGTGTCCTCAGGGACAGGGTCAACTAACTCATCTTCGTTGGTATCAGCCTTTCGTGCATGGGCTTGCCTCTAAACAGCTGAGAAGTTCACCTTAAATATCTTCTTGTTGACATGGAAGGGTTTTCCATGCCTGAGGGGAATGCCCTTCACCTCCATCAAATAGCCAATCACAAGGCCATACCCCAGCGAACTAACGAACAAACCATCGTCAATAATCGTCTTGTTCATTACGTTCTGACAAAGTCGGCTAAAGATGAACTCAACCACGTTCACTTTATTTTCCTCCATTATAGCAGCCATGACAGTAAGCTTCGTTCCAGACAATTGATTGAAGTGCATGTCTACACACTTGAACACAACATCCATTAACATATGATAGTCATCCTTAATGAGCGACTTCTTGGCTATGTAAACAGCCTTTGCAGCAGACTCTATCTTGGCGATCTCCTTCCACGCGGCAGCCAGGTTGATATCTTTTTCAGTAACTTTCTTCAATCCGGATGAAGGAAGGTGGCAGTACTTAGCCAAATCCACAGTAGTAATCTTTATCCCGGTGTTGTGGATGGAAGACCTGATTTATCTATCGTGAACCTCGGCGTTCACGTAAAACATAGCTACCTCTTCAAGGTACGTGTGAGAGAACTCCATGGTGAGAAATCCCTTAAGGCCAGGTTTCTCTAGTTTATCAGCGAACTTATTGGCAAGAGCTTTGTCAACCCCTTGCTTCATTATTCCTTCAAAATCCATGGTCGAACCCGAGTGGATCTTCTTAGCCATCTTCACAAAGTCGAAACTTGAAGCCATTTCAGAAAATTGAACTTAAAAAACTTGAACTTGAACGACGTACGAACTATGGTTTTTGCTTGGTTGCAGAGAGAACTTTTGCCTTTGCTTTGAGAGAGATGAGTGTAAAATGAGGAGAGAGAAATTTGATTTTGGGTATATAAGGTATGTGAGGGGACAGTTCTCAGAATTTAAAAAGGTTGATTAAGATCAACGGTTGAGATTAAAAGTTTGAAACCACGTTAAATGCAACAACATTTATATCCAATCATAGGCTAAACGGGTATAGGCTTTACACTGACACCATAATTACGCTGACGTCATGCCCAAAAACATTCCCACTCGCAGAAATCGACTGTGTTTTTGTCACTTAGCTCATAAATAACTCAGTTATCTTCCAAAAGTGACTTAACTCGCTTATCTCTTCATATAATGATACTCAGCTATTAGCTAACTCGATACAACTGCCTATCTGTCTTGATGGTTTCACTTGGCTGAAAATGAAACTTTGTTGATTTTCAATTCTCTCTTCTTTGACTCTGTTGATTGAGTTTTCTGAGCCTCCTAACTCAGCTAAATCAATCCTAGCTCATTTTTAAGCTCTCCAAACCTTGATTCACATAATGCTTTAGTGAATATATCAGCTAACTGATTATCGGTTGATATGTATTCCAAAGCGATGTCTTTCTTTTCAACATGATCTCTTACGAAATGATATCTGACATCAATGTGTTTGGTTCTTGAATGCAATGCAGGATTTTGAGTTATAGCAGTAGCACTTGTGTTGTCACACATAATTGGAATCTACTTTTCTTCTATATATATCATAATCTCTCAGTTGTTGCCACATCCATAATACTTGGGCACAATAGCTGCCTACAACTATGTACTCTGCTTCAGCTATGGATGTAGCTATTGAATTTTGTTTCTTGCTGAACCAAGAAACTGATATATTTCCAAACATTTGACAGGTACCTAATGTACTTTTTCTGTCTACTCTACATCCAGCATAGTTTGAGTCTGAGTAGCCTACTAGCTTCAATCCTTCATCCTTTGGATACCATAAGCCAACTGCTTGGCATCCCCTCAACAAAGGTGAAATCTAGGCGTCCTTAAGATTCTCTTGGCTACAGTCATGTGACTCTCTTTTGGTGCAGATTGAACTCTAGCGCATACACCGACAACAAAGGTGATGTTGGCCTACTTGCTATCAAATAGACCAATGATCCAACAAGGGCTCTATAACTGGTTTGATCTACAGCTTTTCCATCTGCATCCATATCCATCTTGATTGATTTATTCATGGGAATCTTCCATACCAAATTTCTTCATTAAATCTCTGGTATATTTGGTTTAACTTATGAAGGTTCCATCCTTATTACTCCATCTCTAAAATTGCCAATGATTAACTCAGGTGGATGGTCTCTCAGCCATCTCACATCTGGTTGGAGTAAGTCTGATGGGTTCAGTCGTCTCGCAGCTAACTTGTCTTGAACAACTTCTTCATCATCATTCAGCTGCAGACTTTCCAGCTCTCTGAGATTCAGCTATCTCATCTTCACTAGGTTTGAGGGCTCTTACATCTACTTGAACATAGGGACTCTTCTGAACAGTTGGCCCATTCTTCTTTTCAGCTAACTCATCTATGTCTTTTCCATTAACATTGGGTTCATCAAAAACCACATGGATGGACTCTTCTGTGACCATAGTCCTTTTGTTCAGCACTCTATAAGCTTTACTCTCAGCTGAGTATCTGATAGGTGTGAGTTTTGCATGTATTTTGAGGCGTATTTCTGGCTATAATGATGGGTAAACATGCACATACTCGCGTTAAATGTTAAATATTCACTCATTGTGGAAAAGATATTACACTTTGCTTATTTTGTAGGAATTTCATGATATTTGAAGCAAATTGAATACGAATACGAGGATAGTAAAGTGGAAACACGGAGATTTGAGTGAGTATACGAAAAGTGAAGCCAAAAAGAGCAAAAGTTGAGCGTTTAAGGAAAAGACAGGGGGCACACGGGTTGGGCGTGCCTCAGGCACCACCCGTGCACCCTGAATAAAGAAACTTTGAGCCTCTGCATGGCGCACGGGTAGCCCGCGCTCCTACGCACCACTCGTGCGCTCTACAGAGAAGGGATGATTTCACAGGGATGGCGCACGGGTAGCCCGTGCTCCGACGCACCACCCGTGCGCTCTACAGAGACTTGGATTATTTCAACAGGGTGGCGCATGGGTAGCCCGTGCTCCGACGCACCACCCGTGCGTCTGCGCTGGAATCCCATAATCTGCAGCATTATGCCCTAAACTTGAAGGTGGGTGTAAAAAGGCTTTTTGGGGGGCGCACACAAGGATATTCTGGCATTTTTGGGATCTACAACACACGACAAGGGTCAACTCTTGGAAGAAGATATCAAGGAGACAATCGGGTTGCATCGGAGCTTGAAGAACGGAGATATATCGAGAGATTGTCGACGTTCCTAAGTTTTTCTTGCTTCTCTTTTAGTTTCAATCTTTCATTTTCATTTGTAATGGCTTTGAACACTTTGTTGATAAGTTGTTTAGAAATCATGTGTAGCGAAACTCTTGAGATTTCCGGGTTTTGGAAGTAGATTAATGAACTCTTGTTAGATGTTTTAATCTTAGTTGAAGTTATTATCTTGAAGCCTATTTGAGTATTTTGAGCTTATTCTTGTTTTATCACTTGATCAATGATTTAACTTGTTTGATATATTGATTCATAATTCGAGAGATGAGTTTCAATATTAGATCTTGAATACTCGACACAAATATTTGCATGAATCGAGAGGTTTGTAAATATTTGTGAGGATAATTGATCTTTTAAACTTTTGGGAGTTGAATGCTTCATGTTGAGTAGAGATGCTAGCATAAGTATTTCAATCTACGTTTTATATACATCTCGAGAGGGAGGATAAAATAGCTTTGTGATCGTCTTATAGGAATATTGATAATAACGTGGCTTGATTAAACCGGATAACAAGAGGATTATTAATCGAAACCTTAACTCGGAAATCCATTTCCTTATCTTGATACTTCTATCATTTGTATTATCTTAATCTTGTGTTTTAGTGATTTAAATTGTCTTAATCTCAATACAACAATCATCAAATTTCGATCGTCTAAATAAAAATAAGACTATCTTGGTTCAATATTTAGCGCATAAATTTATTAGTCTCCGTGGATATGACCTTGCTTACCCTATTCTATAAACTACACCGTACACTTGCGGTGAAGCTAAAAATAAGACGAACAAGTTTTTGGCGCCGTTGCTGGGGACTAATACAATTTTTGGTGCTAATATTGCGATAGATAGAATTAATTTTAATTTAGACAATTTTATTTTTTACATTTTGGATTCACTTTAATTCTTCATTATTTGACTTGTTTCTTTTAGTTCGGTCCAGGTGGTGCATGAACACGCGCTCGACGCAGGGGACTTGATACCGCTTATACCTAAGTCAAGGCTTTCGCGAGAAGAATCGGTCTACCACTAGACGGGCCGAAAGACAACACAATCCGATAATGGGGGATTTGAATGAGTTACCAATACCGCAAACAATGGTGGAAACGAGTTACCGATACCGAGTTCAACAAAGAAGCCATTCGTGATTACTTTCGACCTCAAACGAATCGTAATTACGGTGGTATTGCCCATATTCCTATCAATGCCAACAACTTCGAGCTCAAACCTCATCGATCAATATGGTGCAACAGAATCAGTTTGGGGGGTTCGCAATTGAAGATCCTAACTCTCACCTTGCACATTTTATCCAAATATGCAATACGATCAAAATGAATGGAGTCTCGGATGATGCCATAAGATTGCGCCTATTCCCATTCTCTTTACGGGATAAGGCGAGAAATTGGTTGGCTACTTTGACGCAAGGCGGTGTAAGCACATGGGACGAATCGAGCAAAAGTTCTTGTTTAAATTCTTTCCACCGAGCAAAACTTTGCGGTTCAAAAGCGAGATTACTCAATTCCGATTCGACTCGAGCCTTTGTACGAGGCTTGGAAAGGTTTCGGGATTTGTTACGTAGATGTCCACAACATGGGTTTCCGGAGGATCAACTTATGTTTCTTCTACAATGGTTTAATGGGACAAACGAGGGCCTTTGTGGATGCCGCGGCAGGGAGGAGCATTGTTGGCAAAGTTTCCATAAGATGCCTTGAACCTTCTTGAATAAATGGCCATGAACATTTACCAGCCCATCCGAAAGATCTAATGTACAACGAGTAGCGAAATCTCGGATTCGGACTCCAATTAAAACATTGACGGCACAAGTAGCGCGGCTTTGACAACTCAATTGAGTGTATTGACGAAGGGGCTAGAAAGCGGCACGAGCATGGGTAGTGAAGCTCTTCTATATCCGATGGAAGAGGTAAATTATGTGAATAACCGGAATTTTAACAATTTCCTAATAATTCAAACCCAACGCACTACCATCCGGGGTTGAGAAATCATGAAAATTTTTCCTACACAAATACAAAGAATGTGTTACAACCTCCGCCGGGATTTAATGCTTCAAGTGGAGGCGGAAATGGGGAAGGAAAATCGTTGTTGGAAGATGCACTCACCTCCTTCATAAATCAATCTAATGCATTCATGAATGATACGAGGAGCCGCCTCGCTAAGCAAGACTCTCGGATGGATAAGATAGAACAACAAGTGACAAGCTCGATAAAGAATCGGAGACTCGAATGGGTCAATTGGCTACAATTGTGGGTGGTCAACATCACAGGGGTCAATTTCCAAGTAATACGAAATGAATCCTAATGAACAATGCAAGGCGATTCGTTTACGAGCGGCACGGAATATGAGGGGCCTAAAGAAAATCTGGGAATCAAACTTTCGGATGAAGCATCGAGGCGGCGGGAGAATCCGTGATGAAGGATGATATTGAAGAAAATAAGAAGGAAGAGAATAAAGAGGCGGAACAAACAAGGGTAATGAGAAGCTAAAATCATCATCTAACTCTAATATATCTAAGTTGCTATATCTCTTCCCTTTCCTCAAAGATTTCAAAAGAAAAAGCTTGATGATCAATTTGCCAAATTCCTTGATATATTTAAGAAATTGCACATTAACATTCCTTTTGCGACGCACTAGAACAGGATGCCAAACTATGCGAAATTTCTTAAGGATGTTATGTCGAAAAAGCAGAGGATGACAAGCTTTGAAAGCGGTGAATTTGATCAGTTAATGTAGTGCAATTATCAAAGAAAGCTACCACAAAATCGAAAGATCCGGGGAGTTTCACTATCCTTGTGCTATTGGTGGTAATTTCTTTAATAAAGCGTTATGTGATTTGGGGGCAAGTATTAATTTTATGCCTTTGTCCATTTTCGGGAAGCTTGGATTAGGCGACGTGAAGCCAACTACGGTGACATTGCAACTTGCAGACCGATCACTTACGTATCCTAGGGGAATTATTGAAGACGTATTGGTAAAAGTTGATAAATTTATATTCCCCGTTGATTTCTTGGTTTTGGACATGGAAGAAGATCGAGACGTTCCACTGATACTTGGACGTCCTTTCCTAGCCACGGGTAAAGCCTTAATAGATGTGCAAAAAGGAGAGCTCACATTACATGTTAATGATGAGCATGTTTTATTTTCTATATATAAGGCAATGAAATTTCATGATTCGGTGGAGAATTGTAATTTTTGGATATAGTTAGTTCATGCATTGAGGATTATGTTGATCATACATTGTCTACGATGATTTGGAATTTGGTCTAACCCACTCGTGCTCAATGTCGAGTGTTGTACTTGATTTTGATAACCAAGATTTGTACGACTATGTTTGTGCCCTAGATCATATGTAGGAGCTACCTAAGAGCGTAAGAGGCGAAAACGCAAAGTCAGAAATAAGGGAGCCAAACTTGTAAAACGCACGACCCGTGCGTCCCACGCACGGCAACCCGTGCGTGATCTTTGAGGAAGAGTTGAAGTCTCAAGAGCACACGGGCGTCTTATTTGAGCACGGCAACCGTGCGTGACCACAAATAGCAACATCGACTCCGGAACTCAAGCAATTACCTGAACACCTCAAATATGCATTCCTTGGGGCAAATAATGCAAATCCGGTAATCATTTCATCTCTTCTCACTCCTACTCAACTTGATAAACTGTTAAGAGTTTTACGAAAACATAAGTCGGCACTAGGATGGTCTATAACTGATTTAAAAGGCATAAGTCCATTTGTTGTGATGCATAAAATTCGGACGGAAGATGTTTATAAACCATCAGTGCAAAATCAAAGACGATATGATGTTGGATCATCTTGCAGGTTATGATTATTATTGCTTTTTAGATGGTTATTCCGGGTACAATCAAATCATGATTGCACCTAAGACCAAGAGAAAACAACATTTACATGTTCGTATGGCACATTTGCATTTAAATCGCATGCCATTTGGTTTATGTAATGTATGTCGCCACTTTCCAACGTTGTATGATGGCTATATTTCACGATCTTATTGAAAAAGTTATGGAGGTGTTTATGGACGATTTCTCTGTGTTTGGTGATTCTTTTGATAATTGTCTTCACAATCTTTCCCTAGTCTTGCAGCGATGTGAAGAGACCAATCTAGTACTAAATTGGGAAAAGTGCCATTTTATGGTACGCGATGGCATTGTACTTGGTCATCGAGTCTCTTCTGCAGGTTTGGAAATAGATCGGGCAAAGATTGTAGCGATTGAGAAATTACCTCCTCCTACAAACGAAAAAGCTATTCGGAGCTTCTTGGGCCATGCCGGATTTTGCAGAAGGTTTATCCGTGACTTTTCTAAAATTTCTAAGCCCTTGAGCCAATTGCTAGAAAAAGATGTTGCTTTCATTTTTTCCAATGAATGTTTGCAAGCGTTCGAAACGTTGAAGACAACATTGGTGACCGCACCTATATACTCGTCGCCCAGTTGGAGTCAACCATTTGGTGATGTGTGATGCAAGCGACTTTGCGGTTGGAATTTGTTCTCGGTCAAAAGAGGGAAAATTGTTGAGATCCATCTACTATGCAAGTCGAGCGTTGGGCGTGCTCAACGAGAATTATACCACAACCGAGAAAGAGATGTTGGCGATTGTTTCCGCATTCGATAAATTCCGATCTTACTTGATCGGGACGAAAACGATTGTGCATACCGACCATGCGGCTATCAAATACCTCTTTGACAAGAAGGATGCGAAACCGAGGTTGATTCGATAGATCTTATTATTGCAAGAGTTTGATGTGGAAATCAAGGACCGGAAAGGATGCGAGAACGTGGTAGCAGACCATTTGTCTCGATTAGAAAATCAAGAGGGAGCAAAAGGAAGTACGAGATTAATAAAAGAGGAGTTTCCTAATGAACGATTACTCATGCTGGAGGCAAAGTTTCCATGGTATGCGGACTTTGTCAACTACTTGGTTGCCGGAGTTCTACCTCCGGATATATCACCGTATCAAAAGAAGAAATTCTTACATGATGTAAAGTTCTACATGTGGGATGACCCCCTACTCTTTAAGAGGTGCGCGGACAAAATCATAAGAAGATGCGTACCTCAAGAAGAATGGGAGGGAGTCCTACAACAGTGTCACTCCGCTCCCTCTGGCGGAAATTTTGGCCCCACTCACACCGCAACGAAGGTATTGCAAAGTGGGCTATATTGGCCCACTTTATTTAATGACTGTTATTTGTTTGTGCAACAATGTGACAGGTGTCAGCGAATGGGAAACATTTCAAGGAAACACGAGATACCAATGACCAATGTAATCGAAGTGGAGTTGTTCGATGTGTGGGGGATTGATTTTATGGGCCCATTTCCATCGTCTTCGGGTTATCAATATATTCTACTTGCTGTGGAATATGTATCCCGTTGGGTAGAGGCGATTCCTTCCAAAACAAATGATGCTCATGTTGTAATGCGATTCCTTAAGAAAAACATCTTTACTAGATTCGGCACTCCAAGAGCTTTAATTAGTGATGGAGGGTCGCATTTTGTAAACAAATTGATGAGCAACTTGTTGGCAAAATATGGGGTCAAACATAAAGTTGCATTGGCATATCATCCACAAGCCAATGGACAAGCAGAAGTGGCTAACAGGGAGATCAAACAAATCCTTGAAAAGACGGTGAACATCAACCGAAAAGATTGGGTGTTAAAATTGGATGACGCTTTGTGGGCATACTGACAGACATATAAGACACCGTTGGGCACATCCCCCTATCAACTTGTTTTCGGGAAATCGTGTCACTTACCGGTGGAGTTAGAACACAAGGCATTCTGGGCAGTCAAAAAGCTAAATATGGATTTTCAGAAAGCCGGTGAGGAAAGGTTGCTCCATTTGAATCAGATGGAAGAGTTTCGGGATGAAGTTTACGAAAACTCCCGAATTTATAAGGAAAGAACCAAGAGGTGGAATGATAAGATGATCAAGAAAAGAGAGTTTTTACCGGGAGAACCGGTGCTCCTATACAATTCACGCCTTAAATTTTTCCCGGGAAAACTCAAGTCTAAGTGGTCGGGGCCATTCGTGATAAAGAAAGTATTGAATCCACACGGGATTGTAGAATTGTTGACAAAAGAAGGTGAGACTTTCATGGTAAACGGTCAACGGATTAAGCACTACTTCCACAGAGGAAATCAAGAGGAGGTGACATCCACCACCTTGCGCGACCCGTAATTTAACAAAACAGGCGTCAAGCTAAAGACGTTAAATATAGCGCTTGTTGGGAGGCAACCCAATGGTTTTTCGTGTGACTTTCATTTTTGTGTGTGTTTAGTTTCAATTTTGTGTGATTTGAGTGATTTGATATGCGTGTTTCTATTAATGAGTGTGATTTGTGTGTTTTTGTTTCATTTTTGTGTGTTTTTATTCAAAAAAAAAATTTGAATTGTTGTACAGGTGCGCACGGGTAACCCGTGCGTTGCCGCACCACCCGTGCGCCCTACAGAGAGTTGAGGAATTCACCGGGGTGGCGCACGGGTAGCCCATGCTTCGACGCACCACCCGTGCGCCTTACAGAAGGGGCATAAATAAGAGCAGTTTTAAAACTGCTCTTCTTCTCAAAAAAACCCCAAATCGCGCGCCCCTCCCTCATCCTTCCTTGTTTTCAAAATTTCTTGTAGTTTTCACTCAATTTCGTCCATTTAATCCCTCCCCCATCACATTTGAAATCCAATTTACATTGAATTCGAGTTTGCTTGAAGTATTTTGAGCAAGAGCACCTAGGGTTCAAGTTATCTACTTCGAATCTTATTTAGCGAATTCCGGTAAGAACACCATTTCATATTGCGAATTCTTTGTCCATTATGTAATGAGAATCATGATTGGTGCTAGCTTTGATATTTTTGCTATGTTTTGAATGAAATCTTTTTTAAGGCAATTTATCAAACATTTTGTGGGCTTGTGTAATTGAGGAGATTTTGGATGAAATATTGATGAATAAGGCATGGCCAATGATTGTTTGAGCTAATGCTTTTCTAGAATGGCCATAATTCTTGCTTGCTTGGGGTAGTTGATCGATCAAAGTGAAGTAGGGAAGTGAATTTGCATCACCTAATATGTTAGTGTTAATCACCTACTTTGTTGTTGCCATTGATGATACTGGGATGCTAATGGAATGTATTTCAGGTACAAATCCTTCATGGCCGAGCGAAGAAATCCCCAAGGTGGAAGGAGACGTGCACGCGGGGCAGCACAACCAGACGTGGCACCGCCAGAGGTCGACCAAAACAGTCCAGCGGCATATGGGGTTGAATTGACAAACGCAGATGATCTTGAGCGATGGAATTGCTTGGTTGGTCGCCAAATAGCTCCATCCCGCTATGCCGACGATGAATGCACCCAAACTTTGGGGATACATGAGGACGTTTGGCGTCTTTTCGCAAAGGTCGGATGGACCAATTTCATGAGCCGAAGGTGGCCGACCTTTAAACGATTCACATTGGAGTTTTTGAGTACCGTGGAAGTATTCAAACAAGGCGGGACTTTTGAACCCTATATGATACGCTTTCAGTTGGGGAACGTTCGTAGACAACTATCTATGACCCAATTGAACACCATTTTTTAGGTTCCAACGAACGCTCGTACCCGCCCGATGCCCAATTATGATCAATATGACTTTTGGAGAATACTTGTGGAAACACCACAAACGGGGCCTATGTTGTATGCCGCACGGACCGCCAAAGCCTCTTGGATCCGGAATCCAGTTTTCCGGTACATACAACGCATGACTGCATCCTCCGTGTTCGCCCGAGAAAATATTGGAGGGATGACTACTAAGGAGCTGTATCTACTATTGTGTATGCTCACAAATACTCCCTACAACACAGCCGTCAATTTCGCAGAGCAAATCGAACAGTTAGCTAGGCGGGAAGGGGGTACGATTTCTATAGGGGGCCTCATTACCCCTATTGCCCGGCATTTCAATGTCGATTTCCGAGGCTTGGAGCATATTCTGGGCAGCACTCGGGTTAATTTCGCATCGTTGCACCACATGAAGTTCATAGCAAACGAAGACAACACATTGGTACTTCTACAGAAGAAAGGTGTTGCATTTCCGTTGCCTAACCCGCCATACACCACAGTCGATACATTGGCGGACACCACCAACTTCCTAATGAACTCTGACACACATAACCGAATTACGGAGGCCATAGATGCAAGGAAGAAGCGCAGAGTTGAAGGCTTCCAGGATGAGGAAGATTTGGTAGCGGAGGAGGATGAGATACATGGAAGAGAAATGGGGGTGGAACCTCATCACCCCCAAATTGGATATGATATACCCGAGTCCTCACACGGAGGCGATTACCCCCGACGTTCTCACAGCAGGGATCATCCCGGTACTTCTCATGGTGGAGGGCCCCTATGCGGCACTGATTTTCACGACATGTTATATGCGTTTGGGGAGGACTTGCGTCGGCAAGGAGAGGAGTTGAGGCAACAAGGGGAGGATTTGAGGCAACATCGGGCTGATTTTCTCGCGTTCAGCGAGCGCTATGATCGGCGTTCCGAGGAGACGTGGCAAGTGCTCCAACAGTTACAAATGTGGCATATTTCCCAAGGCCACTTCCCACCGCCGCCACCACAGTGATTCAGGTATATCCCCACTTTTCGTTATTGAAATTCTATTTTTCCCCTTAGGACACTATAATTTCATTCAAGTTTGGGGGGAGAGATAGTATTTTAATATATGAAAAGTGTAGATACAAAAAAAAAAATCATTCATTTTGTGTTTTCATATAGTTGCATTAGAGCATTCTAGGTAGCATTGCATCATAGCACGTTTATGGCTTTAGCACGTCTATTGCATTTTGTAGTGGTTAGAGAGTGAGTTGACCGGGCATGTTGCAACTTGTTGTTTGTGTGTTGATTGAAAATTCATATTGTTGGAATTGGATGACGAGTATGAGTTGATTGAGCCTTGAATAGATGACATTGAGCATGTTAATATGAAAAACTTGGTGTGATGCTTTGAATTACATTTTGACAAGCCTGTGAGCTTTGAGACTTTCTTTGCTTATATCTTGTGCGATCTTGTTGTTGATTGAGGTATCATTCGTGTTGTCGAATTCTAGAACTTGCTTAGGTATCTCAGTCAAAGCCACATGTTGTATGCGAATTGTGAATGTGATAAAAGGCCATCATTGTTAGCCTTTCAAGCCTTTTGCTTTCCTACAAATGATGAAATTCCTTGTTAGCCAAGTTGAGCCTATTGCCTATTTTTTTTTTATACCCACAAGATTTATGCTTTGAACTTGATAGATCCATCACCCTAAACTCGAGTGTATAACGTAGAGTAAAGGGAATAAATGGAGTTGAAGGAGTAGGATAAGTGGGCATACTTGGTTAAATGGAACAAAAAGAGGAAGGAAAGAAGTTGAAAAAGAAGTGTTGAAAATGCACAAATGAAAAAAAATTGAAAAGTTGATAAACTTGGGGGGCGAAGGATTGTGATTTGAGGCGATTCTCAAAAGAAAGAAAGGAAATGGAGATAAATAAAGTTGATAAAAATGAGGGATGATTGGAGTAGCATATGGGATTGTAATGAAAATGATTGATATGTTCATCGGTCTATATACTCGAGTTTGAGTCACTTTATCCAAAATTTCCTACCCAAACCAAAGAGCCTTCATTACAACCAAATGGGAAAGTCCTTTTTGATTCACAAATTGCATACACTCTAGTGGCAGAGATATGAGACGAATTGCAAGCCTATGGTAATTCTGCGATATCGAATTGATTTGAGCGTAAACACGTCCTATATCCTCGTGAGATGAGAGTATACACTTAACTTTGAGAGTTGGAATTCAGAGCATTTCACTTTGTTTTACTTGAGGCGTGTTCTTTGATCAGATATTTGAGGCTTGATTGGGTTGTGCTCAACATTCATGACGAACAATATGGATCTTCTTGTGGGTTCTCTGTGTGCGCTGTTATTCTTATCTCCCTGTTGTGCCTTATCGTGTTCTAAACATTGTTGATCGGGACGGTCAACAGTTTAAGTTTGGGGGATTTTGATAGGTGTGAGTTTTGCATGTATTTTGAGGCGTATTTCTGGCTATAATGATGGGTAAACATGCACATACTCGCGTTAAATGTTACATATTCACTCATTGTGGAAAAGATATTACACTTTGCTTATTTTGTAGGAATTTCATGATATTTGAAGCAAATTGAATACGAATACGAGGATAGTAAAGTGGAAACACAGAGAATTGAGTGAGTATACGAAAAGTGAAGCCAAAAAGAGCAAAAGTTGAGCGTCTAAGGAAAAGACAGGGGGCACACGGGTTGGGCGTGCCTCAGGCACCACCCGTGCACCCCTGAATAAAGAAACTTTGAGCCTCTGCATGGCGCACGGGTAGCCCGCGCTCCTACGCACCACCCGTGCGCTCTACAGAGAAGGGATGATTTCACCGGGATGGCGCACGGGTCGCCCATGCCCCGACGCACCACCCGTGCGCTCTACAGAGACTTGGATTATTTCAACAGGGTGGCGCACGGGTAGCCCGTGCTCCGATGCACCACCCGTGCGTCTGCGCTGGAATCCCATAATCTGCAGCATTATGCCCTAAACTTGAAGGTGGGTATAAAAAGGCTTTTTGGGGGGCGCACACAAGGATATTCTGGCATTTTTGGGATCTACAACACAAGACAAGGGTCAACTCTTGGAAGAAGATATCAAGGAGACAATCGGGTTGCATCGGAGCTTGAAGAACGGAGATATATCGAGAGATTGTCGACGTTCCTAAGTTTTTCTTGCTTCTCTTTTAGTTTCAATCTTTCATTTTCATTTGTAATGGCTTTGAACACTTTGTTGATAAGTAGTTTAGAAATCATGTGTAGCTAAACTCTTGAGATTTTCGGGTTTTGGAAGTAGATTAATGAACTCTTGTTAGATGTTTTAATCTTAGTTGAAGTTATTATCTTGAAGCCTATTTGAGTATTTTGAGCTTATTCTTGTTTTATCACTTGATCAATGATTTAACTTGTTTGATATATTGATTCATAATTCGAGAAATGAGTTTCAATATTAGATCTTGAATACTCGACACAAATATTTGCATGAATCGAGAGGTTTGTAAATATTTGTGAGGATAATTGATCTTTTAAACTTTTGGGAGTTGAATGCTTCATGTTGAGTAGAGATGCTAGCATAAGTATTTCAATCTACGTTTTATATACATCTCGAGAGGGAGGATAAAATAGCTTTGTGATCGTCTTATAGGAATATTGATAATAATGTGGCTTGATTAAACCGGATAAGAAGAGGATTATTAATCGAAACCTTAACTCGGAAATCTATTTCATTATCTTGATACTTCTATCATTTGTATTATCTTAATCTTGTGTTTTAGTGATTTAAATTGTCTTAATCTCAATACAACAATCATCAAATTTCGATCGTCTAAATAAAAATAAGACTATCTTGGTTCAATACTTAGCGCATAAATTTATTAGTCTCCGTGGATACGACCTTGCTTACCCTATTCTATAAACTACACCGTACACTTGCGGTGAAGCTAAAAATAAGGGGAACAGTATCCCAAAAAGATACCTTCATCAACTTTAGCATCAAAATCTTTTAAGTTGTCCTTGCCATTATTATGGATGAAGCACTTGCATCCAAAGATTCGAAAATATCTAACATTTGGCTTCCTCCCTGTCCAAATTTCATTGGGAGTTTTGGATAATTGCTTGTTAATCATACACCTATTCTGAGTGTAACAAGCAGTGTTGATGGCTTCAGCCTAAAATCTCCTAGACAAACCAGCTTCAGCTAACATCGTTCTTGCAGCTTCCTTGAGAGTTCTTTAACTTCTTTCAGCTACTCCATTCTGTTGTGGAGTTCTTACGACTGACAACTCATGAGCAATACCATTTTCAACATAATACTGAGTCATAATCCCATTGACAAACTCAGTTTCCCTGTCGATCTTATCTTGATAATGGTTTAACTCTTCTCGTTTTGAACTCTTCTTATCAGCTAAAGCAATCTCTGCAAGGTTTTCTTCTTTTTATACATAAAGATTGTCCATATGTATCTTGAATAATCATCCACCACCACTAAGGTGTATTTCTTTCCACTTATACTAGCTGGTTCAACAGGACCAAACAAATCCATGTGCAATAGATGTAATATCGTTGAAGAAGGACTTGGCTTATCCTTGAAAGATGATTTGATTTGTTTTCCTATCTGGAATGCATCACAAATGCTTTCCTTCTTGTATACTAAGTCAAGCAATCCTTCCACAAGATGACTTTTTGCAAGCTTGTTGATTGTCTTGAAATTTAGGTGACTCAGCTTCTTATGCCACAACTAACTTGATTATGTTGTACTCTTTTCTAGCAGACATGTGCTTGGTGTAGCAGTTGACCAATCCACTACATACATGTTCTTCTTCCTTGATCCTTGAAGAAAAATTTCATTTGATTCAGCATTCTTGATCTGGCATACACCCATGTTGAATCCAACATTATAGCCTTTGTCACAAAGTTGGCTGATGCTCGGCAGATTGAAGTTGAGGCTTTCAACATATGCAACATCTATGATTTTTAATCCATTTTTCCTTATGGATCATGTGCCTTTGATTTCCCGTAGAGCTGCATTTCCTCCAAATATAACTTTTGCGCCTTTGATTTCCTTGAATTTTAACAGATTCCTCTTGTTTCCTGTCATATGTCTAGAACAGTCACTATCCATGTACCAAGTTCCTTGGCACTCAGTTGTTCTCTGAACCTGCAATCAAGAAAATTAAATTTTAGGTACTCATACTTGCTTGGGTCCTGAGGGGTTAGTGTTATAAGGTGTTCCAACCAACCTATAGCCAGATGATCTGACTCTAAGAGGTTGCCACCTATCAGTTCCATAATCATAATGCACATTAGCAAATTGCTTGGGGGCTTTAGGACCATACAACTATATCTTTTGTCTGTATGCCTGTGTATGTGCTTGAGCATTTGCTTTCTTGGGGTAATAATAGAATTTCTGTGCATATTGGATTTTGTGCTTAGGTGCATATATGTGCTGATTATAGCTCTTTTGCCTTGGGAATGACCTATGATGAGTTTGAGGTCTTTGCCACTTTGGCCTATATCCCATATGTCTTGGCTGATATCTCATTTGAATATTCCAATCAGCTTGGCTTGGGTAGTTTCTACCATTCCCATCATGTGATTTTCTTTGCTGAAATCTCTTTGGTTTTTGGTAGCTATATTTAGATTTTACAGAGTATTTCCTATTTGGAGTCTGCTGATGGACTTTTCTGAATTTAGTTTCAGCTGTCGTTTCAGCGTACTCAACTGGCTTCTTGCCTTTTCCCTTATATCAAAGGCTAGTATGATTGTGATTGTATTTTTGAGTGGGTGTTGGTGCAACATTTGGTGCTTTGGATTTTTGGATTCCCTCATTGCTTGAGGATCCTTTTTCCATAACCACTCTTGGGACTTGGCATGCACAAAGGAATTGAATCCAATGCCTGTCTTGTCACCATTTTTTTAATCATTATAAGGTCATCCAATGATTTGGATGCCTTAGTGAATGAAGCAATCACATTTTTAAGATCCTTTTCCCTTTTTCCCGGAGCAGTTAAGTCTAGCTTGGATCTTAGCAATTTCAGCCTTCACCTTAGTGTTCTCATCACCTATTTGACTCAGAGTACTTAGCTCTTTAGTCAGCTGTGAGTTTTGGCATTTAAGCTGGGTGTTTTCCTCATTTAGCAGTGTGTGTGAGGTTTTTATGTGCTCTAAGTCTTTCATCATTTTGTCAATTGAATCATAAAAATCAGTGGGTGATGAAGTGTTTGTGTAACTATCACTATCACTTGAATAAGAATGAGATGAGTTAGAGTGTACCTTATATTCTTGATCTTTTGAGTCTTGTTCTTTGGCCATGTGGCATATCAATGTCTCTTCCTCTGTATCACTTGAGTAGTCTGCTTCACTACTATCGGAGTCTGTTGGTTCCTTGCACTTGGTTGTTTCAGCAGTCTCAGCAGCGAACATAGCTTTCTTCTTTTCTTATCTTCTTTCTCTGAAGACTTCTCTATCCTCTTCATTTCTGTATTTGTTGACTGGTGGATAAGGACAGTGAACAGCAAATTGTCATGGTTGCCTTCAATTCCAACACAGGTTTTTAACTCTCTGTAAGTCAACTCCATCAGTCCTATGATTATTAGCTCTCTGATACTCAGTTCTTTGATGTTCAACTCTCTTGCGTGGTCTGTCCTCCCTTGCTTTGGAGGGTACTGAGTGTCTTCTTGAAAATTCACCCTTATTTCTTTTATAGTTCTTATTGAAGAACTTGTTGAATCTTTTCACCATCAAGGCAATTTCTTCTTGGTCTATTGTCTCATTGGATTTAGCTCTCTTAGCTTCACTAGTCATGAGTGCAGTTGTCTTGGGTACATCTGTCTCCTCTTGTTCTTTTCTTCTCAGCTCAAACTCATATGCTTTAAGATCAAAGAATAACTCATGGTTTGATGTCTTGGTGAGATCCATGGAATGTCTCAGGGCCATAACCTTCATTTCCCACTCAGCTGGGAGAGACCTCATGATCATCATACACATTTCTTTCTATGTGTACTCCTCCCCTAGGGCTGAAAGCTCATTTGTGATCTATGTGAATCTGGCATCCAGCTAACCCAGACTTTCACCTGCAATCACTTTAAAATTTTCAATTTTTGGACTCCAACAGTTAATTTATTTTCTTTGATTTGATCAGACCCTTCACAAATCAAGGTATGTTTTTCCCAAATCTCTTTGGTTGTTTTACAAGATTTAACTTTATTGAGTGTGTGGGTCCATTCACAACGAGGTTTTTCCACCATGGCAGGTATGGGCTCTGCTGGTGCAACATCCTCGTCCTTCAGCAGGAGCTACCCTTCTCACAGCAGTGTTGACCTTTAGAATTTGTAGTGGCCCATCCTCAATCACTAGACACATTTCATCATGCAGAGCTGATAGATGAGCCTGCATACAAATTTTTCAATCATCAAACTCTTCCACAGTAAACATTGGAATGAGAGTTAGATTTGCTTCCATGATAATAATTTTACTTTTGAAATAAAAGCTTTAAAAATTCAAGTGTTGATTCTTTTGAAAAAGAATGAGATCTAGTTCAGTAACTAGTGTAAAAGACTCAATGAACCAACTACTCTGTACCACTTGTAGGTCCCAAGGGGTCATGTGTAAGGTTTAGAAGGAAGGGGGTTTGAATAAACCTTACCAACTTTTCGAATTTAGTCCTTTTAAAATATATTCAGAGTTTACACAAATCAGCTAAGTCCTTGAGGGACAGCTAGGTTGGCTTACACAACAAAGTTACCCACTCAACAGACTCGAGTGAGCTGTTGATAGTATAACTTAGCTGCTTTCAGCTAACACTTAGATTAACAGTTGATTTGGTTTTGTTAGCGGAAGACTTTTCACCCTTATGATTTTTAAACATGTTTTACAACACTTGTTTAACAATAGTTATTATCAGCAGAGTTTAGCAATTTTAACTTAGCACCAGATATAAAATAAATGCAAGAAATAAATGTGTTGTAAAGTAAATAGACACAAGCAGTTTATAGTGGTTCGAGGATGGGGTAATTCATCTAATCCACTCTTCTCCAACTCCTAGAGAAATCCACTAAGTAACTTGATCTTGGTTACAAAGCAGTTATCAGTCCGAGTCAGCTTTGATCACACAGCCTGCTGCTCATGGGAATCAACTTCTTCATAAGACAATTGTCATTTTACTTCAGCCTCCTTCAAACATTTGGACTTGATCACTTAGCCCTCCAACAGGTTCAAAGCACCAGTTCGAACTGGAACCTCAGTACTTGTCCTTCAACCTTGCAGAGTAGATCCATTTGTTCTTGAAAACAATTTTTCTCTTCACTACTGAGTGTGTTGGATTGAATTCCTTCAAAATTAGGCTTGAGGATTTCTTTCAAAAGCTTGAGAGAAATTGTAGGTTATTGCTTGCTTGTATGCGTGATAGTCTATGAAATTCGTAACCTTCTCTCACTTGCTTCCTCAACCTTTTATGGTGCACATTTGAAATTGTGTTCGTTCAAGAGATATAAATAAATTTTAAATCACATTTGTAGGTTGTTATCTTGTTTTGTCTTGTCTTGCAGCATTGATGTGGATCGTACCATGAATTAAATGTGCTGCAGCCTTTCCTTAATCTCTGCAGGTTTTCAGATACATCTCATTGGTTCCTTGCTTTTTGCACTCTTTCAGCAAAACAGCTTTATTGTTGGCAGCCTGACACATGTCTATTTCCAGCAAAACCTTGACTCGTCTTGACAACAGATCTCTTTTAGCTCAACATAATTGTTAAAAAATTCGTAGACAAACTTGAAAATAAAGAGTTAAACATGGAATTAAGAACATAACAAAAGCGCTATACTATGATGATGAAACCCTCTTGAGTAGATGGATCCGTCTTCTCAATCTTGAATCTTGGTGTCTTCGTGGTTGGTAGAAGTCTTTTGTTGTTATTCATTGTATCTTTTTCTTTCTCTCTAATGTGTATTATTTTCTCCCAAGTGTACTATATCTGACTTTAGGGTTAAGTCTTTCTTTTATAGTTGCCTTTTAGGATACCATGTAGAGTCCTCATGAAATTAGAAAACAAAATCCGCAGGTGTAGCAATTCGCACGGGCGTGTGCAGATCACACAGGCAGACCGTGTGAAGCTCATTCACTCTCTGAAATTGCACAACACCATTCACATGGTCGTGTGAAATTACACGGGCCAACCATGTGAATCGTTCTCTGTAAATTCCACCTCCATCCATTCACGAGGTCGTGGAAATAACACGAGCTAGCCGTGTGAACTGTATTTCCTTATTTTCTTCGCGTCTTTGATCATCCCTTGGCTTTCAATGTTCTGGTCCGGATCATTCCATTGATATCCTTGCAAATACAACTCTATTTCCTGCAAAAATACACAAGAATACGCAGTATCACGCCCAATAAGAGAAACTAACCTAAACACACTTAATATCCATGCAAATATATCAATTATATGCCCAAATATACCTCTAAATGAATGCACATTTCACACTTATCATACCCCATGTTTCGACTATGTGAAACCTATCGATTTAATATAAATGAATCTTATTTTGTATCAAAAATCCATGTAGAAGAGTGGAATTTTGATCATCAAAATTAGTGTGATTACATTTTGAATTGTATAAATTATATTCCTTATTTGATTAATATTGTATTTTATATTCTTGTGATTAATTAGTTAAATCTCATCCTCCTTAATAAGTGTGAGAATCTATGGTATTGCAAGTTTGGATGCGTAATTGAGATTATTTACGCTTCTAAGGACTTAATAGCAATTTTGAAACCCTCAAATCTTACATATATGATATTTGGCACTGGTAGACTAGGGAGGGTTTCTTCTTTGACATAAATTCATATGAGACGGTCTCACGAATTAAATTTGTGAGATAGATCTTAAAATAACCCGTATTAGTTAACCTATTTGAATTTGAATCTTACTTGCTTTGATTTGTATCAGGGTTGTTCCTACGTTATAAAGGCCTGGTGCGGAAAAAAAAGGGCCCTTTGTATTCATATAAAAACAAAAGCAAAAACTTGTGTGAGACCGTCTCACGAATCTAAATTCGATCTAAATTTCAAAGGTGTCTAGCTAATAGCCTCAATAATGCTAAAAATACGATTAATGAGAAGAAGTGGGTTTCGACTTTCAACTACTGAAATTACTGTGCACAGTGGAAAAGACATTGAATGCCTCTACCGAAATTACTGTGCACAGTAGAAAAAGCATTGAATGCCTTAAAAACAAAGTAACGCATAAATGTATATAATCAATTAATCATACTCTAAACAAACATCTAAAGAGAGACTGCCTCTACCGAAAGTCTCGACAAATTAAAGTTATCATGCACAGGAGGCAATGATGATCAAGTAAAAATTGATACTTTTCAAGTAAAGATTAATATTTTTAAAGGGATTACTAAGAAATAATTTTAAATAAAAGTATTACTTTTCAAGTAAAAAAATAATAATTTTAAAGGAAAATAGTGTATACTTGTAAAAGATGTGGTATGTAATACTTTTACAGTAAAAAGTAATATTGTTTTATTAAAAAATAATACTGTAAAACAATATCATAAAGAGTATCAGTTTTTTCTTTAAAAGTATCAGTTTGCACTTTAGAAGCATCTATTCAAAAACTTATACTTATGAGAGTAAAACTAATACTTTTTGAGAAAAAATAATACTTCTTAATTATCATCATAATCGCCTATTAGCACCTATGTACACATGTTCACTACTATTATATGTTTACAAGCCTTATAGTGTTAGTCACAAAAGTATTGATTTTTGCTTTAAAAATATCTATTTTTACTTTACAAGTATCACTTTAAAGAGTGATACCTATAGGAGTACAAAATTGAGTTCTCTGTGTATTAGACATGTTCTGGTAGACAGCCCATATGTATTAAGGTGATAGAGCAATTTGTATATCTTTATTTAATTATTTGACAATTTTCAATATCAAAAGACTCATGACTTTCATTTTGATCCATAAGAGTTGCAACAACTGGTATATTATGTACACCACCACCAAGCTCCACCCTCTCTAGAAAGTTACTTGAAAGGGATCTCTCACAATCATAAGATTCCATTTTTTCTCAACCATGTTGCTGAACCAAAGGAAGAAAAAAATCGAAGTCCTATTGAAATTCCACTTCATTAATTTATTCAAATTGAAGGTTGCAATAATCACACCATCATCTTGAAATGAACATTGTTGCAATAAGTATGCGACGACGCAGTGGCTGCAAATCTAGTGCGATAATGTGTGAGAGTTCTTAAATAAGAAATCATTTTTTTCTTTTTTTTCATTTTTTTGGGGGTAAAATTTGGTTTTGGAGTTGGGGCTTCGTCTCACGAATTTAGATCCGTGAGACGGTCTCACGAGAGACTTGCTCAAAAATATATCCTAAAAGAATAAAAAATAAATACAAATAAATTCTTGTTCATGGTGAAAATAAAAAAAATAAATCTAAATATATCTAAAAATTTAAAAATAAATATTGATACAATTTATGCTAACGGTAAAAATAGAACAACTAATGATGAAAAAATATAGCTCAATAGTTTTTTTGGGAGATGGAAGCTTCTTTTTATTATTGGACAACACAACCTATTTTTTTATTTATTTGACAACATAGTAATTTAATTTTTTACCAAAAATAAATATTGATTGATGGTTTTTTTGGGGATGGAAGTCTCTATTTTTTTAATTGACAATACAAGTAAATTTTTTATTTTATTTGACGACATAGTGGTTTTAGTTTTGGGGGGCTTTTGACGAGTAATTTGGCATTTGTATTTAAAAAGTTGAATAGGATTCTCAAAAAAAAAAAAAAAAAAGAAAGAAGTGAACTGGATAAAAGCTGAATTGGGGGCACATAGTTTGGGGGGAAAAAAGAAAGGTGTTAAAGATTAATTAAGAAAAGGCCAAATTTGGTGTTAACGCTCAAATTTGATTAGAGGTTAGTATAGGGGTTATGTTAGGGGTTAGCTTAGGGATTTAGTTTAGGGGTTATTTTAGAGTATTTAGGAGTTAATATTAATTACTATAAATATGTATAACTTCATACTCAAATTTTACACCAAATTTCAAATAATTATAAGGTAATGATATTTTTCTATTTATTATTCAAGTTTCCTATGTGTATATATATAATTCCCAATTCACAAGCTTCTGTCAATATTTTATTTTTATAAATTATTTCATTAATTAGTTCGATTTATTAAAATCACATATTAATTATATAATTTTATTTAATGTGGAAAACGAAGGGGTCGAGGACTAGGACTTTTATTGTTGATTTTTCTACATCGAATATGTGCAATTATTAAGGTAGGAATTTTTATATTATTTGTCTTTATTTAATATTCCATGATTATACTTCATTGATTGCAATATATGTCAAGAGGAAATAAATTCATATAAGCTAGGGGCCATGAAAAGGATCCGAGATCAAACGTATCTTCGGGGTGAACCCGCAATGCTATATGCAGTAACTGGCCAGTCAGAGGAAAAAGAGGAAATTAATGAATTTATTGTTGTAATTATGTGAATGTTTTTCATGTTATGTTAAATATTGACAGATATATCCCTATTGAGCGAGATGAAGCTCACCCCTATTATTATCATGACTTTCAGATTGAGGAATCCGGCTGAACATATGATGTTGTGGATGGTGGAATAAATCATGCTATATTTATATTTTAATAATTATGATCGGACTAAATTTTGGATTTATGTCTTTAATTTTTTTCTTAATTTATGTTTGGGATAATTGTTGGGTATTTAATTTGGAAGATGTATTATTATTATTATTATTATTATTATTATTATTATTATTATTATTATTATTATTATTATTATTATTATTATTTCTTAAGAATTAAAAATTCTAAATCGACTTTTTTATTATTATTGGGACCACTTTAATTTATAAATTTGTGTTTTCTTAATAATATTTTAGAGTAATTTAATTTAATAAAATTGGGTCGTTACAAGTGGTATCATATAAGGTCTACGGTTCTGTAGACTTGGATAAACAAAAGTTTCTTTTCAAAATTTAAAAGAAAATAGTCTAATAACATCCATCTCCATCACATCTCGCCGAGTTTCTCAAGGTATGTAATTTATTATGTCATGTTATTCCATTTATTTATGAATAATTATTTTAAATTATCATGTTTTAGAAGTACATTTTATCAATTCTTGTCATCATTCTTTTTAAAATAAAAGCATAATTGTATTAAAGAAAATTCTTGACAAGTACATTTGTTACCATATTTTATATTAAAGAAATTTTTTGATAAAACCGTATGGGCTTAATTACATAAACCTAGATGATCAATACTTATTTGATTTGGATTATTAGAAAGATGTTTAGTTTGGGATCTTATGCTAACGAGAACGTGCTATTGAGGTTAGTAAAAATTACCAACAATTTTGAGGTGATATATGGTGCTGGTGCTCATGCAAATATTTTGATGATACTTGAGGGAGAGAAAAAAACCCAAGAAGCGGAACTTGAGGAAGATCCGGATTATTAGGAGACCTAGTGTTCGGGAACTTCATAAATTGATTAATAAACTCATTATTATTGATAGAGATGAACAGTGAGATAAACATACATAGTAGAAGATGATAGGCTAATCGCCATTAGTCTTAAGTTAGTCTCTAATTATTATTATTTAGTTAACTTTTGATATGTGACTTTTATTTTTAAGCACGAATCATGGTTGTCAAAGAATTATTATTATTAATAAGATTTCGATCTTCTTTAGGATTGCACGTCTTGATTTCGATAATGAGAAATGTCTGGTAATTTTAAGTTAATAGATGCAAAAGGATAATCTCTTGATTTTAGTTGTACAATGAATTTGATTAAAATTTTACTAACCCTGTGATACAAGGCTCAAGTCTAGGTTTGTTTTGATGGAGGCCTAGAAGGACTTTACTACAATCCAAGTTAAACAGACAAGTGATCTAATTAGCCTTGTATAGAATTTGTGATAAGCTATTGCTATTGATTTTCATGTTTAATTATGAGACTTGTTGCCTAAAGCTTATAATGATTAATGTGTTGGTGTAAATTAGATTGCTACTGCTGAGTTGGTCGATTACATGTTATATGCTTATTCCCAAATGAAGGTGATAAAGTTTACCCAGTTATACGTGGACTACTGATTATAGTGTTTTTCTTAATTAATGTTTGAGTATATGGTTTACTCTATAAGGTTTGAGTTATTGAATATACCCTTTTTCCTATGAGGTTTGAGATATTGAACACATGATTTTGCCCTATAAGATTTGAGTCATTGAATGTAAGATTCTCCCTTAAAGGATTTGAGTTATTTGAATATAGGGTTATCCTGTGTATTTGAGTGAATGATTTTTCCTAATTACAGTTTGAGTGTTTAGGCATATTGAAATATAAGGTTTTTTTTCAATAAGGTTTGATTATTGTAGTTGTGAGTTGACAACACATAAAGTTAGTTATTTGATCAAAAGTTCTCCTACTAAGGGTTAATGTAAACAAATTTGGATTTGAGATGGATTTTCTCTAATGAGATTTGAACGTAGGATTTCTAAAAATTATGTTTTGAGCATGTAAGGTCTCTGTAGGTCCCAAGGGGTGTAAGTGTAAGGTTTAGAAGGGGGTTGAATAAACCTTACCAAATTTTCGATTTAGTCCTTTTAAATCTACAGAGTTAATTCTACACGATTGTGTCCTTGATGGACATCGAATTAGTCACTCAAGAGAGTTAATCTCTCAACAGACTCAAATTTAGCTTGATGGAGTAACTCACCGTTGGCTACTATTTAACTCAACTGTGGTTTTATTTTCAGAAGACTTAACACCCTTAAGTTTGATTAAGCAAGATATTAGAGCTTGATTTAGTACTTGTAAATTATCAAATGGATAGCAAATTTATCACAGATATAAGCAATTAAAAGTGCGGGAATTTAAATCTTTGAAATGTAAATGACACAAAGAAAGTTTTTATAGAGGTTCAAGATGGGGTAATTCTTCTACTCCTCTCTTCTCCAACTCCCTGGAGGAATCCACTAAGTAATGATCGGTTTACAAAGTGGTAAGTCCGATACAAGTCTTGATCACAACAAATGACTTGATCCTTGGGACTCGATCCGAGACGCCTTGATCACTCACCGTGGCTTCTCGTGCGACTCGACTTTTCTTCACAGGGCACCGCTTTGTTACTACAAATGACTCACTTGCTCAAGCTCTTTGGATTTGATCATGAAGCCCTCCAAAAGCTTAAGACTTGGTTCAACCTTGAACCTTTCTACAATCCTTCCCGGAATGTAGACCCCTTGTTTTCGATATTTTCCTCTTCAACCGATTGAAGTTCTCTTTCCTTCACGGTGAGTGTTGGATTGATGTACTTCGTAATGTAGGCTTGAGGATTGAGAATGTTTCATTTTTCTAATATGCTTGTATATCTCACGTGTGTGTCATCCCGCACTCAAACAAACTCCTCGGCCTTTTATAGTGAACTTTCAAAAAATCGCCCGTTGAAGAGATAGGCTTATTTTTGAAAGTCACTTTGCGTCGTTGGCTTGCGCTTCTTGGAATTGTTGTTTCCTCGTATGAATTGTTGTTTCACCTTTTCGAGTTCGACACGGTGTAGTGCTTCCCATTGGTTCATTCCTTTTGCACGCTTCCTGGGATGAGCACTCCAAGAAAGGTGGTATGGAGATATTACTTGTTTAAGTAAATCTCTTGATTTACTCGGCAACGGTTCTTTTACGATTATCTCGACTTGACTGCATTTCCTTGCTTTCCCCAGGTGACTTAGAGTCGACTTCCAATCATTGGATGACTCTCTTGTCACTTCAACTTGAGACTTGGCTTTTCTTGAGTTGACTTGATGATGCTCCACTCACCGCATCTCACCATTCTTCATAGGGTTCCCGTCTACTCTTCTTTGCCATGCTCACTGTCTCGCACAGAGTTTTCCTTCCAGTCTTGATTGTCTTCTTGCATGTTGGGGCGTAGGCGACTTAACTCGGCTTGGCCAACTCTATTTATTACAATGCATTTTAGAACAAGAATTGGGGTGCCAACTTTCTATTCTAAGTTTTACATGGCATTCATCAAAATCTAAACAATAAAATTCCTAACAATTTCCCCTTTTTGATGATGCCAAAACTTAAACCATACAAAGATGCAAATAACAAAGATACATACGATAGTGTATTGACATAGAATGTATGCTTGCGAGAATCAATCTTTTTATTGATCATATCATTCTTGTACTTAACACAACTTTACAAGGTGTATCGAGTATATGATTGTCTTCACAAAAAAATAAAGAATTTATAGCTTTATTACGAGAAGACTTACATTGTATGTATTTACATAATAAAATACACGAAGGGTTGGACAAAGAAACACTTCATCTCCTTTTGTCTCTCTTCTTTCATCTTGTTCAAGATCTTCTTCTCTTCTTCTCTTCTTCTCGTACCGCTTCTTTTTTTTCTTTTCATATGCCTTCCTAAAGCGCCTTCATCTTTTCTTAATCTTTCCCCCTCTCTCCCGCCATAGCCGAGTTTGTCTCTTGTTTTCTTCTTCTAATCTCTTTGCATACTCGGCGTTAGATTTAGCCGCTTTAAATTTGCCACTTGGTCAAGCCCGACCCAAGAGATCCCTCCTTTCTTTCCTGGATCTACGTATTCAATATTCTTGGGGCGAGGCCTGGGTCCAAGCTTCTTCCTCCACTCATCGCTTCTTCCTCTACCTCTGGCGGCGTATCTTCTCTTTGGGGTCTTCTTCTTTCGGTGAGTGACCCGGCGGAGTGACCAGCAGAGTGATCGCCGGAAGTCTGCTGTCGGCTTCTTCACATAACGTGAGACCCTTTTCCCGATAAAGTCCTAAGCTTGAGCCATGGACATATTTGCAAAATATCCTTGATTCGAGCGTTTTGAATTCGTCAGCGAACGATCGCTCTCGTCTCCGACATCGAAATGGCATACGTGTCTCTGTCAACGGAATGTCTCCATGTTCTTTCAAGATGTTCATCACCCTGGCATCCATTCTTCCTTCCACTTCCTTCATCCCCGCTTCAATTGCTTTTCTCTTCTCGGCCATAGATAAATCAGTGTTGGAGTGGCAGAGTCACGAGGAGTTTGTTTGCTTATGATGTCACCAGTGATGTGACCTTGTTGGGGTTTGTGCAATCATCAATGTTACATCTGCCGATCCTTCCCCTCAACAAGCTTTCCTTTCTTCTCGTTTCAAGACTTCCTCACCGATTTTCCTTCTCAAATTTCCTTCTCACCGCTCCTTTCTTTTTCAAACTTTTTTTTGCTTTAAGGTATTCCTCTTCCCCTTTTTGGCATCATCAAAAGATAGAGGAACCCCAGGAACATGCTGGCAAGCATGAAGTCGAAGTCTTCGATGGTTGAGTTCTGCTTCAAGTCTGCCTGCGTTGTATGCGACGGAATTGGATCGAGTAGCGTTGGATTCTCACAAATCGGCTTCATCTCGGCCATGAGGAGGCTGAATTTTCTAGTCATGTGTTCTTCCAAACGCTGTATATCATTTGTATTTTGCTCACGCAGCAGCCTTGATCTCGGCGTGTGAGCTTCATGCATATGCTCAATGTGTTCTCTCGGCTTTGTTTTTGCATCGGCATTTTCGACTCTCCACACCGACTTGTTGAACAATGTTCGAAGTATCGCACTGTTCCACTCGCATTGTTTCTTCTTTGTTGCCACCATTCCTTATCCTCGACTTGTTATGCCTCTCAAGTCACCGTAGTAAGGGAGGCATCTCTCTCGTTGTCCAGCGCATGTCCAAAGAGGCCTGATGCCTCTCCATCCGTTCAACTTCAACAAAGTGTGCCTTGAACACTTCTCGAACTTCACCGATTCTTCATTGCGGTGATGGCCATACAAAGATCATGTCATAATCACCGGAACAATGGTGTCTCATTGGAAGAACAGAGCTGGTTTGTAATAGCGTGCTTGTTCGTTTTTCGACTCTTCGTGGAGTTCTCGTATCTCCAAAGGTGAAAAAGGAAAGATTCTACAAAAGATTCCTCACCGCCAACCGGGATCTGCTTCGATGATGAGCGGTGCGCGTGAAGTTCTTTTGGGAATCGATCTCGCTGCAGCTTGAGGAGCCTGAGCGGTGGTCTCGGTTGTTGGGTTCTTTTGTGAGGTAGGTAGACCTGCTGAGCCTCAATGTCTTAACGACCGTTGGTCTCACTGGTTTTCCATTTCGATGATCGTCCTCGGCCTTATCGGTAGCGTCATCGGACGATGATGAGATTTCGATGGCGGCTCATCATCAAAGTTAAAAGTTTGACGAGTAGTCTTGGGATCGGACTTGCTCGTTCTGGAACATCCGCACCGAGTCTTTTGGATTTGTCATGGGGATGACTCGGCTTCTTCTTCTTCGCTTCGATCCCGAAAAAGTGACATCGGGGTTGTCCTGGGAATCATGAAGTGCAGACCGATCTCCTTCTCGGATGGGTCGATGATAGCGGGAGGGATGTTCTCTCGCTGACTTCTTTACCCCGGAAGTCTCAACCTCCCGTGGGCCTTCATTACCTCCGGCGGTCTCTCTTTGCTGCGAGGCCTGTCCACCCTTTCGACGATGTCACTGTCTTAGGGTCTTCTACAATGGCATCCATTGGAGTCTCAACCCCATGGATTGCACTTTCATCGCCCCAGTGTTAACTCCCGGGTCACATTCCGTCTGTGCCTCGATCGCATCAGCGGCGTCATTAGCCTTCATAGCATTGGCACCTTAGCCGAGATAGTCTCAATCGTCCGAGCTTCGTTGATGGCAACTTGTTGTTCTTCTTGTGATTGTAATTTTTCTTCTTCGCCTCCTTGATTCTTTGTGGAGTCATCTGCGGCAGATCCTCCGACCTTGCCTGCGGTGGAGGGAGTTTCCCCCTCGGTGGCGCACCACCGAGTGACTTGGAATGGGGTCACTCGTCTCCAAACTCCCGGCTATTTCGATAGATTGTTCACCCGTTGGGGCGGTGGTAGCACACCTTCAATAGGGGTTGGCTCGACCGGGGTCCCCACTAGCCCGTTCATCGCCATTTCCTTATCGCTTCTTCCGAGTGAGTCAGGGAAGTGGTAGCAGAACATCGGTGGCTATTTCTTTGAACCACTCCCATTGGATCGATTTCGGTGTGTTACGAGGACTCTCCTGGTCCCTCCATCGATCTTTTTGCTCGTGAAGGATTCTTGATTCGTGCAATGCTTGCTGCATTTGCAACTCTTCTCGTAGCGGCGGCATTCTCAGTTCCTCGTCACTTTCGGAGAAGACATCAAGGAGAGGATGTGTGTGTTACGTGGTGCCCGAGATAGGGCGGTGCTTGCCTTCTCACGTGCTTCGGCTTCTTTAGCTTGCTTTGCTCTCTCCACTGTCCTTGTAGATTTGCGGGATGTCTAAGCATTGTCCTCATCAAGTCTCTTTGAGCACGATAGTTAGTCCAAGGAAATTTAGCGCCTTCCTCTTCTTCTTCTATGAACTCGGCCGTTGGAACTGTTCCTTGACTTGCTCAACTTCCATTTTCTCCACTCACGCAGACGATTTTGGATGTCCGGGTAAGGTGGAGATAGGATCATTACATCACTATCCGCTTGAGCCGGTTCTTCTTGTGCTTCAAATTGTGTGAGCTACAATGTGTCTTCGGGTTGCCTCTGCTGATCGCCTTGAGAGACTTGGCTGTTTCATCAACTACATCTGGAGACTCTACTTCTCCGATAGTCTCCTATATGTGCTAGCTGAGTAACCCGACTCACCGGTTTCTCTGTTCGGATCGCTTGACGAGTCTTCTTCGTCTCCTGGTTTGTACCAGGAGAATTTACAGTTCGAGGCGGTGTCCTCTCGAGTCTTGGGCGGGGGGGCTTGGTGTTTTGTTTCGAGGAGCCGCCGTCTTGGCTTGTCGATTCTCCTCCTTTTGACGATCGGAGAAGGCATTTGTGAGTCCTTCTCGATCGGCCGCTGGCAGGCCAGGTGACACGGCTGGCCGGGGCGGGTGACTTCTGTTGCGGGGGGAGCATGTTTGGTTTTCTTTCTTTGCAGGGCGACTTTCTTCTTAATGAGAGGAACCGGTTGTATCTTGGGTCACCGATTCCCCCTCACCGTGTCGCTCTCTTGGCGTAAGCTCTCTTCTCAGTGCGCCAGAGAGGTTTGCTCAAACATCCTCTTGTTAACATGGAAAGCCTTCCCATGTCTAAGAGGACTCCTTTCACCTCCAATAGCCGCCAATCACCAGGCCATATCCTAGGGATCCTCCAAATGAGCCATCTTCTTTGAAGGACTTGTTCCCCACGTTAAGCAGAGTCTGCTGTGAGATAAACTCAGCCCAGTTGATCTTCTCTTCTTCGATGATTGCAGCCATTACAATCGCTTCGCTTTGTGATTGGTTGGTCAAAGCGCCAAATTTGATGTCGATACATTTGGCAACTATGTCCAACAACTTGTGATAGTCCTCCTTCATCTTTTGTTTTTGTTTGTGTAAATTATTTTATCAACAAAGTCGGACTTGGCTATTTCTTTCCAGCGTCGGCCACCAAGTTTACATCAGCTTCTTTGATCTCGGATGCTCCTTCCTGGCCTGGTAGTAAGCAATATTGACCAAATCCTTGGCGCGATAGTCACCGCTTTCCGTGAATGCAGATGACTTGATTCCTTCATCGTGAATCTCGGCATTCACGTAGAATTGTGCGACCTCCTCCACATAGGTCATCGGATATTCTAACGTTAGAAACGGTTTTAATCCAGGCGTTTCCAACTTCCTGAAGAATTTTCTTTACCAGGGTGTCGTCGGACCCCGCTTCACCATTCCGTCAAAATCCACCGTCGAACCGTGTGGATTTGCTTTCCTAACTTGTTAAAGTCATAAGTTGGTGCCATTTCTCGGGATTGTATCAAGGAAAAACTTCGAAATTGATTTGAAGGTTGATAGGGTTTCGAGAGTATTTTGCCTTTGCTTTTGAGAGAAAGAGATGAACAGTTTTAGAAGTGTGAGAGAGAAACGGACGAAAATGGTTTAAATATGGTTTATGAAAGGACGTGCGATACAGTTTTGAATTGTGATCGAAATCAACGGCTTGGATTTCGCACGCTTATTGAGCATTTCATGTCTCGTATTTAATGCGGCAAAGATTTATATCCAATCATAAGCTTGGTGTGCGACTTTATGTCTATACACATCATCATTATCTTTGACGTGTTCCTTAAAACATTCCCGCTAAGTCAAACGACGTTTTTGTCACTTTGCTCATAAATTATTCAAACATCCCTTAGCCGATTTAACTCTACTCATCGCAGTTTTCTTAGTGACTCGGCTATCACCGACTTGGTGTAGTCAGTCTTTTCCGATCTGGTGATTCTTGAGTGATTTTTGTTTTCGACTCTTTTTCCCTTTTTCTGTTCCATTTCTCTTCTTTAATTTGTCTGAGTGTCACCACCAATTAACCCCAACTCATGTTTGAGTTCTTCAAATCTTGACTCACATAATGGTTTTGTGAAGATGTCGGCTAGTTGTTTATCGGTTGAGACATATTCCAAGATAATGTCCTTCTTTTCAACATGATCTCTTATGAAGTGATATCGACATCAATATGTTTTGTTCTTGAGTGCAACACAGATTTTGAGTGATTGCAATGGCACTTGTGTTATCACACTTGATTGGAATTTCCTTTTCTTCAACTTCATAGTCTCTCACCGTTTGTCTCATCCACAGACTTGGGCACAACAGCCGCCCGCACTATGTATTCTGCCTCAGCTGTAGAGGTGGCTATTGAGTTTTGCTTTTGCTAAACCAGGAAATTAGTCTGTTTCCTAGCATTTGACATGTGCCTGAAGTACTCTTCCTGTCCACTCTGCATCCAAAGATAGTCGAGAATCGAATAGCCAATTAGCTTGAATCCACCTTCCTTTGGATACCATAGGCCTACTTCTTGGCTTCCTTTCAAGTATCTCAATATTTTCTTAGGCTGCTTTGTCATATGGCTCTCTTTCGGAGCAGATTGAAATCTTGCACATACACCTACAAAGAAAGGTGATGTCCGGCCTGCTAGCTGTGAGATAGAGCAATGATCCAATAAGTGCTCAGATCTTGTTTGATCTACAGTGCTTGCCATCCGCATCCATCTCCATTTTGACTGATGTGTTCATTGGTATTTTTACGAAGACTTCTCCTCCATACCAAACTTCTTCATTAAGTCTCTGGTGTATTTTGTTTGACTTATGAAGGTTCCATCCTTCAGCTGTTTCACTTGGAGTCCAAGGAAGAATGTCAGCTCTCCCATCATGCTCATTTCAAACTTACTTTGCATGAGGTTTGAAAATTTTTCACACAGTTCTTTGTTAGTGGATCCAAAAATGATGTCATCCACATATATTTGAACAAGCAGTATACTCTTCTTGTCTTGAATTCTGAAAAGTGTTCTATCTACTTTTCCTCTAGTGAATCCATTTTCAGTTAGGAATTGTGACAGGGTGTCATACCATGCTCTGGGTGCCTGTTTCAATCCATACAGGGCTTTCTTGAGTTTGTATACCTTGTCTCCAAGAGTCTTCTGCTCAAATCCTGGAGGTTGTTCAACATATACTTCTTCTTCCAATAAACCATTTAGGAATGCACTTTTTACATCCATTTGATATACAATGAAATTCTTGTGAGCTGCATAGGCAAGAAACATCCTTATAGCTTCCAATCTTGCTACAGGGGCAAATGTTTCATCAAAATCTATTCCTTCTTCTTGGCAATATCCTTTGGCTACTAGTCTTGCTTTGTTTCTTACCACAGAGCCTTCCTCGTTCATCTTGTTTCTGAACACCCATTTGGTTCCAATAACATTTTGATGTATGGATCTTTGCACTAATTCCCATACTTTATTTCTCTCAAACTGATTCAGACTCTCCTTGCATAGCTTGAATCCAATGTGTGTCATCCAATGCTTGTGACACATCTTTTGGCTCTATTTGCGAGATGAAGCATGTGAACATAGCTTCTTGTTGAGTTCGATCTTGTTTTGACACCTTCTCTTATATCTCCAATGACAAGTTACGGTGGATGGTCTCTCACCATCTTACATCGGTTGGAGTAAGTTAGGCTGGATTGATCGACTTGCACTGTGTTCTTTGGGTCGCTCTCTCGTGGTCACTTAGCCGCAAATTTTCCGATTGTTTTTGAGATTCACTATCTCATCTTCTTCTCAATTGATAATTTCGACTTGACTTGACATAGGGACTCTTCTCGTATGATTGGTTGATTCAAACGTCAATCACCGACTCTTCAATGTCTTCTCCATTTACATTTGGCTCATCGAATACTACATGAATGGATTCCTCTGTAACCATAGTTCTTTTGTTGAGTATTCTCAGTAGGCTTTGCTTTGTTGAGTATCCTAAGAAGATACCTTCATCGACTTTGGCATCAAAAGCCTTTAGGTTGTCTTTGCCATTGTTGTGGATGAAGCATTTACATCCAAATATTCGAAATATGCAACACTTGGTTTTCTTCCAGATCCGGATCTCATAGGAGTCTTTGTCACCGCTATTTATCATACATCCTGTTTTGGGTGTAGCAAGTCGTGTTGATTGCTTCACCCAAAAATCTTTTTGGTAACCCCGCTTCAACATGGTCCTTGCTTCGCTTCTTTGAGGGTTCTGTTCTTTCTTTCGCAACTCCATTCTCATTTGTGGAGTCCTTTGCCGCTGTGATAGTTCATGACCAATACCATTCTCAACACAAGATCTTGAGTTATTATTCCATTGACAAACTCGGTTCCTCTATCGATCTTATTTTGATAATGGTTTGACTTTTCTCATTTTGAATCCTCTTCATCACCGTGGTAGTTTTTGTAGGGTTTCTTTCTTCTTGCACATGAATATTGTCCATGTATATCTTGAGTAGTCATCTACTACCACCAAGGTGTATTTCTTTCCACTTATCTTTGGGTTCCACTTTGGGCCAAATAGATCCATATGAAGTAGATGCAATATTCTTGTTGAGGATGGGCATGTCTTTTCTTTGAATGACGACTTGATTTGCTTTTCCTTCCGACATGCATCACATATACTCTCCTTCTTGTATCTTCGAGTCCTGAAGTCCTTCTACAAGATGACTTCTTGCCGACTTGTTAATTGTTTTGAAATTCAGGTGACTCGGCTTTTTGTGCCCACGACCAACTTGATTCAAATTTGTACTCTTTTGCTAGTAGACAAGTGTTGGGTGTTGCGGTTGACCAATCCACTACATACATATTTTTCTGTCTACATCCTTGCAAAGACCACTTCATTTGATTCAATTTCTTTGATTTGGCATATACCCATGTTGAATCCAACATTGTAGCCCTTGTCACGAGCCGATCGATACTCGATAAGTTGAAGTTGAGTCATTCAACATATGCAACATCTGTGATTTCTAATCCATTCCTCTTGATGGATCCAATGCCTCTTATTTCACCAGGAGCTTCATTTCCTCCAAATATGACTTTTGCTCCTTTGACTTCCTTGAATTTTGACAGATTTCTCTTATTTCTGTCATATGTCCGGGAAATGCCACTATCCATGTACCAGGTTCCTTGGCACTCACTTCCTTGAACCCGCAATCAAGGAAATTAAGTTTTAGGTACCCATACTTGTCCGGGTCCCGAGGGGTTAGAATTGTAAGATGATCCAACCAACCTATAGCCAAATGATTTGACTCTAAGAGGTTGCCATCTATCGTGCCATAATCATAATTAATCCTGGCAAATTGCTTGGGGATTCTAGGTTCATACAAATGTCTCTTTTGTCCTCAGTATGCCTGCATATGTGTTTTAGCAATTTCCTTCCTTGGGTAATTGTGGTGTTTTTGAGTGTAGTGCCTAGGTGCATATGTGTCTTGATGAAAGCTCTTATACTTTTGGAATGGCCTTTCTTGAGTTCTGGCCTTTGCCATTTGGGCTTATATTCCATAAGTCCGTGGCGATAGTTCACATTATTCCAATCAGCTTGGCTTGGATATTTTCTACCATTCCCATCATATGTTTTTCTTTTATGGATTTTAAGGGTTTTTGGTAGCTCGCTTCTTCTTTACTGAGTATTTTCTGTTTGGAGTTTGCTTTGAGGACTCGGTTGAATCTCTTCTCACCGTCATTTCAAAGACACTCAATCTCAATTTTTTTTCCTTTTCCTTTGTAACCAAGGCTAGTTTGCTTAGTATTGTGCTTTGGAGTGAATGTGTGTGCAACATCTAGAGTTTTGGATTTTTCGGACTCTTCATGACTTGAAGTTCCTTTTTCCAAAGTTACTCTTGAGGTTTGACATGGCACAGAGGAATTAAATCTAAGCTTTGTCTTGTCTCCACATTCTCTTTGACTCATAATAAGATCATCCAATGATTTAGATGCCTTAGTGAATGAGGCAATAACATTTTTGAGGTTATTCTCCCTCTTTTCTATAGCGGCAATTTCGCTACTAGTTTAGCATTTTTCGACCTTTAACCTTTCATTCTCAACAAATATTTGACTTAGAGTACTCGGCTCCTTAGTCGACTTTGAGTTTTTGACTTTTTGAGTAGACTGTTTTCCTCATTCAATAGTGTGTGTGAGGATTTAATGTGTTCAAAATCTTTCATCATTTTGCTTAATGAATCATAAAGATCGTAGGTGATGAAGTGAGTGTGTCACGGTCATTATCACTAGTGTGTCGAGTTTGTTGAGTTAGATTGTACCTCATCTTCTTGATCTTGTTCTTTGGCCATCAAGCGGATCGGGCTTCTTCTTCGAGTCACTTGAGTAGTCGGCTTCATCTTGCTCTCAATCATCTCCCTTGACTTGGTCAAGCTTTTTGCCATCTCTGCAGCCATCATTGCCTTTTTCCTTTCTTGTCTTCTTTCTCTCGAGGATCTTTCTTTCTTCTTCATCTATGTACTTGTTGACTACAGGATATGAGCAATCAATGGCATAGTGACCTGTTGTCTGATTCCAACATAGATATTCACTTTTTGATCGACTCTTTCTATTCTTGAGTTGTCGACCCTTTGATACTCAACTTTTTGATGATCTGTTCTCTTGGTTGGCCTGTCTTCCCTTGATTTGGAGGGAGCCGAGTGTCTTCCGGAAGATTCACCCTTTCCTCTCTTGTAGTTCTTGTTAAAGAACTTGTTAAATCTTTTAACCATCGTGGGCTATTTCTTCCTTGGGTCAATTGCCTCTTTGACCTCACTCTCTTCCCATCTTTGACAATTAGAGCAACTGTTTTGGAGTGCAAATGTCTCTTCCTCGTCTTTCCTTCTCGGCTCAAATTCGTAGGCTTTGAGATCCGAGAATAGCTCATGGTTGGATGTTTTTGATAGGTCCATGGAGTGTCTCGGTGCCATGACCTTCATTTCCCATTCAATTTGGAAGACTTTTTAGGATCTTCATACACATTTCCTTCAGTGTATATTCATTTCCAAGTGTAGACTGACTCATTTGTGATTTACAGAACCGAGCGTCTAGTTGATCCAGGTTCTCTCCTGAGATCATTTTGAAGTTTTCAAATTTTTGTACGACCACCGATAATTTGTTTTCTTTGATTTGCTCACGAGCCTTCACAAATCAATGTCGGCTTATCCTGATTTCTTTAGCCGTTTTGCATGATTTGACTTTGTTGAACATGGCTTTGTCCAAGGTTTTGTAGAGGATGTCCTTGGCTACATTGTCCAGGTTGTATCTTTTTCTCATCATTTGTCCACTCGAGTTCTTGGTTTTTCAACCATGACTGTGCAGGGAGCAAGATCTTCTTCTCCTTCAAACCAAACTCTTCGTGCAATGTGTCACCTTTAATATTTGCGAGAGGCCCATCTTCTATCACTATCCACATCTCATCATGTAATGCGATAGATGAGCACGCATACGAATTTTCCAATCGTCAAATTCCTCAATAGTGAACATAGGGATGCGTGTCAAATTTGTTTCCATGATAATGACTTTTAATAAAAAGAGTTTTGAAGGTTTAAGTACTAAAGCGACTTGGAAAAGTTTGGAGATCTAGTTCAAGAACCGGTGCGGAGGGTTCAATGAACCAACCGCTCCGATACCACTTGTAGGTCCCAATGGGTGTAAGTGTAAGGTTTAGAAGGGGGGTTGAATAAACCTTACCAAATTTTCGATTTAGTCCTTTTAAATCTACTGAGTTAATTCTACACTTGTGTCCTTGATGGACAATCGAATTAGTCACTCAAGAGAGTTAATTAATCTCTCAACAGACTTCGAGTTTGTTGATGGAGTAACTCACCGTTGGCTACTATTTAACTCAACTGTGGTTTTATTTTCAATGGAAGACTTAACACCCTTAAGTTTGATTAAGCAAGATATTAGAGCTTGATTTAGTACTTGTAAATTATCAAATGGATAGCAAATTTATCAAAGAGATATAAGCAATTAAAAGTGCGGGAATTTAAATCTTTGAAATGTAAATGACACAAGAAAAGTTTTTATAGAGGTTCGAAGATGGGGTAATTCTTCTACTCCTCTCTTCTCCAACTCCCGGAGGAATCCACTAAGTAATGATCGGTTTACAAAGTGGTAATAGTCCGGATACAAGTCTTGATCACAACAGTAGACTTGATCCTTAGGGACTCGGTCTGAGACGCCTTGATCACTCACCAAGGTGGCTTCTCGTGCGACTCGGCTTCTTCTTCACAGGCAATTTGCCTTGTTACTACAAACTCACTTGCTCAAGCTCTTTGGATTTGATCACGAAGCCCTCCAAAAGCTTAAGACTTGGTTCAACCTTGAACCTTTCTACAATCCTTCCCGGAATGTAGACCCCTTTGTTTTCGATATTTTCCTCTTCAACTGATTGAAGTTCTCTTTCCTTCACAGGTGAGTGTTGGATTGATGTACTTCGTAATGTAGGCTTGAGGATTGAGAATGTTTCATTTTTCTAATATGCTTGTATATCTCATGTGTGTGTCATCCCGCACTCAAACAAACTCCTCGGCCTTTTATAGTGAACTTTCAAAAATCGCCCGTTGAAGAGATAGGCTTATTTTTGAAAGTCACTTTGCGATCGTTGGCTTGCGTTCTTGGAATTCTTGTTTCCTCGTATGAATTGTTGTTTCACCTTTTCGGAGTTCGACACGGTGTAGTGCTTCCCATTGGTTCATTCCTTTTGCACGCTTCGGGATGAGCACTCCAAGAAAGGTGGTATGGAGATATTACTTGTTTAAGTAAATCTCTTGATTTACTCTGCGGTTCTTTTTTTACGATTATCTCGACTTGACTGCATTTCCTTGCTTTCCCTAGGTGACTTAGAGTCGACTTCCAATCATTGGATGACTCTCTTGTCACTTCAACTTGAGACTTGGCTTTTCTTGAGTTGACTTGACCGATGCTCCACTCACCATCTCACCGCTTCTTCAAGAGAGTTCCCGCTCTCTACTCTTCTTTGCCATGCTTAGTCTCGCAGCGAGTTTTCCTTCCAGTCTTGATTGTCTTCTTGCATGTTGGGGCGTAGTGACTTAACTCCGGCTTGGCGGCTCTTTATTTATTACAATGCATTTTACAACAAGAATTGGGGTGCCAACTTTCTATTCTAAGTTTTACATGGCATTCATCAAAATCTAAATAATAAAATTCCTAACAGTCTCCTTATTTGAGAGTTTGGTTGTATTGAACATAAGATTTACCCTAACAACAATTTAAACTGTGAGACCAAGGGTGAGTGACTTGTTTGCTCACGGATCAAGAGCAGTTGATAAGAGAGTTATTTTGGTGGCGAAGTATGAAAAGTGATATTGGAACTTTTGTGGAAAAATATTTGACTTGTCAGCAAGTTAAAGACGAATACCAAAGATCATCTGGTTTACTCAAACCACTTGATCTAGAATGGAAATGGGAGCACATAACTATAGATTTTGTGGTAGGGCTTCCACCATCAATCAAGGGAAATAAGGCCATATGGGTTGTAGTAGATCGATTAACAAAGTCAGCACATTTCTTACCTATTAAGATAACGTTCAGAATGGAGTGATATGCACAAATTTACATTGAGGAAATAGTGAGACTTCATGGAGTTCTTGTGTCAATTGTTTCAGATGGAGATACGCATTGTACTTCTAAATTTTGGAGACGTCTACAAAGTGCTTTATCACTCGCAAACAGATGGACAGTCTGAAAGCACTATACAAATATTGGAAGATATGTTGAGAGCATGTGTGCTCGACTTAGGAAGTTATTGGGAAACATTATTACCCTTGGTAAAATTCGCTTATAACAACAATTATCACGTGACTATTGGGATGACTCCATACGAGGCGCTCTATAAAAGAAAATGTATATCACCATTATATTGGAGCGAAGTTGGTGAAAGAAAAAAATTGGGCCCTGAATTAATTCGGCAAACTGTTGAAAAGATAGCTATGATACAAGATCGAATCAAGATGACTCAAGATAGACTAAAGTCATGTGCTGATAGACGGAGAAAACATATATAGTTTGATGAAGGAGAAAAAATATTTGTGAAAGTAGCTCCTATTAAAGGTATTATTCGATTTGGCAAAAAGAGAAAGTTGAAATCGAGATATATCGGACCATTTGCAATCCTTACATGAGTTGGAGATTTAGCTTATCAGCTAGCATTACCACCGAGTCTATCAAGTGTATACAATATTTTTCACGTCTCTATGCTAAGAAAGTATGTTCATAATCCAAGTCACATTGTGAATTATAAGGATCTAACAATCAACAATGACTTAACTTACGAGGAAGCACCAGAAGTTGTTTTGGAACGCAAGATTCACCATTTGAGAAATAAAAATGTTGCTATAATCAAAGTACAATGGAGACATCATGACTGAAATGAAGCTACTTGGGAGCGTAAAGAGGAGATTTGTGTCAAGTACCCAAAATTTTCAATTCCATGTAAGATATCGAATTTCGAGAATGAAATTATATTTAAAGAGAATGTGATAATTTATTTTTTTAATTAATAATTTAATTAGAGGTTTGTATAGGGGTTAGTTTAGGGGTTATTTTAGAGTATTTAGGGGTTAATATTAATTACTATAAATATGTATAACTTCATACTCAAATTTTACACCAAATTTTAAATAATTATAAGGTAATGATATTTTTCTACTTATTATTCAAGTTTCCTATGTGTGTGTGTGTGTATATATATATATATATATAATTCCCAATTCACAAGCTTTTTTCAATATTTTATTTTTACAAATTATTTCATTATTTAGTTCGATTTATTAAAATCACATATTAATTATATAATTTTATTTAATGTGGAAAACGAAGGGGTCGAGGACTAGGACTTTTATTGTTCATTTTCTATATCGAATATCTGCAATTATTAAGGTAGGAATTTTTATATTATTTGTCTTTATTTAATGTTTCATGATTATACTTCATTGATTGCAATATATGTCAAGAGGAAATAAATTCACATAAGCTAGGGGCCATGAAAAGGTCCGAGATCAAACATATCTTCGGAGTGAACCCACAATGCTATATGCAATTACTGGCCTATCAAAGGAAAAAGAGGAAATTAATGAATTTATTATTGTAATTATGTGAATGATTTTCATTTTATATTAAATATTCACAGATATATATTTCTACTGACCGAGATGAAGCTCACCCCTATTATTATCATGACTTTCAGATTAAGGAATCCGACTGAAGATATGATGTTGTGGATGGTGGAATAAATCATGTTATATTTATATTTTAAATAATTATGATCGGACTAAATTTTGGATTTATGTCTTTAATTTTTTTTCCCGATTTATGTTTGGGATAATTGTTGGATATTTAATTTGGAAGATGTATTATTATTATTATTATTATTATTATTATTATTATTATTATTAATTATTATCATCATCATCATGTTTTTTTAAGAATTAAAAATTCTAAATCGACTTTTTGATTATTATTGGGATTACTTTAATTTATAAATTCATGTTTTCTTAATAATATTTTAGAGTACTTTAATTTAATAAAATTGGATCGTTACACGAGGCCCCTCACCGGAGGGGGTCCTGTGCGGCGGTGCCGCCTCGACCGCCCCAGGGACGGCCCTGATTTGTATTATGGGTTATATCCGTTTCATTAATTTAAATCCGCGAGACGGTCTCACGTGAGACTTCCTTGTTCTTCTTTTAGTTTTATGCACAACAAATTCAAATTTTCAACTGAAGCCAATAAAATCTCAATTCCCGACACCATCTCTCACAGACTCACACCAATAGACCACCATCAATTCCTTCTTATTCTTAATTGCAACTTATTAATCTGGTACCCTAATTGGAGCTCGAGCTTTGGACTGGGAAAGAAGGCAAGAATTGGGGGATAATCTGACATGGAATCAGGGAAGGAAATCAGTCCAAAAGTTACTCAAAGCACCAGTTAAATTAAAAGTTTCAGAAACTAAAAGTGAACCCAGGTGAGTATTTCACGTGCACATGATAGTGTATATTAAAAAAATAATTTTAATTGTAAGAGATTGTTTAGTATAATTGGGGATAGTAAAGAAAGAACACATACTCCCCTCAAAAAAAAAAAAAAAAAGAAAGAACACATACTCATATAAGATCTACTTGAGACAATCACATTAACAACACAAGCAACTTCTACCACTAAAGTACAATGTTAATCCTCTAATTTTCAAAAGATTCAAATGGATGGCATCTATATAAATAATTAAAATGTAAAAGTAAATAAAAGGAATTAAAAAATAGAATAATAAATCTTAAGGCCAATACAAAATATCTGTTAAAGAATTAAAAACTTTTATTTTTAAATAAAAGAGGACTTTAATAATACAATCGAGCATCAAGGAAAAGATTATTACAATTTTTTGAAAAACTTCTTTAAACAATGGTCGTTGACACTATACACGATCATTAAAATCATTATTACAAATCAAAAATTTATTGACTCAAGAATTTTACTTTAAGAATGAACAAAATTTTCAATTGTTCATTTTAATTGAAGAAAGACACTATGATGCATTTTGTTTTTACAAAGTAGCATCTAAAATAAAGCCACGTCTTTTACGTAGAGTTTATATTTTAATAAACAGAAAAAAACTGAGTAGTTTTATTACTTTATAATAACTTTTACATTATTATAAATAACCAACTATTATAAACATCATGGACAAAAAGTCATTATAAATATACATAATAGCAATAATATTTCCATAAATGTATTTATAACTATACAAAACAATTTAATTTGTATGTAATTTGCTTTAAAAAAAATAAGGAGTCAAATAATGAAAAAGAAATTAAAAAAATTAAAGTTCTGGATAAAAAACAATCATATAAATAGAAGTCATTGTGCTACAACAAAATAAAAAATATATACAACAAAATAAAAAAAATATGAAAATATAAGAATAACTTTTATTTTACATTTGAGTTATAGACGACTCTCAGAGAAATGTCTTTTCTTATTCTGAATGATACTAACGGAAGTGTTAGGACAATCTCATCGTTTGTTTGATTAATAATCACAGACATTCGTGTAGGTGTAAATGATAACAATCATGAGGAATAATAGTTATTTGTAATTTGTAATAATAGATTACCTGCGAAATAAAAGTACCAAAAATATCATGGCATGCCATTATGAAATAAAAATATTATATATATATATATATATATATATATATTAATAAGTAAAATGAATAAAAATATTGTACCATGCGTAGACTTAGTGTTGAATATAACTTGATTTTCATAGAACTATCACACCGTTGAAATTCAACACTTTCTGCAAAAATAATTAAATTACAAATTATGAAGTAAACAAACACAAAAAAGCTTATATAAAAGAATTTATCATACTGTTTGCCGTATCAATAAAAAAGGAGAAAATGATGTCGGTTATAAAACGCTTTCCATAGAAACTTTAAAAACAATACGTTGAGAAAATAGAGAATTAAACAAAGACTAAAAAATAAAATATAATAAGTCTTAAAAGAAGAAAAAAAATCTCAAGAAAAGGTTGATAGTTGGACTGCAAATTAGTAAAACTTATTTGCATTACTGGTATATTTTGACTGTGTAGGACAAAAGAAAGGCCTGGTGAATTTTTACCTATTGTTGGACCAACATTTGTGAAAATCAACCCAAATTCAATTCAAAAAAAAAAAAAAAAAAAAAAAAACTGGACAAACACACACAAGAATTGTTTGCGACACTATATAATGAGACACAAAACCCTAAACGTTAAGTTTCATATCCTCTTATTCTGGTGTGCAGCAGTCTCCCAACAAAATTATCTTCTGAAATTCCATAAACATTCAACAATACACACAACCCCAGGTATGCCTTGTCTTATTTCTTATGCATAAACAGACATGATTCAAAATTATTTAAACAATAATCTCGATTTTCGTTTAATACCGCAAATATTTGTAGATACTCATCTTTATATTGTTATTTTTATAAATCAGACGAAAATATAGAAAAGTTTTTCTTTTCCTTGAAAAAAATGGGTAGTATCCAATCAAAATATACAGAGATGACTTTTTTCCCCCTTTTTGTAGTGATATCTTCATGGTAACGATTATTTTTCGTTTTTTGTTTTATTTTTCATTTAAATTCTTCTTTTATGTTTGTAAAACCCAGATCTATAATTTTGTTTATATAATCAGGTATATTTAAAACATTGGGATTTTTCATGAACAAAAATTCATAGTTTCTGATACACTGAACATTCGGATTTTTCATTATATTTTTTATTTTTTTTATTATATAGAATGAAATAGAAACCCTAGAATATAGTTTCTGATACACAATGACCATATATTTTCAAATATTATATGAATTTTCAAATGTAGTCAAACTGGAGCCTCAAACTAATGTAGTCAAATATGTTATCTCATCGGAGCCTCACTTCTCAGTTCAATATGTTAGACCACAAGCGAATATGGTAGCTCATGCTATAGCTAGAGCTTCTAGTTCATATGCTAGTCCGTTCACATGGATAGAGCCACCGGCCTTTGTGGTTGCCTATCTCAAGATATTTGTAATTTGCATTTTCCGTAATGAAGCTTTATTTTAAAAAAAAAAAATAATGTAGTCAAATACTATATGAATTTTCAAATATCTTGTGCACGAATGTAATCACTCTATGATATTAAAAAATATTCATCAGTTATATAATTATTTTATTTTGTAGTCAACGACTCAACTTAAAATACACCTGTCAACATATATCTATTGATTTCTTAAATTCCTCCAAATCGTCTACGATCAAAACTAAAGAAAATTCAAAAAAATCCCGTCAGACCGTCTAATGGGTCTTTTTCGTTAGACGGATCTAACCTGACCCGGGTTTTTTTTTCGTAATTTCATGCACCAATGACATGTTTGTAATATTTTGGGACAGTGCATCCAAAAAGTATTAGTAGTTTCATGTAGAGTATTTTAGTAGTTCTCTTGAATATAATTAACTTTTTTTCCCGAAAAGTATTAGCAGTCCCTCAAAAAAGTATTAGTAGTAACGATGAAATGTATTAGTAATCTGCTTGAACAGTTTTTTCAGTAATCCTCTTGATCAATATTTATTTTTTCTACGAAGAGTATTAGTATTCCTACTAAAACGTATTAGTAGTCTTATTTAAAAGTATTATATTTTCTGATTAAATGTCTTTTAATATTACTCTTGAAAAATAATAATTTTCCTCACAAAAAGTATCAATAATTCCCCATAAAAGTATTAGTTCTTCCCCCAAAAAGTATCAGTAGTCATCCTGAAAAATATTTAGTAGCACCCCTGAAAATATTAGTTTTCCCTCTGAAAAGTATTAGTAGTCCTCCAAAAATATATTAGCAACTCTCCTAAAATGTATTAGCAGCGACCAACGGATGTGGTATTGGTACTTGTGCGGGCTGTTGGTGGGCTGACGAGTCGAATATTTGGATCCGTTTAATAAATTAGATTCGTTAGACCGTTTGAGAGGAGACTAACCCTTTTTTCAACAATCAGTATATGCGATAGCAAATACATATTATTTTACACGAGTAATTAAAAGTACGACAATTTGCACAATCAAAACATTGAAAATCTTTCCCTCAAAAAAAAAAAAAAAAGCATTGAAAACCTAAATCAGATAATTCTACTAACTGGATTTGCCTCTTGTATAAAGTGCTTTTATCTTTTGGGCCATCTACCATGTAATTTACTTTGGGCTACTGCATGTGGATTGAAAATTAATTTGGGTCTTCGTTGATAGAACAAGAAGGATATGGCCTGAATACTAAGCGCATTAACATCTGGGCCTTCGGAAAATCTCCCATGCATGTACGATCAATAAGATTGATACGGGTTAGTACTTATCTTCTCTTGAAGTAAATGAACATTTCTCATGGTGAGTGAACTCTTTAGGAGATGAGTTAGTGTTTTTTGAATTATGGGTTTTTATATTTTCAACATTCAAAAACACATATTTATGTATGTATTCATATTTAAATATGCAAAACACACCTAATTATGTATAGAAAATTACACGTATCAATCAATAATTATATACATAAATATAATTATTATTATTGCATCAATAACTAAATGCATGTAAATCATTAGAGAGAGATACATATTAAATAGAAACTATAACCAAAAACTAAAAAGTTTTACACGTTGAACAAAAAAATATTACTTATTCTTTAAAATCATGTAAATTTCTAGCCGTGAGCTACTATGTGGAGCCACTGCATATTTCTATTATCTTCAACACCATATTTAATAGTCTCGTAGTTTTTTTCATCAAAAGTATTATATGTTTTAAATAAAAGTATTATTTTTGTACTCAAAAGTATTACTTTTTCTTAAAAAGTATTAACGCGCTAATTTTGGCGGACCGTTGACTTTTTTGATGACCTAAATGTTCCTGTTGACACGTCGATTTTCTGTTGACTGGACTCGAACTGACCCAACTCATAGATAGAATTCGTGAAACGTTCTCACAAAAGACCTTAATATCTCCAAATACGAATAGAATATTATTATTATTTTCAAATCAGGGTTCAGGATTTTTTTTTAATCAAACACCAAAAGAGTTAAATTTTATTAATAGTTCAAAAATTACAAGAGTTTCAAACAAAATAGCCAAAAGTGTTATTCCAGAATGACAACTTTAAACAAAACTAATAGTCAAACGTACTATTTGAAATTGAACCCTAAAAACATAGTATGTAGGCGACGGGGTAGAATAAATTGGCACTCGAAGTGGTTATTTTCTGAGGAATGATGCGTTGTAGTTTGTTTCAGCTGCTAATTCAACCTCATTTACCCAGTGTATCTGTCCTCAGCGCATCCTTTCGCTCAACAAAACTCTACAATTTCCGTCAGCCAACAGTACGAAACTTTGCGATTATGGCAGATGAATTTGTCAAGGGGAATGTGCTCCCCAACGGCGTCGCTCTCATCACTCTTGATCGCCCCAAAGCCCTTAATGCTATGAACCTAGGTTTGACCTCCGTAATCTCTGCGTGTATTTCTTTACTAGTTTAGTCAGCAAAAAACAGAGTTCTGTTGTTTGCTGCCAAAACTATGGGTTGCTAACTGAGGATTGATTGGACTTGTTGCAGATATGGACGTCAAATTTAAGAGTTTTCTGGATGAATGGGAAACAGACCCGAGGGTGAAATCTGTCTTGGTTGAAAGTAGTTCGTCTCGTGCATTTTCAGCAGGTTAGATATTAAATTTTTTATTTTTCAATGCATTCTATTGTTCTCTCTGCCAAATCTTATTTTCCCTAACTAAATAAACTTTAATTATGTCTTCTAGTTTGCAAGTTCAATTTACTTGGAGTTTGGTGTGTTAATGATGTTACATTAGGGGTTGTAGTTATACATTTTCATGAGTGTTTGGCAAGGTTTTGAGGGTAAACATTCATGACCAATGCAGGAATGGATATTAAGGGTGTTGTTGCTGAAATTCGAAAAGACAAATCGTCCCCTCTTGTTCAAAAGGTTCTTCTATTAACATAAAATGTTGCTACAACTACTTGTTACGTGTTTTGACCTCCTCTGATAGTTGTTTATGTGGAAGCAGTGTGGAAATTTGGCTCTAAAAATTCAAAAATTCTATTTAACTTGTTTATTGCTTTTATAGTTATATAAGTGGTTAACCAGTTTCTGAGAAATTGATTGTACTAGTCTGGCATAGTGGTTTCTAAGAGTCTTAGTTAACTACTTCATGTGCAGGTGGTGATGTGAAGCAGATTACAACAAAAAAGCAACAATCAGATATGATTGAGGTCTTGTAGCGTCGATAACCAAATAGATTCACTAATAATAATCATACAGATTTTTCCATGTCTAGGAAATCATTTTGCTTGTAAATGTGACTGTTGAACATTGTAAACTAGCACCGCCAACCAGTTTACTGCTTAATACATATATACAATGACATCAGGAGGACTTTGTGTTTCAAAGAGGAAAATATTGGTATTCCAAACTTACCTGTTTGTAGACAGTTTTTTGTCAGTAAGCCATGTGTGGTTGTAGGCTTTAAAATCTTGAACTATAAACTCTTAGGTATATTTCATAGGATGCAGTCAGTCAAATAAATAATAAACAAATAAAAAGTAGATGTAATTTCATAATAGATTTAAAAATACTTGTAGGCTCTTGTCAGTCACCCTCGGTAAAAGTTTTGGCTATGCCATGAAGTTCTTAGATTGGCCTTTAGGCCCTTTACTTACAAAAGCAATGATGCATAGAGCATGAATTTTCCATTATGGATAAGCCTTCTAATGTCGAATTTTAATGGTGTTATTATTTGGAAATCTTAGATTATTTCTGGGATCAATAATTGTAGATGAATCATTTTTGAAAACTTTTATATGGATATAGGTTGTTCAATGTTGTTGAAACTTCTAAGAATTAGTGAGATCGTTGTAAATTGGCTCTTTGCTTTTGTCACAGTATGTCCATCATGCAGAGATCCAATAATTAGGATAGTTTTGTTTATTTTCTTTCTTCTTTTTTCCTTTTCTTTGTTCTATTTCTGCCATGCTATGCCAATTGGCAAAAGGTTTGATGTAGGACAAGTATCTTGTGAGTATTTCCCTTCAAGAAGCTGCTAAAAATGTTAATATGGCTGGAACGTTGACAAAGCAAAAGGGATGGGGTTTAAAACTAGAACGTTGGAATTAGATGAACAAAAATGATCTTTCGGTCTAGTGTTTGGATTGTTCACAGCCTAATAACAAATTATACTTTATCCAATGTTCTGCACATTGATGAATAGTATAATTCAAACCTTTGTTTTATCTTTTGGCCGTCGAATATCAATGTTAGATGGCTGAAATTAGTTCAACCTTTCCTGAAAATTTACATTAAGGTTATCAAACTGACTTTCCTGGATGCATTCTGTGTAATAATAATCTGCATTTTGTTAAAATGCAACCTTCTATTACAAATTTTTCTTCAAATGTGCCGCTGAGAAAAGATTATTTGTCATTTTGAGTTCTTCACTAGGTGTTCGCTGCTGAATATTCTCTAATATGCAAAATTTGTGAGTACAAAAAGCCTTATATCTGCCTTATGGATGGGATAACAATGGGATTTGGCATTGGTCTATCTGGTCATGGTCGCTACAGGATCATCACTGAGGTAAATCGATATACTACTCCAGTATAGTTTTGGTGTCACAGCATTATAGATAAAGATCTTTTCTATCTGATATTTTTGTGTAATTCTGTCAGAAAACTACCCTTGCTATGCCAGAAAATGGTATTGGCTTGTTTCCAGATGTTGGCTTCGCATATATAGCAGCAAAAAGTCCTGGAGAAGGAGCAGTAGGTCAGACTTCGCTGTTTAGTTGTTTTGCTTGGCTCTGAGGTTTCCTATATGACAATTTATTTTCCAAACACTAAATATCATGTGGAAACTGAACACGTGAACAATGAGAATAACTACATATTCATAAGTGAGCTTAGAAATCTTGTAAGTATATCTCGACTATTTACTAGGTAAACAATATCAAATTATTAATACCAACACCACCCCCCCACCTCCCCACAAAAAAAAAAAAAAAGATACAAATTGAGGATCTTATTTGCTATGATTTTGCATTTTATGCATTCTGTTTTTGACTCTGTGTGATTTTGCAGGGGCCTACCTTGGATTGACGGGAAGTAGGGTATCAACGCCAGCTGATGCTTTATATGTTGGTCTGGGAACACATTATGTGCCTTCTGAGAGCTTGGCTGCATTGAAAGGAGATCTCTTGGCAACCACCTTGTATGGCTTTATATATATATATATATATATATATATATATATATATATAACTTGTTATATGCTGAAAATGAATTTTTATTTGCTATTTCTAATAATCTCAGATTGGTTTATATTCTGTATTCAAATAGAACTTATACTTCTCATTTGTAGATCGTTCTTTTCTTTTTTTAATGAAAGAAACTCTATACGTTTAATATGAGTATCTATGTATTAGTTGAAAATGATTTTGTATTATTGCTTGCTTGGCATCTATAAGGGATCCCATTGTAGATAAGAAAAATATTGGTTGTTGTTATTTGACTTGCGATGAAAACATTATTTTTAAAGACATTCCCTTATATTTGTCTGTTGTTTGATGTAGTTCAGAGGAACCTGATCAGGACATCAGAGCACTGTTGGAAAGATACAGCAGAAACCCTGAGTCTGAATCTCGCCTCAAGTTGCTTTTATCTCAGATAGTTTCAACCTTTGGAAGTAACAAGTCTATAAAGGAGGTTATGGAGGAGCTGGAAAATCTTCAGCTAAGTGGTGATACCCTGGGTGAGTAGTAAGTTCATGGTACTCTGACATCTACTGATTATTCTTTACTCTAATTTCCAACAATTTTTTGGCAGTGGCTGAGTGGGCGAAGGATGCATTGCAAGGGCTTAGGAAAGGAGCCCCTTTTTCTCTTAGCCTCACAGAAAAGCATTTTTCAAGAGTTAAATCCGCCCAAGGCAAGAGTGATAATGATTTATCTAAGGTAATTACTTATCTTACAATTCATTTCCTCATTTAATTCCTCAACTCACTCTAGGGGGGGAACAAAAGCTCGTCTTTTACTTACTCTGACATTGACCTTTCTCCAATTTCTTTCACATATTCCCACATTTACGTCTCTCCTGAAACATGTTCTGTGCAGCTGACTGGCGTGATGAAAGCTGAATATCGAATTGCTATAAGGTCTGCTCTTCGAAATGATTTCACCGAGGGTGTTCGGGCTGTCCTTGTAGACAAAGACCAGGTTAGTGCTTCTACTTGAGTATTATCTATTCAAGTAATTTTTGGGTTGGATTTTCTTTCATTAAATAGTAAATAATTTAAAGATGAAAGACCGACCAATTTTATGATACATCCACTTTTCTCTTCAATTAGATTTTTGTTCCTTGTGTTTCTCTCAGTTTTTGCATCTTTCGGGTGTTATTACTTCCCAGGTTAACCATCCTCTTTTTGGCTATTTTTCATGAGTTAGCAAAAGCCATTCTTGGAATCCATCCTTATTTGCCCTGGTTGATTTTTTTAGGTCTAAGTGCAAAGACTTCTCTTGAAAACTTGGTCTATAGATTCCCAGTGTGCTCGAAACTAAATTTTCACCTCCTCTAAAGTTTGTTGTTATTTTACATACAGACCAACAGTTTTCCTCGAGGGATAGAAGAAGTTGTCAGCCAATTTTCTAAAGGAAAACCAGCAAGTTTCAAATCACTTTGTGGTTCGCCAAAATATACAAAAACTTCCTTTGGAGTTTGTCCAAATATACTCTTATGGCCCTAAATTTCTCCAATTTACTCAACATCCATGATGATTTATATTTCCACCTTTTTTTTACCATTTTCATAGTATGCTCTGTAAAAATAAAAACGAATCACATATTTAAAATTGCTTTAGTAAGCATATTACTTTTTTGAGAAGTTGATAAATATTATATGTTTAAATAAAAGAGTAGCGCTATTAACACCCTCAAAACTTATTAATGCACCCCCTTTTTAAAAGTAATTTATTTAATACACCCCTAATATTCTTCTCCAATTTACCTTTCCCCCAATTAAACCCCACAATTGAATATTCCATGTATGATCAAACTAGTTTTATTCGTCTCAAGGTACAATTATTGTCGTGACACTAACTCTCTACTTAAGCAAATTCCAATGAGGGTAAATGTTTTGTGGCAGTTTTGTTGATTACTAATATATTGTCTTCTTGTCAGAACCCCAAGTGGAGTCCATTGAGCTTGGAAGAAGTGAATATCACCGAAATAGAAGCTCTATTTGAACCTTTGGGCCCGGAGGTTGCGGAATTGAATGTCTGAGTGACAAGTTACTATTGAACAGAGCAACTACAATTCACTTGCAATCTTATTTCAATAAAAGAATAGTTAAACTATCCATCCCTATTCCCTACATACCTGGTTGCCCAAAGTAATTAAAATATGCATTTGGAGTTTATTTTACCTTTTTCTTGTGGAACTGCTGTCGTACTACTATAGGTTTTACTATGAGGCTGCTTGTTTTGTACTTATATATTAGAAATTTATATAGGCTAGATGCTAGACTAAGTACGAAAGTAAGGAATATAATTACAATAATTACCTGGGGTTTAGCCTAATTACAATAAGGTCCAGTTATCGTTCAAAATTACTGATATACCCTTAAATTATTATAAACACTTCTTTGAGGTTTGTATTTAAACAAACATCCCCATTCCTTTTTGAGGGTGCAATTTGTAATATAGATACAAATTTAAAAGAGTATTCATAATTTTAAAAGATAACTAGGTTCTTTGGTTATTAGCCTATATATTTGTGAGGCAGAAATGTGAATCCACGTTTCAATCTGTTTTCGTCCCTATTAGTTGGGTTTGCATGTTTTAGGATATGTTAATTCATCGTAATTTAAATGTTATTAATAACAGATCATACGTGATAATATAGGACTTAGGATATCTAGCAATTTGCTCAGCTGTGTCTTTTAATATATAATGTTGAAAAGTTTGAAAAATCGCACCAGATGTTGAAATTGAAGATGGTGCATGAAAATGACTTGAGTTTATGATCATTTTCACGTTGTCTGCAACAAACACAATTTTTTGTCAAACGTGATATTGTCGCAACCACAAGACTTCTTTCTTTATTGATGTCTTGACAATTACTGTCTTCAATGGATTTCTTCACTAGCGACGACACTGCTAAACTTAGCTACTGCAATCCAAATGGAAAGGCTTGCAGAAGTCTCTCACTTGAGTAGCAACAATTCTATAATTTCTTGTTGGTGATGTATCAATTTTTTCTTTCAACTAATTCTTTTTATCTTATTTTGAGTGTAGAAGTGTAATGTTGGTGTACTCATGAGCATTATTTACAAATAATTTGCATTACATGATATTGATCAAATGTCTTATTTAATTCAAATACTTTATTTACTCTCTTTGCATTTTATTTTACGAATCGGGAACCGGCTGTGCCCTTAACTTGAGTATTCGGACGATTAGAATATGGTGAATATTGAAAATTGCATCCATATCTCCTAACTTGAGGAAAATTTGTGTCAAATCAAAGGAATCCTTTATTGATGCTAGCATGCATCTGGGAATTGGATTTAACATGGTAGGATTCAATTATGATAGAGATTCAAATATATTACAATTATAAGATGATCTCTTCCAGTATTCCAAAAACACAGATTAATATCACAATCTCGTATACATAGAATTTTTCTCTCTATGTTTCTTGGGGAATCGCCATTCAATGTCTCCAAAGGGTTAAAGGTGTGGAACAATTGTTAGCACTGCTCTGGTAGTACTCACATCTAGTAAAAAGGAGAAGAACGACGTATGTTGAGGTGCAATTTGAGGGAGACTTTAAGACGATCTATTCACGATCAAGGGCTGACAACAAGTAAATCAGTGAATTTCTTCCGCTACTTGATTGAAAGGTATCATCGATTTCTAATTACGTGATTATGTGCAAATATACGTGCCTATTTGTTGATGCACCCACACACAGACATACGATTTTCCTCGTGTTAAGATTAAACAATAGCATATTTCTTTTGTTTATTTTGCTAATGTAACATTGATATAGTTATTTAAACAATTATGCCTAATTATTTGATAATTGGATGTATGTATTAATTGCAATATGTGATTATGTATTGAACATTTCTGAATGATGTTTATGTGATTATCTAGTTACTTATTTGAGAGTTTTTTTTTGGAGATGATGGTGATACAAAGTCTCAAATTAATTATTTCTAGATATTTTGTAGGTCCATAAAAAATTGCAATTTCAGTCTTTTTAGAGCTTATGTATTAAAGCGGTTATTTTTAAGGCTATGTATTTTGGGTATATTTTGTTTATCACCACTATCGCCCAAACATTATCTCGACTTGAGCATCAAATATCACTCAATTATTTTCTTATATGTGACCCTAGCATGTATGTTTATAATGGACGATGTTATTATTAGTGGATTATTTAATTTTTTTATTATTGCCTTTAACTTGGTGGGAGATGATTATAAACCTTCGTGGCGAATTTTCGTTCTCATGATTTGAAGAACATAATAAAAGTTTATTCGAATTCGAATTGAAATCTTTTAATTAGATCAATACCTAACATATTGTACATTGTATGCATGGATGGATGTCCATAAAGATTTTTCTGATCTTTATGGCTCTGGCAAACTTGAGGGCTAAAACATGACGCTGCATAAAAAAGCTCAATTTTTGTTGTACCATATGAAGATCCTTGACCATCTCACCACTACTATGGCTATGCCAACTGAGCCAGAAAATGGACAAAATGTCCCTATTCGTCGCGATATGGATGCATATAATAAATGGATATATCATGATAGGAGCGTGTTCGCCAAAAAATGTTTTGGTTTATACAAATGCAAGTGTACAGTGTAGTTTATAGAATAATGGCAAGCAAGGTCGTATTCCTCAGGGATTGAAGCTCAAACACTTAAGGCTATAATAACATCGTATTCCAATTTTATTGAAGTGATCGAAAATCAAGTTACTAAAATAAAAAATAAAGAAAAATAAATAAGAAATAAATTTGTGAACCCCACAAGTCTTTTCAACATCTTTAGGAGCAACCTTAGGCACATAATCTCAACATGCTTCTTCAATATTAAATGCGAATAAAGATTTTAAAAACCAATTCATGCAATTCTATGGGTTCAAATTCCTAAATTCATTTACTCCCCTGGTCAGGTGGTGCGTAAACAGTTGATTAATAATAATTGTAGTCCTCTTGGATCGTTACAATTCTTATTAACTCCCAAAAGATTTGTGAATTAAATGACTCCCCACAAACACGCTTGTCACACATGTTTCATGTCTGAATTCGATTTTCGTCTTCTAGAACTCACTTGGTCGGATTATGGACTAGAAGTATGACATGCAAATTATTGGTCAAATAAAAAACAATTATAAATAAGCACTCGAATTCATAAAATGGAATGCATGAATTAATTAAGAAAACAAATAGTCATATTTAATATAAATCCACAGTTTTATTTATGCCCCTAAGATCCGAAAAATATGCCAAACATTGATTACAAACTCATAGACAAATCCGAATCAATATAGACATCATATAAGCACATACAAAAGTTCTTAAACATAGAAAGAAAACCCCTTCTTTTCGGGATGGATTCCCCTTCCAAGCCCTCGAAGCTCTTGTGCTCCCTAGATGCGAAAGGCTTGTGGTGTTCTTCGCGGCCTAGCCTTTTGCTCTCAGAAGCTCTTTGATTCCTTCTTTCCTGTGTTATTTGATGTATTTTCTATGTAGAGAGTGATGCTGGATGATGCTTTTTTCGTGCATAGCCTTGGGCCCCTTTTATAGATGCTTGGAGAGATCACTTACAGAGTTTGAGTAGGAAAAGGAGACCAATTCAGCCCCAGTTACGTCGCACGACCGTGTCAACCCACACGGCCAGGTCGTGCGATCCGAATTTGATCTCGGGGTCTGCATGAAAGTTGTAGACCTTTCTCTTAGCTTTCCATGGCCACTTGAATCACCGCAATATAAATTTTGTAGAGAAAGTTATGGTCAAAATACTGAACCCTGCCAGTGCTAGAAGCTGTTAGCGCGTTTTGACGTTTTTGAAGGAAAATTCCTTTTGTTTGACCTTCCATGCTTCTCTCCTTCATATTTTTGCTCGTACATTGGCTTTTGACCTATACTTTAGAACATGATATCTCTTTTTATCCAATTTAGCTCCATTTTCTGCAAAATTCATAAGAGTACGCAGTATCACACCCAACAAGGGAAACCAAGCAAAACATATTGAATATGCGTGCAAATGCATCAAATATATATCATTTTAAGCCCTCAAATGCACGTATATTTTACACTCATCAAAATCCCCCAAACTTAAAGCATTGCTCGTCCTCGAGCAAATTAAAAAAATAATATAAGGGGTGAAAACGAAAGAACACCCAAGAACACTATAAACATTAAATAGCACTCGACTCCATACTCAAGGAAACCATGTAACTCATCATCAAGAAGCCATCATTAATAAACTCGGCATAATCAATACTCTCTTGGGTATTCGACATCGCGACTCACAAGAAGATAGTGTATCACTCGACTCTCAGAAGTGTATGGATAGTGTTTACGCTCAAATTCAATTTAGTGAATGTAGAACTACCATAAGCTTGCAAATCATCTAACATCTCTACCACTTTTGTGTGCACAATCTAAGAATCAAAAAGGACTTTTATTAGGTTGTAATGTAGGCTCTTTGGTAAGGGTAGGAAAATTTAGATTAAATGACTTGACTTGAGCAAATAGAATTTAAGCATACAGACTTGCAATTCACCAACCCAATTTTAATATAATATCAGTTTTCTTTTTCAAATCAATTCCACCCTTATTTCTCCTTTTTCATTCTTAGGCCTTTTTTTTAATAGCCTCAAGCTCTCTCTCTCTTTTTTTTTTCCAGAATTTTCTTTTGCTCGATTTTTCTCTTCTTTTTCAGAGATATTTCTTTCTTTTTCGAGCTTCATGTATTTTTTTCCATTTACCTAGATACTGCTCATCCCTCATTCTTTTGCTAACTTCCTCTCTTTTTCATAAATTTTTCACCACATCTCCCCAAAACTTATTCATTTTCTATAAGCTCAAGAATTTGTAGGGATTAAAAACATGTAAATTTTAAAGATCAATGTGGCTCTGAATAATAGTTTTGGCTCAAACTTGGCTAACTAGGGAATCATGAGTTCATAGGTAGGCTTTTTAGGCTAAGTAGGCTAAACAAAGATAGCCTTAGATCATTTTCAAAAATTGCACACACATGGCTTCAATGAAGATACCAGAGCAAGTTCTAGAGTTCTATCAATCATGAATGACACACTCAAGAAAAAATAATTCTGCATAATATAAAGCAGTTTAAGACCCAAAAGCTCACAGGCTTATTTTTCGCAACATGCTCAAATACCCAATTTTCTTAATAAATGCCAAGCAAATAAACTTTCTCATAAGAATTTATTACATTATTCCCACAAGTATGTTTTCTCATGCCATAAAATATTCATAGTAAAATCATAGGGAACTGGGCATACGAACTGGATTAAAAAAAACCACACAAAAACAATTAAATGTGCTAAAGCGGTAAACGTGCTAAAACAAAAGTAACTAAAAATCGAAAAAATAAAGCAAAAAAATGTTTTTTTATGCAAGTGCTCTACGTGCAGTCCTAAATGCAATGCAAAATGCAACTATATTAGATTATACATTCTTGACAACCCCTCAAACTTAAAATATGCATCGTCCCGAACATATGAGGAAATTATCAAAAGAAAGAGAAATGCATAATAAATACTTACATGGAAAGTTCCGATGAAGCCGGAAGCTCGTCCGTCAATTCGGAAACTAAAAGAACAGATCGTACGGTCGGGTCGCGTGCGTCCACATGCCCGTGTGCATCTATTTTTTTTTCATTTTTTTTCGTTTTTTTTTCAGATTTTTTTTTCGATTTTTTTTCCAATTTTTTTTTACTCCCGGGGTTTTTCACGACGTTTGGGTTGCCTCCCACAAAGCGCTAAGTTTTTCGTCTTTAGCCAGACTCAGATTTCTAGCATCGCATTCGTTGAACCGTGTCGGTTGAAATCATTGAACCCTCATATTCTGTACCATCCATCAGACGAATGGCGTTGCTTTGGTTTCTCGGATTAAGTATCACCTGGGAATTTGCCCTTTTGATGTTGGCCTCCCAATGCAGCAGCGATTCGAGCTTCTTGTATCTCCAAAAATTCCAGTCTCGCACTCAACAAAAATAATGTTAGAAACGAAGAAGAAAAAAATAAAATAAAATAAAATAATCGAAAAAAGAATAAAATAAAAAAATATTTACAAAAAAATATGCTTCAATTAAGATTGGACTACTTATTACTATATCTAAGTAGAATCTAATCAATCCCCGGCAATGGCGCCAAAAAACTTGTTCGCCAAAAATTGTTTTGGTTTATACAACTGCAAGTGTACAGTGTAGTTTATATCCTCAGGGATTGAAGCTCGAAACACTTAGGCTATGATAACATCGTATTCCAATTTTATTGAAGCGACCGAAAATCAAGTTACTAAAATAAAAAATAAAGAAAAATAAATAAGAAATAAATTTGTGAACCCCACAAGTCTTTTCAACATCTTTAGGAGCAACCTTATGCACATAATCTCAACATGCTTCTTCAATATTAAATGTGATGAAAGATATGATAAGGGAGCATCAAAATGCTGTAAATGAGTTTACTGATGAACAAGTTTTGCCAGTTGTAAGGACGCTACCTAAACAGACTTGGAGACATGTTAAGAGTGTGCTCACACACAACGAGCAAATCCAAAATTTTGACAATGTTGTCAGCCATCTTATGCTTGAGCCTGACCTTCAAGAGGTGAAGCGAGCACAAACGGACAATGCACGCCCTTCAAAGCAAATGTTGGAACAAGCAAAATGGTGTTGGGCAGAGTGATGGGAAAACGAAAACTTGCACCCACAAGGTGAAGAAGCCATGAAACATCAACATGGTAAAAAGGGGCAGAAAGAAGAAAAATATATGCTTTAACTTTGGAAAGTGGGGCACTTTGCGCGTGATTGCGCTGAGCCAAAGATGGTAAGACCCGCTCCTAGCTCTTTCGACTCTTTTTATTGTTCACATATTTTTATCATTAATTGGCTCCATAGATGGACTGTAGACATTGGACCAACCAAACATGTGATAAGTGATAGGGCATGCTTTGTAGATAACCATCGAATGCTAGCATGCAACCATCGGATTGCTATGAGGAATGGCACACGAGAGGAGGTTATTGGAGTTAGGTCATATCAACTCAAGCTTAGCACTAGGCGTGAACTATTTCGTAGTGATGTGCTTTATTCACCTAGCATTCGATGTAATTTACTTCCAATTTCAGTACTTTTAGGGCATGTTTTTCTTTCTTGTCCGATCAAGTTAAGTTATCCATTTTCTTGGAAATTATCTTTATGGCATAGGGTTTATGAATAATGGACAGACATGTTAGAATTATCCAGTGAATACATTTCTTGTGTTTTTTTTCATTTGTTGATATATTTATGATTCTGTTAAATGGCATCTGCCATTAGGGCACATAGGATAAGGAAGATTGACTAGGTTAGATCGAGAAGCCTTTTAGGCCATCTCGCTAATGTTAGTCCAAGTGGCTACGATAATCTAGAGGGGGGTGAATAGATTATGCCGATTTTTTGAGTTTTGCCCTCTTTTTCGAATATGAAGATGATGACAAGAATATAAATGCAGAAAATAAACAACACACAATGATTTATAGAGCTTCACCCCACCTAGGGACTACGTGCTCTACCACCCCAGTATCTCCGGGATGGATTTCGAAAAAGAAAAAAGATTTTATTAATAGTTACCACAACTATTACACCACCACCTTTGAAGATTACCACAATCTTCTTACAATACCTCTTAGAAGATTACCACAATCTTCTTTCACCTATGAAGAGTACCACACTCTTCAACACCTAAGATCACCCAAGTGTGCTCTTACCACAAGAACAACAACAAGGATATCTTGTTTTGGATGATTGACAAAATTCAAGATTATAGCTTCTTTGAGCTAAAGAGCTTGTTTCGTGTTTCTCTCCCTTTGGAATCATCAAAAAGAATGTTAGCACGATAAAAACATCATATATTCATATCAAAGTGCGCAATATTATCGATATATCGAGCTATTCGAACATTTGAGCTTAAACTCCAAAAAAAGGAAAAAGTCGATCATTTGACTTGCAAAAAGCTCATTTGATTAGCAAAACATGATCTTTATAAATTTATAAGACTTTTGAAATCGAGAGAATAATGTAATTGAAGAAATTTTCATAGAAATATTTCATCGAACACTTGGCGTGCGTCGAATAACAAAGAAGATGTATATAGTCCTTGTAAATGTAATCAAGCCCAAATTTTCATCACCAAATGCAATTTTATAACATCCAATCAATAATGATCAATATACTCATCACAAATATATATGAATTATATCAAGACATGAACATAAAACCAAGTTCTCAAGGGTTCAACCCAATTGAGATTAAGGAGAAGAATTCTTACCAATTAATCGATAAAGATGAGCAACAATGATGATAAACGAGCAATATGAAGTCTAAGATATATAAATTATACAACAAAATTCATTTTGAGTGAATTGTGTGTGAAAATTGCAAATGGGTCGAAAAATGGAGGGGAAGAGCCAAAATGGCTAAGTCTGGGAACAAAATGCATTATATCCGAAAAATTGGCAATGTCGACCGGTCGAAGATGAGGTCGACTAGTCGACCTCACTCAGGTTGATCACTCGAGCAGTCTGTTCTAATGTTTTCCGAAATTTGATCCAAAAATCCGATTTTTTGCCCTTAAGTTTTAAAAACGAGCAAATGGCAAACATAAACCTCATTCAATATGCATTATGCCTAACCGAACTCGTATTGAAGAAAAAGACTCGGCGGATAGTGGTTTTATAAAAATATCCGCGAGTTGATCTTGAGACGGAACAAAAGACATCTCAATTTTTTGTTTGGAAACACAATCCCATAGAAAATGATTACGAACATCAATATGTTTACTACGGTTATGAGGAACCGAGTTTTGAGAAATATTTATAGCGGACGTGTTATCACAAAAAATAGGAACATTTTCAAAAGAATATTTATAGTCCGCTAAGGTTTGTTTCATCCAAAGCAATTGAGTACAACAAAAGACTGCAGAAATATATTCGGCTTCGGCCGTTGAAAGTGAGACACAATTTTGTTTCTTTGAAAACCAAGACACAAGGCAATTGGCTAAAAATTGACATGATCCGGAAGTACTTTTGCGATCATCAATATTTCCCGCATAGTCCGAATCACTATATCCTTTAAGAGAAAAAATTTCATTATTTGGATAAAATAAACCATAAGAGATAGTGCCTTTTAAATATCGAAAAATCCTTTTAACGACACTCATATAAGATTCTTTGGGATTGCTTTGAAAACGAGCACATAGGCATACGACATGAAGAATATCCGGTCTACTTGCGGTTAAATAAAGTAAACTACCAATCATACCTCGATACTTAGATTCATCAACCGACTTGCCTTTTTCATCTTTGTCTAACTTGATATTGGTTGCCATTAGAGTAGTGACGGTTCTTCCTTCTTCAATGCCAAACTTCTTCAAAAGTTCCTTTGTATACTTTGATTGTGAAATGTAAATACCTTCTTGGTATTGCTTAATTTGAAGTCCAAGGAAGAAATTTATCTCCGCCATCATATTCATCTCGAATTCACCTTGCATTAACTTAGAAAATTTCTTGCACAAGGATTCATTAGTAGCATCAAATATAATATCATCAACATAAATTTGCACTAATAAACAATCTTGCCATTTTTTGAAAACAAAGAGAGTAGTATCAACTTTACCTCTTGTAAATCCATTTTGTAAAAGACAAGAGCTAAGCCTATCATACCATGCACGGGGTGCTTGTTGTAAACCATATAAGGCCTTTTTAAGTTTATAAACATCATTTGGCCTAAAAAAATTTTCAAACCCCAGAGGTTGTTTTACATAGACTTCTTCTTGAATAAAACCATATAGAAAAGCGGATTTAACATCCATTTGGTAAAGTTTGAAATTTTTAAAACAAGAATAGGCAAGTTAAATACGAATAGCTTCTAAACGTGCTACGGGTGCAAAAGTTTCATCATAATCAATACCTTCTTCTTGACAATAACCTTGAGTTACTAACTTTGCTTTATTTCGAACAATATTGCCTTGGTCATCGATTTTGTTCCGAAATACCCATTTTGTACCAATAATTATTTGTGATGGAGGACAAGGTACTAATTCCCAAACATCACCTGTTTCAAATTGATTCAACTTCTCTTGCATTTTAAAAACCAATCCTCATCTTCAATAGCTTCCTTAACATTTTTAGGTTCTTTTTGAGATATAAGAGCTTTTTCGGCAAATTTTCTTCTAGTCATCACTTTATCAAGGGGATCACCAATAATGAGATCTTTTAGGTGATCTCCCTTAAATTTCAATGCCACGGGAAGATCCGAATTATCACATTTGTCTTCTTGAGGAACATTTGATGTTGAAGGTTGATCATTTTAAACATCATTTTGAACAATTGGTTCAATAATATCCTCTTCATTACTTTCATCATTCGGTATCCTTTCGACACCCGAAGCTTCATTAAATTTGACATGGATAGATTCTTCAACAACCATACTAGTCTTATTGTGAAGTCGATATGCTTTGCTCTTGATAGAGTACCCCATAAATATTCCTTCATCGGCCTTAGGATCAAGTTTGTCCAATTGATCCTTAGTATTCAAAATAAAACACTTATATCCAAATATTTTGAAATAACTAATATTTGGAGTTCTTCCTTTCCAAAGCTCATACGGTGTTTTATTCAATTTAAGACGAAGATAAACACGATTAATAACATAGCATGCGGTACTTACGGCTTCGGCCCAAAAATATTTTGGAAGTGAAAATTCATTGAGCATAGACCGACTCATTTCTTGAAGTGTTCGATTCTTACTTTCGGCTACTCTATTTTGTTGAGGTGTTCTTGGAGCCGAAAAATTATGAGCATATCATTTGGTTTCACAAAAGACTCTAAATTCTCCAACAAAATTCACCACCTCGATCACTTCAAATAAACTTGATAGTATCTTCCTTTTTATTTTCAATAAGTCTACACAACTTAACAAACTCATTAACGGCATCGCTTTTATTTGTAAGAAAAATAGCCCAAGTATATCTAGAAAAATCATCGACTATAACAAAGGTGTAATGTATTCCACTTAGACTAGCCGTTCTAATATCCCCATACAAATCAAGGTGAAGTAATTGTAAGGGTTTGGTTGTGGAAATTTCATTTTTGGGCTTAAAACTACTTTTAACTAATTTGTTCTTTTGACAAGTGTCACATAAGCCAAGATTTTCAAAATTCAATAGGGATGACAAAATCCCCGCGGGAAACCATCCCCGTTGGTACCCGAGCAATATGGGATGGGGAATCCCCGATTAATTCGAGGATGGGACGGGAATGGTGATTCCCCAATTCTTTAGAACCGGGGATGGGACGGAGATGGTATTTATATCCCCCGTCCCATCCCCGTCCCCATCCTCGTCCCCGTTTTGATAAAACGGGGATTCCCCGTCCCCATCCCCATTCCCCTATACATATATATTATATTTATTTATTATTATATTAATTATATTTATAATATTTATTTTATTAAATTTAAAGACTAAACTCTTAAGTATTTATAATTTCCATTGTTCTCATTATTTCTTTTATGTATTGTTTTATGTTTTTTATTTATTTTAATTATTTTAAGTAATTTATTTTACAATTTTTTTATTAAAAATTACAAATGGGGAACCCGATTCCCCGCGGGGACCCCGATCCTCGAACGGGGATTCTCCATCCCCGTCCCAAATGCACAAAACGGGGAATGGTATGGGGATGGGATTTGGTATGGGATTCCGGGACGGGGATGGTATGTCCAATACCAGCCCCGTCCCCGCCCATTGCCATCCCTAAAATTCAATTTGGGTAGTCCTTTTACATGTTGGTTTTTGTAAATAGTTTGCAAATTTTTGTATCCAACATGTCCAAGTCGCCTATGCCATAGACTAGTTAAATCATTATTGGCGACAAGACAATAAACATTTTGAATAACCAAGTCACTTGTGCAAATTTTGTAAAAATTGCCTTTTCTATTTGCTTCACAAATAATTTCATCATTTTTAACAATAAGGCATTTTTCTTTATTGAAAATAACATTATAATTTGAATCACAAAGTTGGCTAACACTTATCAAATTAAACTTAAGCGCTTCACCATAAAGAATATTACTAAGAGAGAAAGAAGAGTTACCAATTTCTCCATTTCCAAGAATTCTTCCTTTGCCATTCTCGAACATGACCATACCCTCTTCTTGAAGCTTGATGTTGGTAAAAAGTTCTCTCCTTCCGGCCATATAACGCGAACACCCGTTGTCCACGAGCCATTTTAAATCCTCCATTATTGTTATAATCCCTATTACCTCATTATTTTCATCGTTTATAGCCATAAGACCATGTTCGGTTTCTCCTTCATCGTTGGATGTGGCGAGTAGTTCATCCCAAGTTTTGACATCCGCATTTAGAGCCTTTTTTTTCGGAAAAGACTTTTTCTTCTTTTGCTCCTCCTCCGCTAGTTTCGGGCAATCGGCTATGTAGTGCCCGGAATTTTTGCATTTGAAACATGAGTTGTCTCTCGGTTTTCTTGCCTTATTTTTATTCACAAATTTTGCAAATTTTTGGATAAGTGCGGCCGTCTCCTTATCATCTTCGTCACTAGCATAATATACATTATTAGAAGAAGATGCTAAGCCTTTAGGAATATTTTGCGTACCCGATTGAGAGGTGGATGGTTTGGAATTTTTCCTCTCTTTAAGATAGACTTCATATATGAGGAGGTTCCCAATGAGCTCATCGAACTTGAGTGTTTCGAGATTTTGTGTTTTCGTGATAGCCGTCACCTTTTTGGACCATGAGCTGGGAAGAGCGTTCAATACCTTAGTCTCCTTGTCTTCTTCGGAGATGACCTTCCCGAGAACCAAAAGAGGATTGACAATGTTGTCAAGCCTTTCCACCATTTTTTATATGCTTTCAACATCATGCATATTGAAATTTTCAAAGTCTTTCACAAGCATTGTTTTTCTTGCTTGCTTTACTTTCTTTGTGCCCTCATAGATGATTTCTAATTTTTCCCATACTTCATGTGCGGACCTTATTCCTTGAATACGGTTATACTCTGTGGCGGTGAGTGAACAATGTAAAATATTCAAGGCCTTACCGTTTAGAGAGAATGACTTCTTGTCGTTGTCATCAAATTCCTTGAAGGTCTTTGGGGCCGTGGTACCATCTTCCAATTTCTTGGTTGGTTGATATACCCCTTAAATAACCGCATTTCAAATATCGAACCCGCACCCTTGTAGAAAGCACTCCATTCGGTCTTTCCAAAATGCTAGTTGTTGGCGTCGAATAGTGGTGGCTTGTTGGTTGAGGCGCCGGTGGTGAGGTAGGCTTCGTTCGTAGCCATAGATCTTTCCTCTTTACTCGCGATGTGAAACGAGCTAGCCAAAGAGTTTGGCTCTGATACCGCTTGTTAGTCCAAGTGGCTACGATAATCTAGAGGGGGTGAATAGATTATGCCGATTTTCTGAGTTTTGCCCTCTTTTTCGAATATGAAGATGATGGCAAGAATATAAATGCAGAAAATAAACAACACACAATGATTTATAGAGCTTCACCCCACCTAGGGACTACGTGCTCTACCACCCCAGAATCTCCGGGATGGATTTCAAAAAAGAAAAAGGATTTTATTAATAGTTACCACAACTATTACACTACCACCTTTGAAGATTACCACAATCTTCTTACAACACCTCTTAATTACCACAATCTTCTTTCACCTATGAAGAGTACCACACTCTTCAACACCTAAGATGACCTAAGTGTGCTCTTAACACAAGAACAATAACAAGGATATCTTGTTTTGGATGATTGACAAAATTCAAGATTACAACTCGATAATGAAGTATACAATCTTTGAGTGCAAGTGTAATCAAGAATAAAAGCCTAGACCTCAAAATGTGCAAGTGTAAGAGCTTAGGCTATTACAACAAGAATTTTGACAATGAAGAACAAAGTGTTTGCTTGTATGTATTTGCTTGTGTTGTTGTGTTGTATCTTGTTGCTTCAATGCTTCCTCTATTTATAGGAGAGGTCTTGGATTGATTTCCAGACATAGGCTCCTTCTTGGAGATTGATTTCTACAAAAAAAATGCAATTAAAATCAAGATTATAGCTGTTAGAAATCAACCCCCTAAAATGAGGAAAAGCTGTTTGCAGGCTCAACGGATAGTTTGCTGTCAAAACCATAGGGCGACCGGTGGACCTCTAATACAGAAATGAATTAAACTTGAAAACAAGCCTACTGGACCGGTCAAGAGGGGGTCCGACCGGTCGAGCAGGGGTCCAACCAGTCGGCCCTCTATTAGACCGGTCCAACCTCTTTTTTTGCAATACGAAAGTCAGTTTCAATTTCAGGCACCAGTCGACCTCCAGGAATTTTTCAAACATCTCGTTTCTATTTTGGAAATCATCTTTCAAACATAGGGCGACCGGTTGAACATGAGACATACGTGTTGTCCAGTTTCTGTCAAAAATAAACTTCAAGAAATACTCCGAAAAATTAGTAAAAATATTTTAAATCGATTGGGAGTATTTGGACAATATTTAGAAATATTGTCTTGGTGTAAAAACCTTTAAAAACAAAATCATCAAAATCATGATAAAAATATTTTTCTAACAGCTAATGTTAATCTTCCTATGTGTTAATCATGTCTGGCAGGAAAAGCCTATCGAAAACCTTTTGGGAAAGGCAAAGAGGGGCCAATCAACCTCTTGAAATAGTCCACTCGGACATATACGAGCCTATGAACATAAGGGCATGACACGGTGCATCATATTGTCTCATTTTTATTGATGATTAATCACGCCATGGGTCAGTATATCTAAGGCGTAGCGGTGATGCTGCCCAAAAAAAACGAGCCCAGTCACAATCGCGAAGAGCGTGTTCCGTAGTTTCCACCTCGTGCCCACATCTTCCACAAATTGGGTCGATTTGCACGCCCCTATTTTTTAACTCAAATTTAGATGGAAAGATACCTTGAACACATTTCCATAAGAACACCTGGACGTTTGGACGGATATCTAATTTCCAAATCCACTTCTAAATGTGACTAGCGCCACCAGAAGAGGAAGTAGAATTATTTCTCCCGTCGCACTCCGCCTTTGCTATTTTGTAGCCCGATTTCACCGTGTTTTTCCGTCTTTAGAGAAATGCCATACCTGCGGTCCTCTACTCGAAATTCTTTCAATGATAGAAATGATGGCCTTGATGTCGACTTCTCGTGAAGAAGCGTCAAGAGTATCCATGTTCCACGTTGAACTCGTCACGCCCATAAGCTCTCTAACCTTCATATCCTCCATATCACGCAGAGGGGTAATTGGTTTGAAGTTAGGATTATCCAAAATCCAAGGGTCCTTCCATACTCGTCTTGCTTCCATCACCAATATTCCACCGAATACCCCGATTTAGTACTTTTCTACCCTCCACAATGCTTCTCCATATGACTCATGGATTTCGGCCAATTGCGGCGTCGAGAAAAGAACTTATCGGGAAGTATTTGGCTTTTAATACTTTGGATAGAAGAGAGCTCTCATCTGTGATAATTCTCCACCCTTGTTTAGCAAGCATGGCCACGTTGAAACTCTGAATATCTCTAAAACCCAAACCTCCATCCTCCTTTGAACGACATAGGGGGCGGTCCATGCGCGCCAATGAATTCTCCTTTCCTCTTTGCATTGCCCCCACCAGAAGTTGCTTATGATGGCATTAATTTCCTTACAAATGTTTTCCGGAAAAGCGAAACAACTCATCAAATAGGAAGGGATCGCCTGGGCTACCGATTTTATCAATGTCATTTTCCCTAGAATAGATAAATCTCTACTTTTCCATTTCTTCAATTTCTTCCTGATCCGATCGAAAATAATTCGAATATTTCTTTCTTCGAACGCCCAATAACAAATGAATTCCCGGATATTTTGAATGCTTATTCACCAAGTTAACGCCTAGCTTATTAGACAGGTTCGATTTTTTATCTTGTGTTAATCCCGCATTGAAAGAAATTTCTGATTTTTTCAAATTGATGCACTGGCCTGATGCTTCTTCATAGACGGCAATTATGCTTCTTACTTCTTCGATCTTGGGTTCTGTGGCTCTCCCAAAAATGATACTGTCATCTGCAAAAAATAAATGTGAAATTTCCGCGACATTTCTGCTTACTCGTATTCCGTGAAGACGTCCACCCATTTCTGCTTTCCTGATTAGAGAAGAGAAAGCCTCTGCACAGAACAAAAACAAATATGGAGACAACGGGTCTCCTTGACGGAGTCCCCGAGATGGTATAAAAGTTGGGCCTGGTTGCCCGTTAAGTAACACAGAAAAAGAAACGGAATTCACACATTACATGATAAGAGACACAAATGACTCATGAATGCCAAGTCTAGTCATCACCATACGTAGAAAAGGCCACTCGACTCGATCATACGCTTTAGATATGTCTAGTTTGAACGCAAAAGAACCCTTTCTAGACGCCTTATTATTTTTCATGTTATGGAATATCTCAAAGGCCAAGAGTGCGTTGTCAGTGATGAGTCGACCCGGTACGAAAGCCGACTGGGTGTGGTGGATAAGTGATGGAAGGACAATTTTTAACCTATTAGCAATGGTTTTAGTAACAATTTTAAAAAGAACATTGCACAAACTAATAGGTCGGAAATCAGTGACAAACTCAGTTCTTTTTTTCTTTGGAATAAGGACAATGAAAGTATCATTAATGAGCCTAGGACTAGCATTCCCATTTAAAATTTGAAGAATGGCATGAAGAATATCAGATTTAAGAACATGCCAGAATTTATGATAAAAAAGCGCGAGCATACCGTTAGGAACAGGGGATTTAGTCGGATGCATCTGAGCTAGAGCTGCCACCACCTCCTCCGCCGTAAAAGGTTTTGTCAACACATCGTTCATCTCCATCGTCATTTTCAGGTCCACGGCATCGAGCGCTCTATCCATATTAAGATTAGATCCCATTGAGCATGATTTTGAAAATAGTCGATAAACTCCTTCTCAACACCCTTCGATCCTCAACCCAAGCCCCTGCGAATTCTTGATTTTATCGATAGAATTACGAGCTCGTCGACCGTTCGCCACTTTGTGGAAAAAAGAAGTATTTTTATCGCCATCTTTTATCCAATTTGTGCGAGACCGCTGGTGCCACATTTTTCTTGACGAATGAGAAGACTCTTGAGACGCCGTTCGAGTCGCATGCGTTCCATAGCCAGGTTTGTGTTTAGCCAAAGACCCATCAAAGCTTCATAAGTTCTTTTTCACACTCACGTAATTTGGCTCGTGATATTACCAAAATGAGTCCACTCCCAACTTCTCGATTCATCCCACAATTCTGTATTTTATCTTTCACAATATGGAGGTTAGATGCACTTTCATTTGATTGCCACGATTGTTTCACTACCTGTTGGCACGATTCGTCAAGTAACCACATCGATTCGAATCGAAATAATTTTTTCCTTCTCTTTTCGTTTCTATCCAAAGACCTCGTCATTGTTTTCCAGCTGATAATGATTGGGCAATGATTGGATTCCACCCTCGGAAGATGCTGAACACAATAGTGTGGGTACGCTGCCACCCATTCTGACGTCCCGAAGCATCTATCTAGACGCTCTTGGATATTATTCTCTCCTCTCTGGCCGTTCGTCCATGTGAATGCGAAACCGTCATATCCCAAATCATCAAGGTTCGCGTCTTACGTGGCCTCATGGAATTTATTCATTTTATGACTATCCCTAGCCCGACCACCTTTCTTCTCAAAGTTAAATAGAATTTCATTAAAATCTCCCAAGCATAACCATTGTGGAGAATGATTATGTGCAAGATTTTTAATGAGATTCCATGTGTTTTCCTTCAAATCCTCCTCAGGCCACCCATACACTCCCGTGATTCGCCACTCCATGTCGCCCTCAACCTCTGTTCCATCAATATGGTGTAGAGAAGCCGAACTGATTCGAAAATCATATCTTCCTCTCCATAGCATACATAGTCCCCCTCGTCGACCCACTATTTTGGCTTTGTGTTAATTGAAAATCACAAATGCCTTCTTCTTGGAAATATCCATCTAGACATGAAAAGCGTAAGATTTAAAAGAAAACAAGCACAAGAATTGACATTTGAAATACAACATTTCATCAATAAAATTGGATACATTGAAATTGAAATATAATGATTTATTATTTTATATTTTAATTATTAGTAACATTGATTAATTTATTATTTTTAATTTTTGCTATATGAACACAAATGACCCCCTTTTATTTTTCACACTAGACCCTTTAAACATAGGAACGACTTGACCATATCGTAAAGTCATCCTCAAACACCCATTACCATCCATATACGTTCGACGCATATGCAAACTTCTAAGAAGAAGAAACACTATTTATAGTAAATTATCGTGCGAATGAGCAAGATTGTTGTGGCACCATCCATTGCTACAACTTTTAATATAAGAAAAAACCTAAAGAGAACATTTTGGCATAACAAAAAAACAGAAGCCCACAAAAGATTAACAGAGCGCTTTCTTCTTCAACATTGATTCTCTTTCACCGGTCTTTTCTTGAGCCCCAAGAAAACAAGGTGAAAAAAAAATCAATGTCTTTCTCCGAAAAGCAGCCGAAGAGGCTCGGTGGGCCCCCACCAAAGCTGTCGAAGCGATTGGGCGAGGCGTTCGAGCGGACGAAGGAGCTGGCGTCGGCCGGAATGAAGAAAACAAAGAAGAAAACGAAGAAGGCAGCTAAGAAGGTGAAGGAAGGAACCTCCAAGGGTATCCAATGGATCAAGCTTATGTACCAGACAAACAAGCTCCTCCACCCCAAAAAGAAAGAAACTAAATATGATTTTTAAAAAAATGAAAATGATAACTTAAAAGTGGGCAGGTATGTTATTCAGTTATCAATCGCTAAGGTTGTTCATTTCATGCATGGCTTTGGTAAAATTATTGTTATTGTTATTTTTGTGTGGTTTTCATTTTTGTTGTGTTTGTAGGTAATTGTTATCATTTTAATGAATAAAAGTTTTTTTTTTAATCTTTGTGTGTTGATGTAAAATGATGGACATGCGATTTCCTCTTCTTATTTCCTTTTCGTGTCGTTCAAATGTCTTAGTTTGAATTTGTGTTAATTTCATATTATAAACAAATCTTAATTTTATAAATACATATAATGAAATACAAATTAAAATAGACAATGTTTGATAATGACTTTAATTAAGGTTACTTCCATCCTTTTCAAAGTACTTTTGTTTTGGAATTTGACGTGTTTATCTCCTCGGTTCTTTTTTTTAATAAGTTGGGACTATTGGTTGAAGAGGAGAGGATAAATTTCAAAGAAATTGAAAGATACATGGTTCGAACCCTGATCAACAACCTATAAAGGGTGAACAAATCTCCTCGATCGGTTCTTTTAATAACATAATTACATCCATGATATTTAAAGATAAATTACATATTGAAATGATTGTTTGAGAACCCAATCATTTTTTCAACCCAGTTTACAGCATTTTTCTCTATCTGTCCGTCCTTTTCTTCGATCTTCTTCTTAATCTGAATTTATTTGCTCCTTCGGAGTCTTTTTGTTTTATTGAGAAAATGGGAGAAAAACAGGTGATAATTTATGTTTCTCTGTGATGAATAAATAAGATGACAAGTCCGATCGAAATCCATTCGTTAAACGACAAATCGAGGCATTTGTCTGAGAGGAACATTAAGTAAAGAAATAATTGATTTTTTGAGAAAAATACATTATTCATTTACGCATCGATCAATTATTAATCTGGGTTCAGTGAGAGATCAGTAAGGTGCTAACTCATCATCACCATTCACCACCACAATAAGCACATTGCAGGCGCCGATTAATACCAAAAATTTTGGATTGTTAGAGAGAATGCATGTCAAGTCCAATAATAAAAGTTGTAATAATAAGTTTCTTTTTTAAAACATAGTCAAAACAAATTAAAAGGCATTTGATTTTTTGTCTGGCATGGCGAAAACAATCTCAAAATGAAAAATATATATCATGACTAATTGATCATGTACATAATTGTTTGTATGGGATATATCAATATCAATATTAGTTGCGCTAACACCTAATGCACATCTTTTGATTAATCACGCTAAATTAAATGAAAATTGAAGAAAAATGAATAATTCCCCAAGGGATGGATGATCCCACGTACTGACGTACATAGGTGTTATACTCCTTTTTGACTTCAACTGATAACCCAACATAACCTTGGGTCATCATTTTAAGGTAATTCTAAATGTCAGCACCGGATGATCAGTCTAATTTCATCCACGAAAACAACTAGCTAGTTAAACATGTGATATATTATGCGAATGTTTTTTCCTCCAGGATTTGCACAGAGAAAAATTAAAACGTTTTCTTATATATATGACTCAAACTATGTATTATCAATAAGTTATAACTTAAACTATGGACGAAAAAGTCTATTAGTTGGAAAATATTTTTCCACTTTGTGTTCCATCCTCAAGTTTTATAATATCGTTACGTACTCCTAATTAATGATCACTATTCACATCCTCCCAATTCCCGCTAACAAATATCCAAACTAGTGATATATTAAGTTTATTGAACAAAACAATATTATATTTCATATATATATATATATATATATATATATATAGATCAAATATGGATAACATCTGAAACGTTAAGAGATCCACAAAACTAGCATACGATCAATAACAAATGTTAATTTAGTGATAGAATTGAAGAAAAACTCGTCTTTCATCATATACAATTGAGTAGAAGAATTCCTCATGAAATCGCAACCATACATCCGAATAATCCTTAGCGGTATAGAGATTTTGAGTTCCAATTCCAACAATCACAATCTTTTGTATATACTGAACCTTATAGTATGACCCAATCCTATGATCTATTAGTCTTAGTCATATATAATGATTTTGCTTAGCGCAACAGTACCGATCTTCAACTTTAATTCATTGCATATGTTTTTAATAAGAATGTGCAAACAGATAATTAAGTTATTGGTAAATCATAGACATTAATTAGCACTTGATTGGAATCAACTGATAAAAGGAAAAAACTAACAAAAATATATGGAATTTGAAACAGCGAAATGTTAATGATGAAAAGAATATATTAATGAATTGGCACACATGGATTAGTATAGTATAACTAAATAACTTGAGCTCAAACATGTACTAATTAGCTGTCCAAAATTCTGTTAATTTCCATATATTAGAAAGAGCAATTAAGCTCCCAATTAAAGTAGGTAGAAAAGAGGAAACTTTAATACCAAAACCCCTCTGCAAAACCACAATAAAGAGATGAGAGCAGCATAATGCAATTTTTCAAGGAAATTAAAATAATTAAGAGTTCACCTAATTAAATATAAGAACCAAACCTGTCATACTGAATAAGTTGTTAATATAGTAGTTTCTCATTTCCATGTTTTGGGAAAGAATCACTGCAAAAATACGCTCCACAACAAAGGGAGCGCCCTTACACTAATTAAAGAGAGAAGGGCTAGCTATTAATAATGAGACTTTAACAATACAATGGACTTCAAATCCTCAAACTCTTATATATATAAAGCAATCTATTCGAGTATTTGTGATGGATTTTATATCCATATTAAATTAAGTTATCTGAAATCATTCTACCAAATTCTTTCCTCAAATCCACATCTTTCAATCCAAGAGATACTACATTAATTTTTCATGATCATATAAAATGTAATTCTTCAAAATGATCATAGTTAAGTCGAACAATAATAAGTATAATTTATTGACGCAAATCAAACTTTACATATACTAAGAAACTAATTAGTAATAGTCTCTTTACCTGTATATATCTCCCCGTTCTCTCTTAATATAGAGAACTAACAATTATGCATATGATCTAACGCCTTAACAAACACTCACACACACACACATAGCTATTAGGTCTTTAAACATCCGACAACTCCAACATTACATATTTAAGCTGCCGGCGCCACTTTTGAGGCATCGTCGTCGTCATCATCATCATCGTAATCAGGTTCTGTAAGTATGTGAAAATTACAAAACGCGGCCCCAAGTTGGTCCGCGTAAAAACTAGGGTTTTGGAGCTTGTCTCCACTAACAATAACCACCATCTTGAGTAAAAGAAAATTAAGAATGTGAAAATATATATGTTATAAGATAGCTCGATCGAATTCTACTAGGGTTTGAGCAGATCTCATGATCATTTCCGCCCTATTTATAGCTTCAACAAATACAAATTATTCTGATCCCTTTTGCCAAAGATGCCTTAAATCTTGTGTGTGGTCACTAGTCAGATTCACTTTTATGAGAGCTTGGCCATCGAATATATATAATATATGGATACGTTTAGGGCAGCAGAAGATGTAAAAGGCGAGTAAGTTTTGACATTCTACAACTTAGGCTCCATTCAATTTTCCAAAATGGAGTGCATGAGTTTTGCTCATGCCCATGGGAGCCTTGCACGTGGTTTACTTGCTGAATTCGCGTGGAGCTAGATTTCTTTCCAGGTCAGAGTTTGGTCTTTGCAAAGTCAATTCATTTCAACCCCTTTTCCTCACCCTAAAGGCGGCTCTGGGTCTTGGTGCTAGAAAATAGGCTAAATTTATTTTTAGAGGTTGGTAATTTTAGTCCTTTATTTTTTCATGTGGCATTCTTGATTCTTGACCAAATTATCTTTTTTTATTTAAATAGCATTTACAGTTCTGTAAATTTTAGAGATTGACAATTTTAGTCCTATATTTTTGGAAGTCACAATTTCGATCCTCGCCCCTTGGGCAAAATAACCAATATATTTTTATTGTGCCCATAATAACAAGATGTAGAAGACCCTCATTCTCGGTTACTTGTTCGTTTTCTGGCATGGTTACGCCTATTTAGTTCTAATGATCTTTATACTTAGATTTATAGGCCAATTTCTATTCAGAGGTTTATTGACTGATTTATGAGACATGAGCCAATAAATATATATTCAGAGGTTTATTGGTTGGGAACCTAGCCCGACTTATAAAACTCTGGACATATATATTTAATCTAAGTGGGTGCAACAATATCGCAAACAGAACATTTGATAGAGGCACAATTTGGAATCTATTGGTTATTTTTTCCGAGTGGGCGAGGACCAAAATTGCGACTTTGAAAGATATGGACTGAAATTGCCAATCTCTAAAAGTTACAGGGCCGAAATTTCTACTTAAAGCAAGAATTCAAAGGCATTTTGGGAATAAATAAAAATTGAATCATCCCTAGAATAATAAATGCAACATCCTTATGACTTGTACATGGGGCCGAAATTGCACGAGGTTAAAACATATAGCGCCAAAATTGCTGATGGAAATAGCTAAGATTCATATTGATTAAAGCAGAGAAAAGGTATAAAATGGTTGTATTCTGATTGATGATTAAATGCAACAGTACAACCAAATATATAGACTACATAAATGAAGAGAAAAATCTAGAATAGTGCCAGATGGCTCCTAGATATTTATTCTGCAAATAACATAATTGACAGGTTGGATGAGAAAGAATATTTCCTAAATATTATCAGCTGAAATCAGCTGCACAAATCGTACAAGGATCAACATTCAATCAATAGGTGATGATGTCCTTATCATAATCTTGCTTATAACCTTTATCATGCCCCCTCAATTCGAGCGAAGTCTTGGACGCAATATTCAATTTGTTTCGAAGACGAGCAAAGAATTAACCACTTAGGGTTTTGTAAAATCATCTGCTATTTGATCAATTGCCTGAACGTTCTGAACTGAAATTGTTTTATCCACAACCTTTTCCCTCACAAAATGCAAATCAAGTTCCAAGTGCTTTGATCTTGAATGATAAACTGGATTAATCGACATTGATTTGGCCCCAAGGTTGTCTGTCCAAATAACTGAAGGCTGGTTCATTTTAATTCCCAATTCATTAAGAAGAGATCTCAGCCGTTCACAAGTAGCAGTAGCTATACTCATATACTCTGCTTCGGTGCTTGATCGAGATATAGTGTTCTGTTTCTTTGAACTCCATGTGATCAAATTTTTACCAAGATAAATGTAATACCCCGTTGTGGACCTTCTATCATCAACATCTGATCTCCAATCCGCATCAGCAAAGGTTGTTAACACCAATGGAGATTCACATTTAAAATACAAACCATAATCCATAGTTCCTGTTAAATATCTCAACACTCTCTTAAGAGCCTTCCAATGGTTGTTCAATGGATTTTGCATGAATTGGCTTATTTTTCTGATGCTATAGCTGATATCTGGCCTGGATATAGTTGCATACTGAAGGGCACCGACAAGTTTTCTATACAAAGTACCATTATCAATGGGATGTCCATCATCCTTAGACAATATAGGGCTAGTAACCATGGGTGTATTCAGTCCTTTTGCCCCCTTCATTCCAGCTTGGTCAAGTATCTCTGAGATGTATTTTTGCTGACTGAGAAGAACTCCTTGAGCTGTTGGAATGATCTCCATTCCAAGAAAATAGTGAAGATGACTAAGATCTTTAAGAGAGAAGACTTGATGCAAGCTGGTAATGAACCTGTCAATCTCATCCTTGCAATTGCCAGTGATAATAATATCATCACAATATATCAAGATAAAAATTCAATTACCTCTGTCCTTCTTGTAATAAAGAGAGTTATCTGCCCTTGATATTAAGAATCCAAAATATTGTAAAACTGCAACAAGTTTGGGACACCAAGCCCGGGAAGCTTGTTTAAGACCGTAAAGAGACTTCTTTAACTTACAAACCAATGGATTTCCCTTGCTGTCAAGTTTTTCAAAACCAGGAACCTGTTGCATATACAATTCGGTATCCAATTCACCATTCAAAAATGTATTATCAATATCCAATTGTCTAATTGGCCTGGAATGAGATAAGGCCAAAGACAACACCAATCGAACAATAGCAGGCTTGATAACTGGACTATAAGTTTCAGTGTAATCCAGGCCAGCAATCTGAGTGAATCCCCGAGCAACCAATCGAGCCTTATAATGAGCAATAAAGTCATTGGAGTTTTTCTTGATTTTAAAATTCATTTTACAATTAATCAAATTTTTGTTAGGAGGCAATGGAACAAGGGACCAGGTACCATTTTTGACAAGAGCATTATATTCTTGTTCCATAGCCTTCTTCCATTCCGGTATTTGGATGGCCCGAAGATAAGATATTGGCTCAAAATCAGATTGAAGAACAGCGGTATAAGTTTTTGGTTTTAAACTCCCAGTCTTCGATCTAGTAACCATATGGTTCTTGCCTGCAACATGCTCAAAGTTTTCATTAGAAATAACATCAAGATTAATAATTTTATCAATTTGATAAATTTATAGTTAGATGACCACCAGGAATGAAGGTGTTAGGGGATAGTTTGATCATAAGAACTGTTGGGAAATGGGATGGGAACATGGGATTGATTAGGTGATATTGGTGAAGGAGTGGGATAGGAATCATATGTCAGAGAATGAAAAATCTAAATCACGATGGGATTGGAAGTGATTATGGATGATAGGAATAGATGAAAAAAACCATTGTGAGGAAGGTGTATGAGAATTAGTGGTGTGACTTTGAAATGGAAACTGACTTTCAATGAAAACAACATGTCTGGTGATGACAATTTTTCCATTTTCAAGAAGAAATTTATATCCCTTGTATTGTAAACTATATCCAATGAAAGTGCCTGCCTGACTTCTATATTCGAGTTTGTGTTTGTTATATGGGCACAAATGAGGGTAACACAAACAACCAAATGTCTTGAGCAATAAATATTGAGGTTTATGACCTGTAAGTCTTTCAAGAGGGGACTGAAAATTAAGAACCTTAGTTGGGAGTCGATTAATAAGAAAAACAGCAGTGGAAAAAGCATCATCCCAGAATTTGGTTGGCATATGAGCATGAGCTAGAAGAGACAAGTCAGTTTCAACAATGTGTCGATGCTTTCGTTCCACTAAACTATTTTGTTGTGGGGTGTATGGGAATGAAATTTTGTGAATGACTCCATTGTCATTGAAGAATTTTGACAAAGATTTAAATTCAGTTCCACCATCACTTTGAATTGATTTTATTTTTCTGTCAATTGAGTTTCAACAAGCTGTTTAAAGTGAAAGAAAACTTGAGATGTGTCAGATTTGGATTTCATTAGGTACATCAATGTAACATCAATGTAAATCTAGAATGATGATCAACAAAGCTTATGTAATAGGAGTATCCATTGACAGACTTTATGGGAGCAGGACCCCATAAGTCTGTATAGATGAGATCAAGAATATCATAGTGGTTAGAGTTAGATTGGGGAAAAGGGAGTTTGTGACTTTTAGCCTTGATACAAGATGAACAAATGGATTCAACTTCATTGATATCAAAAGGAATATTACAATCTTTAAACACTCTTTTAACAATATCAAATGAAGCATGACCTAGTCTAGAGTGCCTTAATTTAATGTTATCTTTATTCATATTTTGCAGAAAATTAGCACTAGGAGAAAAATGAGGCTGGAAAATAACAGATTTGGAGGACGGAGTGACAGGCTGAGTAGTGTGCATATCATTTCCACTGGTGCTAGAGAGATCAAAACAGTAAAGTCCATTGTTAACTTTCCCTTGAAGAAGAATAGCATTGGTTTCCTGATCATTCACAAGACAAACATATGGATGAAATTCAAAGAAAACTTGATTATCTTTGGCAAATTGAGAAACACTGATTAAATTCATAGTTATTTGAGGAACATGCAAAAGGTTTTTGAGAAGAAAAGTATGATGAGATGGTGATATAACTACAGAGTTACCAATATGTAAAATATCGAAACCTGTGCCATCCCCAACTTGAACCTTGTCAGCTCCATTATAATCTGATACAAGATTTAGATTGCCAAAATCATAAGTCACATGAATTGGCTTTTGTTGTTTCCAGGTACATAAGAAATATCAACCCTGTAGAAGCAGTTGTCTGCAGTGTGGTTGTTCCTATGACATATTTGGCATGTCATTTTTTACTGTTGTTGAACCTTCCACGTCCTCTAGCAGCTCCACCTCTGAAATAGTTTCCTTCATCCTCTGTTAGCATATAGGGGATTCATTCCTCTGCCTCTACTGGTTTGATTAAAACCTCCTCTTCGATTTCCTCCTCCTTGAACAACTGAGCTAACCATAGGAGATGACCCATCGATGCCAAATTGATTTTGGGACATATCCAATCCTTCAAGTCTACTTTCAAAATCAACAATAGAGCATGCAGCTCTCTTAAAGAGTATGGCTCAATTCTTGAATTTACTGAGACGATGACTGAGTTATAGTCATTGCCAAGACCAGTCAATATGTATGAGATATGTTCCTCATCACTTAACCTTTGTCCAGTAGCTGCTAGCATATCACAACAGGTTTTAATCTTATTAAGAATTTCCCTCATGGGCATGTCCCTTTTCTTTAGGGTCTGTAATTGCAATCTATGTTGCATGATTTTAGCTCTTGATTGTGTGGTAAAGCTCACTTCTAGAGCTTCCCATGTATCTTGAGAGTATGTTAATCCTACCATAATAACTAATATTGATTCGGATAAGGAAGATAAGATCCAGGATGCCAATAGTTGATCCTGTATCTTCCAGTTAACATATTTGGGATTAACAGTTTGATTGTCATTTTTTGTGATGTATTGTTGTGGCTTAGAGCAAACACTATTGATAAATGACTCTAATCCATAACCCTCAATAGCAGCTGAAATCTGCTGTTTCCAGACTAAATAATTACTTTCAGAAAGTTTAATGGTAACAAGCTGACTTTGGGGGTAAATGAGCTGAGGTAATGTTGCATGTGTTTCAGTATTGGCCATGGTGAAATGAAGAAAGGAAGATGATGAGACAGAGAGAACGACACAAGCTCCAGGTGTTATCCTGGAGCTCTGATACCATGATGGAAATAGCTTCATGTTGATAAAAGCAGAGAAAATGTATATAATGACTGTATTCTAATTGATGATTAAATAAAACAGTACAACCAAATATATAGAGTACATAAATAAAGAGAAAATCTAGAATAGTGTCAGATGGCTCCTAGATATTTATTCTGCAAATAACAGAATTGACAGGTTGGATGAGAAGGAATATTTCCTAAATATTATCAGCTGCACAAATCGTATAGGGATCAACATTCAATCATGAGGTGATGATGTCCTTATCATAGTCTTGCTTATAACCTTTATCAATTGCAAAAAGTTCGAAACTTATGGGATCAAAATTGCCAACTCAGATTTTAGAGGACCAAAATTACTAGCTCCTTATATTTACGTGACCAATTGTGCAATCAAGTCCTAGAAAATATATCAAATGAAATGAAAGACATAGCTACAATCAGATTCTTAATGTCCAAAAAATATTTATATATGAGCACATTATGTCAAAATTTGAGCTGTAATAAGATTTGTGCTTCGTGTGATCTTAGATTTGTGTTTCAACTGAAACAACAAGATGGTAACAATAATTAAGTTACTAACCATGTATATTATGTCTAGGACGAAATTGTATTTTTGGTCCCATAAGAAAAGAGGTCAAACATTTTTAGTTCCACAATTTGTATTTTTTGTCTAATTGACTTTTTTTCAGCACATTTAGTCCCATACGATTCAAAATTTGCAGTTTTAGTCCCAAAACAAACGGAAAACTTAATTGACCATTAACTATATTCTTACGAGACCAAAAATGCATTTCCGAAAATTAATAAAACAATAAAATAAATATCTTAAAAAATCTAAAAAATTGTCTAACATTTTTTAAAATTGCTTCAATAAAATTTAAAAAATTATTTGCAATTTATTAAAAAAAGTTATAAAAATTTATTTTAAAATCTAAAAAAATTAAAATATAAAAAATATGATAGTTTGTTTAAAATAAAAAAATCAATGTTATACATTGTTTTAATTTTTGAAACATTTGAAATTTATTTAAAATATTTTATTGGGAAATTTATGTATTAGATTTTGATGATACCATGTAAAACTTAGATTAGGAAGTTGACGTCCCAATTCAACTATAAATCAACTTGTAATAGATAAGACTATGTAAGCTGAGTGGAATTAGCCAAGTTGAAGATTGTAGGACTTGATTGAAGATCGAAGAGAAGACCCAGCTGTGTGGCAGCTGAGTGAAGTGAAGTGACGTTTCAGTCAAGTGACAAAAAGCTATTTTAGTCAGTTGACTGACAACAAAGTCATTCCAAAATCATTGGAAATGACTGTCAAAGAGGAAATGCAGTAGACATGATCAAAGAAAGCTGAAAGAGATCCGTTGTCAAGCAAAATCAAGGTTTTGCTGAAAATAGGCATGTGTCAGACTATCTACCTTAAAGTTTTTTTGCTGAAAGAGTGCAAAAAGCAAGGAGTCAATGAGATGTACCTGAAATCCTGCAGAGTTTAAGGAAAGGCTGCAGAGTATTAAATTCAAGGTACAATCAACATCAATGCTGCAAGACAAGACAAGCCAACAACCTGAAAGTGGAGTTTGAAAATGCATCTATCTGTTCAACGGATATATTTTTGAACCACCACTATAAATGGCTGAGGATTGATTTGAGAGAAGGTTACTAAAATGACTTAAGCAATCTGAGACACAAAAGAGAAATCAAGAAAAGCAATATTTGTCAAGCATTCAAATATTATCCTCAAGCCTACATCTCGAATGAAATAGATCCAACACATTCAGTGAAGGAAAGACAACTTCATTTATTGAAGAAGAAAATTTTATTTCAAGAACAAGTGGTCTACTCTCCAAGATTTAAGGAGGAGTAGTAAGGTTCCAGATTGAAAAAGAAGCCTTGAACCTGTTGTAGGGCTGTGTGAACAAATCTAAAGGTTTGAAGGAGCTAAAGTAGCAGGGCCGTCTTGTGAAGAAGCTGAGTCCCAGGAGCAACTAGTTGTGTGATCAAAGTTGTCTTGGAATGTAAGCATTTTGTAACCAAGTCAAGTTACACTAGTGGATTCCTCCAGGGGTTGTAGAAGAGTGGATTAGAGGAATTACCCCATCCTCGAACCACTATAAATTGCATTTGTCTTTTACATTCATCATACTTACCTTCTTGCTTATCTTTATATTTGTTGTTTGTTAATTTGTCAAGTCAACTGATAATAACCTGGCTTAAACAAGTGTTGAAAAATATATTCAAAACAAAGGGTGAAAGTCTTCCGATGTAAAAACCAAGTCAACTGTATTTTTAAAGTGTTAGCTGAATCAGCTGAGTTATACTATCAATAGCTCAGTCGAGTCTATTGAGTGGCTAACTCTGCTGTGCAAGTAAACTTAGTTGTCCACCAAGGACTTAGCTCACTTGAGTCAACTCTGAATTTCTTAAAAGGACTAAAATCAAAAAGTTGGTAAAGTCTATTCAACCCCCCTTCTAGACTTTACTTATCACCCCTTGGGACCTACAAGTGGTATCAGAGTGGCTGGTTCATTGAGCCTTCCGTACTGGTTACTGAACTGGATCTCATTCTTTTTCAAAAGAACAACACTTGCAGTTTTTAAAGCTTTTCTTTCTAAAGAAAAGTTATTATCATGGAAGCAAATCTAACTCGCATTCCAATGTTAACTGTTGAGGAATTTGATGATTGGAAAACACGTTTGCAGGCTCACCTTTCATCCTTACATGATGAAACGTGGTTTGTCATTGAGGATGAACCACTACAAATAATGAAGGTGAACACAACCGCCGGGACTCTCGCTCTCCTAATGCTTTGGCTGTATTGCGAAGGAGACGCCGCCGTTACAACTCTGGTTGCATGAGGCACACGTGTTGCTGCTGCTGTTGAGGTACCTAGACCTGCAATGGTGGAAAAGCCACGATGCGAGTGGACTAATGAGGATAGAAAAATATATAACTTGGACAATGTTGCCAATGACATTTTGTCCAAAACCCTTGATAAAGCCATGTTCAACAAAGCCAAATCGTGTAGAACGACTAAAGAAATATGGGAAAAGCTAACTTTAATTTGTGAAGGATCTGATCAAATTAAAGAAAATAAATTGACTGTTGCTATACAAAAAATTGAATATTTTAAAATGCTTGCAGGTCATAGTCTGGGTCAGCTGGATGCCAGATTCACATAGATAACAAATGATCTCTCAGCTCTAGGAAAAGAATATACGCAGAAGAAAATGTGTATGAAGATTCTAAGGTCTCTCCCAACTGAGTGGGAAATGAAGGTGAATGCTTTGAGACATTCAATGGACCTTACAAGAACATCCAACCATGAGTTGTTCTCAGACCTTAAAGCGTATGAATTTGAGCTTAGAAGAAAAGAGCAAGAAGAGACAGTTGTACCCGAGATAACTGCACTCATTGCTAGTGAGTCCAAGAGAGCGGAATCTAAAGAAGCCATTGACCAGGAGGAGATTGCCCTTATCGTAAAAAAGTTCAACAAGTTCTCTAATAAGAACTACAAAAGGAACAAGGGTGAATCATCCAGTAGACACTCAGCACCTTCCAAAGCAAGGGAGGACAGACCACCAAAGAGAGTGATCATCAAAGGACTGAATATCAGAGATCTGAAAGAGCAGACTTCCAAAAAGCTGAGAACCTATATTGGAATTGCAAACAACCAGGACATTTTGCTGTTGACTGTTCCTATCCATCAGTCAACAAGTATAGAAATAATGAGGAAAGAAATGTCTTGAGGGAAAGAAGACAAGAAAAGAAGAAAGCCATGTTGGTCATTAAGCCGCCGACACGACCAAGTGTAATGAAACAAATGAGTCGGACAACAAAGGAAGTCCGACTACTCCTCTAACACAGAATAAGAGGCTTTGATATGCCTCATGGCCAAAGAACAAGAAGATGAGGTACATTTGAACTTATGTCATTCTAATTATGATGATAGTGATATTGACACAAACACTTCATCCCCACTGATCTTTATGATTCATTAGGCAAAATGATTAAAGATTTTGAGTATTTAAAAACCTCACACACACTTTTAAATGAGGAAAACAACCAGCTCAAAAGCCAAAACTCATAGGCGACTAAGAGCCGAGTACTCTAAGTCACATAGTCCGAGAATACAAAGTCAAGGCCGAGATAGCTAAGATTCAAGCAGACTTAGCTGCAACTGAAAAGAGAGAAAAAAATTTGAAAAATGTGATTGCATCATTCACTAAGGCATCTAAATCATTGAATGAACTTATAATAATTCAAAAGGAAAGTGGAGACAAGACATGGATTGGATTTAATTACATTGTGCATGATCAAGTTCCAAGAGTGGTAATGGAAAAATGATCCTCAAGTAATGAGGCAGTCAAAAATCCAAAGCAACTTATGTTGCACCTGCATCCACTCACAAACACAATCACAACCAACTGAAAAGAGAGAAAATGATTTGAAAAATGTGATTGCGTCATTCGCTAAGCATCTAAATCATTGAATGAACTTATAATGATTCAAAAGGAAAATGGAGAAAAGACATGCATTGGATTTAATTCCTTTGTGCATGCCCAAGTTCCAAGAGTGGTAATGGAAAAAGGATTCTCAAGTAATGAGGCAATCAAAAATCCAAAGCACCATATGTTGCACTTGCACCCACTCACAAACACAATCACAACCATGCTGGCCTTGGAAACAAAGGTAAAAGCAAAAAGCCAGCAGCGTATGCTGAGAGGACACCTGAAACAAAATTCAGAAGAGTCCATCAGCAGACTCCAAATAGAAAATACTCTGTAAAATCTAAACAGAGCTACCAAAAACCCCAGAGGTTTCAACACAGAAAACCATATGATGCGAATGGTAGAAATTATCCCAGCCAAGCTGATTGGAACAATCAAATTATCCCAGAGCTTGTAGACTTTGTCTCCAATGGTTTTCTACTCAAAACCTGAAGGTTGTTCAACATAGACTTCTTCTTCCAAAAGTCCATTTAGAAATGCACTCTTCACATCCATTTGATATACAGTAAAGTTCTTGTGTGCAACATAAGCAATAAACATCCTTATTGCTTCCAATCTAGCAATATGAGCAAAGGTTTCATCAAAATCTATTTCTTCCTCTTGGCAATACCCTTTGGCTACCAATCTTACTTTATTTCTTACTACAGATCCTTCCTCATTCATCTTGTTCCTGAATACCCACTTAGTACCAATAACATTTTGGTGAATTAGGTATTTGAACTAATTCCCATTCTCTGTTCCTTTCAAACTGATTCAGATCTTCTAGCATAGCCTGAATCCAATGTGTGTCATCCAATGCTTGAGACACATCTTTATGCTCTATCTGGAAATAAAATAAGTGAACATGGCTTCATGTTGAGCTCTGGATCTGGTTCTTTTTCCATCTCTAACATCTCCAATAATTAATTCAGGTGGATGGTCTCTCAGCTATCTCACATCTTGTTGGAGTAAGTCTACTAGGTTCAGCCGTCTTGCAACTAAGTTGTCTTGAGCAGCTTCTTCATCATCATTCAACTGCAGACCTTCCAGTTGTCTTTGAGATTCCGTTATCTCATATTCTTCAGGATTGAGTGCTCTCACATCAACATCAACATAGGGACTCTTCTGCATAGTTGGCTTATTCTGCTTCTCAGCTAACTCCTCTATGTATTCTCCATTTACATTTGGTTCATCAAACACCGAATGGATAGACACTTTTATGACCATAGTCAAGCAGAAGTAGACAATGAAATTAAGGTGGAGAATTACATGACCAAAGAACAACTAGTTGATATTTTCACAAAAGCATTACCGCGAGGAATGTTCGAGAATATGAGATATGATCGGTTACAGAAAATATGCAACAATTAAAGTAGGAGTACTAAAAGATGTCGCATATTTCTAAAATATCCTAGAATTAGAATGAACTTTGTAAATACGAATAATATAGAACAAATAACATAAACTAGAAAAGCCAAGATTAAGTGTTTGAAAGTGTAAAACTAGATTAATCTAGAACTAACTTCTTAATTGCATAAAGTCGGTGGAAGTGTACAATAACCGGCATCATGCTTCTATAAATTGGTGAATGGTCATGTTTGTGAATGTAAGCAAAAGAGTTCAAGTAATAAATCCTTAAAAGTCATTCTCATATTCTTATTACTTGGCGTGCAACTTTTAATACATCTCATATATTTATCTTCTTTCACCACATCATCACTACACATATTTCTAATTTTATATTACACCCACCAAATTATATATCACTAATTCTATACATTAATCACTAAAAATTCTATGTTTTGTAATACTAATTCCATTAGTGGCATTAGAGCCTTGTTCGATTATCAGACTTTGTAACTGCCAATACATTATGCTCATCTGTTCCAATTCCAGTCTTTCGTGGTGAAAACTATGACTTCTGGTCTATTAGAATAAAGATATACTTTTGTGCTTAAGATTTGTGGGATATCGTTAATAATGAATATATTTTTCCAGGCGATATTTCCATATTATCGGAGGTACAAAAGGACTTTATAGAAAATCAACAAAAGGGTTCTCAAGCATTCCTTGCTCTTCAGATGAGCTTTGCAGACGAATATTTTTCAAAGATTATGGGAGGGAAAACAACTAAAGAGTTTAAAAATGTTTGAGAATTTTAAAATGGTAGACTTTGAGATTACTAAAGATTATTATTTAAGGATAAATGAAGTAGTAAAACAATTACGAGCCAATGAGGAAAATTCTCTAGAAAGTAAAATTGTCCCTAAAATTTAATTACTTGCACAAAGAAATATGATCCCATAATTGCAACTATTGAAGTATCTAAATATATTGAAAAATTAACCTCTACAAAATTAGTGGGATCACTAGAGAATCATGAGAAAAGATTGGGAAAATATTTCGAAAAGGACATAGATAATGCCTTTCAATATAAATTAAGTATGTAGTCTCAGAAAATTAAGAAAAATTGGAGAAAAACTATTGAAGGAAAACAAATATATAATAACAACAAATTTCCTTCACGTGGTATTTTCAAAGGAAAAAATCATTTGGAGAAAAAATGTTAGTTTAAAGGAAAATCACAATGTCAAAATTCTAAGAATTTTTAACATATAGATAAGACTTGTCAGTTAAAGGAAAAACACCATGCTAATTTCTCTGAAAATACGGAATCCAAAAATAATCTATCTTATGCCTGTCAAACTGCATTAGAAGAAAATAAAAATACATGGTATTTTGATAGTGGTTGCAGTAACCATATGAGTAAAACAGAAAGTATTTTCAGTCGACTTGATAAAATCAATACAAAAAATAAAAAATATAAATGGTTATTATATGGAAATAAAAGGCAAGGACACTATTGCTATAGATAAAAAAAAAGACAAGTGATGAATTTCTCTTAGTCTCTACAATCGATGAAAATCTACTTAGTGTGAAACAAATGATGGAGAAAGGCTACTCTTTGCATTTTGAGGGAGATTCTTGCAAAATTATGATAAAAAAGACAACTCTCTCATAATTACAAAAATTAAAATGAGGGAAAATATATGTTTTCCATTTAGTAGAGATACACAAACTACATTGCAATGACGACCCAAGTGGACGAGACTTGTCTATGGCATAGAAGGTTTAGACATTTCAATTTCCAAGGATTAAAGATCATAAACCAGAAGAACATGATGCAAGACTTGCCAATAATAAAAGAGCTTGATGGAATCTGCGAAGGGTGAATGCTCGGGAAATTACATCGACAACTTTTTCCGTCCGAAAAAGCTTGGAGAACCAAAGACCCATTGGAGCTAGTACACACATGTTTAAAAAAATATTTCTATCATGATTTTGATAATTTCATATAAATGATTTTTTATACCAAAACAATGTTCCCAAATGTTGTCTAAATGCTTTAAAATATTTTGAGTGATTTTCACTAAGTTTTTGAAGCACTTCTTGAATTTTATTTCTGATAAAAATTGGACAACCTCTCTGTGTTAGGTCGACCAGTCGTCCAATAGCCAATCCGTACGTGAAAGTTTTTCTTGAAACAGAACCAAACAGAGAAGGAATAAGGGGGAGGGTAACCGGTCGCCCTAGCCCATCGACCGGGCCACACCCCCTACAATCTGTGTCAAATCTTGTTTTAACGATTTAAACGTTCGAATTTTCAACATAGCATCTGGTCACCAACAAATTATATCCGTTGTTTAGCCACTTATCTGTTAGATTTACTTTATCATTTCTTAACCAATTTTCTAGATCTTTTGATCCTTCTTTTGTAAACAAAAGTGAAGATGGATGAGCCTATGTTGGAAATTAAATCTTGAAGCTCTCCTATAAATAGATGAAGCCCATGTTGGAAATCATCAAATTCTTTGTTCTTCACTTTCAACATAATTGTTGTAAAAGCCTAAGCTTATCACTTTCACATTTTTCTTATTAGGCTATTCTTTCTTGGTTACACTTGCACTTACAGAGTCGTATACTTCATTTGAGTTGTAATCTTGATTCTTTCAAATCATCCAAAAGAAGACATACTTGTTTAGTGTTCTTATGGTACGAACACACTTGGTTGATTATCTAGGTGTTGAAGAGTTTGATGCTCTTCATTGTTGTAAGAAGATTTTGGTGATCTTCATAGGAGGTGTTATATGAAGAGTGTTGTACTCTTCAAGGTAAATGTTGTAATAGTTTGGCATCTATTAATAAATTTTTTTTTCGAAATCCATTCGAACATACCGTGTAATATGCCAGTTTTTTTATGAGATAGTATCAATAATAATATTTTTATTATTAGTATTTTTATTAAGAGTATTATTTATTTTTCCAGAATTATTTATCAATTTACAATTCTATGTGCATTAGAATTATATGCCTCACGAGTGTCCTTATACCAGTAGAATTCATATTTAGATTAATATAAGGATTCACGATTAGATTAGATTGGAGTCCATTATGTTAGGAAAATTTACTATAACATTTTGATGATACAATGTAAAACTTAGAATAGAAAGTTGGCACGATAGTTAAGTCAGTTAAGAGCCAAGTCTGCCAGTTGACAGACAGTTGAGTCATTCCTAAAAGGTTGGAGCTGACTCAAGTCAAAGGGGTAAAGGAAGTTGTCAAGTCAAGTCGACTGATATAAACTCGTTCCACAAAAGTCGATGAATTTACTTATTTTAGTAATACGTCCATGCTGCCATGCCTAAAAGTGTTCATCCCAGAAGCGTGCAAATGAATAAACCAATTGGAAGCACTAAGCTTGTGTAAGGACCTAAAAAGCTGCAGACATCATTTAATACGAGGAAATGTCACCATCACAAGTTGCAGATCAAGACAAAACAAGCCAACGACCAGGAAGTGGTATTTGAAAATTACCTATCTCTTCAACGGGCAAATTTCAAATAAGCACTATAAAAGACTGGGGAAGTAAATGAGAGAAGGTTACCAATCATGACGAATCTAACCAATTACACCATTCTTACAAGCAAGCAAGCCTGCAAAAATACTCGCAAGCTTTCAAAGATATTCCTCAAGCCTAAAATCGAAGGAAGTCGATCCAACACATTCAGTAAAGGAAAGAATACCTCATCAAGTTGAAGAGGAAACAATTTAAAGAACTAAAGGGGTCTACTCTCCAAGGTTGAAGGAGTTGTAGTATGGTTCAAGGTTGAACCAGAAGCTTTGTGCTTGTTGGAAGGCTGTGTGATCAATTCCAAGAGTTCGAAGGGAGCTGAAGTAGCAAGATAGCTGTTTTTTGAAGAAGTTGAGTCCCAGGAGCAGCCTGCTGTGTGATCAAGCCTGACTTGGACTAATATCTGCTTTTTGATCAGATCTGCTACTTTGTGGATTCATCCATGAGTTGGAGAAGAGTGGATTAGAGAAATTACCATATCCTCGAACCTCTATAAAATTTGCTTGGGTCATTTTACCAACAACACTTTACTTTCTTGCATATTTTTGATATCTGTTGTTAAGTTAAAATTGCTAAACCTAACTGATAATAACCTTGCTAAAAACAAGTGTTAAAAACAAGTTTACAACATCAAGGGTGATAAGTCTTCTGCTGAATAAAACCAAATCAACTGTAAAGTTAAGTGTTAGCTGACCCAACTGAGTTATACTATCAACTGGTCAATCGAGTTTGTTGAGTGGGTAATTTTACTGAAATAAGCCAACCTAGTTGTCGCTCAAGGACTTAGCTTATTCGAGTTAACTCAGTGAAAATTATTTAAAAGGACTAAGTTCGAAAATTTGGTAAGGTTTATTCAACCCCCCTTCTAAACCTCACAACTCACCCCTTGGGACCTACCAGTGGTATCAAAGTTGTTGGTTCATTGAGCCTTCCATACTGGTAACTGAACTAGATCTAACTCGCATTCCCATGTTTACTGTGGAAGAGTTTGATGATTGGAAAATTCGTATCAGGCTCACCTATCAGCCTTGCATGATGAGATATGGCTAGTGATAGAAGATGCACCATTGCAATTCTTAAAGGTCAACACTGCTGTAAGAAGAGCACCTCCAGCTGAAGGAGAAGATGCTGTAGCAGAGCCCAAACCTGCTATGGTTGAAACACCAAGCTGTGAATAGACGAATGAAGATAAAAAAAGATACAACCTTGATAATGATGCCAAGGACATCCTCTACAAAATCTTGGACAATGTTATGTTCAACAAAGTCAAATCATGCAAATCAGCCAAAGAAATCTGGGATAAGCTGACCCTGATTTGTGAAGAATCTGAATAGACTAAAGAAAATTAAATTACTATTGCAGTCCAAAAATTTGAAAATTCTAAAATGCTTGCAGGTGAGAGTCTGGATCAGCTGGATGCCTGATTCATAGAAATTACAAATGAGCTTTCAGCTCTGGGAAAGGAGTACACTCAAAAACAGATGTGCATGAAGATCTTAAGATCTCTCCCAGCTGAGTGGGAAATGAAGGTCATGGCCCTGAAACATTCTATGGATCTCTCAAAAACATCAAATCATGAGCTGTTCATCAGACCTCAAAGCTTATAAGTTTGAGCTGAGAAGAAAAGAGCAAGAGGAAATAGTTGTGCCCAGGACAGCTGCACTGTTGGCCAGTGAAGGGAAGAAAGCTGAGCCAAATGAAACAATTGACCAGGACGAAATTTCCCTTATGGTGAAAAGGTTCAACAAGTTCTTCAATAAGAACTATAAAAGAAACAAGGGTGAAACCTCCAGAAGACAATCAACACCTTCCAAAGCAAGGGATGACAGGTCACCCAAGAGTGCTGAACATCAAAGAGCTGACTATTAGAGAGCTGATAATCAGAGAGCTGACTTGTAGAGAGCTAAAAACCTGTGTTGGAACTGCGGACAACTAGGACACTTTGTTGTTGATTATTCTTATCCACCAGTCAACAAATACAAAAATGAAGAGGATAGAAGAGTCTTCAGAGAGAGTAGATAAGTAAATAAGAAAGCCATGTTGGCTGCTGAGACTGCTGAACCAACCAAGTGCAAAGAACAAGCAGACTCAGATAGTAGTGAAGCAGACTACTCAAGTGATACTGATGAAGAGGCCTTGATCTGCCTCATGGCCAAAGAACAAGATCCAAAAGATCAAGAAGATGAGGTACACTCTAACTCATCTCAATCAGATTCTAGTGATAGTGATAGTAATTGTGACACAAACACTTTCTCACCCACAGATGTTTATGATTCAATTGGAAAAATGATGAAAGACTTTGAGCACATCAAATTCTCACACATATTTTTAAATGAGGAAAACAACCAGCTTAAATGCCAAAACTCACAGCTAGCTAAAGAGCTGAGTACTCTAAGTCACCTAGCTGATGAGAATACAAAGCTGAAGGCTCAGAATGCTAAAATCCAAGCAGAGTTAGTTGCTATTGAAAAGAGAGAGAAAAATCGCAAAAATGTAATTGCTTCATTTACAAAGGCATCCAAATCATTGGATGAATGTACATTCTCAAGCTCCTAGAGTGTGGAGACAAAACAGGCATATGATTCAATTCCTTTGTACATTCTCAAGCTCCTAGAGTGATTTTGGAGAAAGGATCCTCAAGTAATGAGGGAGTCCAAAAACCAAAACACCATATGTTGCACCAATACCCACACCAATACACAATCACAATCATACTAGCCTTGGTTATAAGGGTAAAGGAAAGAAGCCAGTAGAGTATGATGATAGGACATCTGAAATGAATTTAGAAAAGTCAATCAGCAAACTACAAACAAAGAATACTCTGTGAAAGCTAAACAGAGCTACCAAAAGCCCCAGAGATTTCAACAAAGAAATTCATATGATTGGAATGGTAGAAACTATTCAAACCAAGCTGATTGGAACAACCAAGTGAAATATCAGCAAAGACCTATGGGATACAAGCCAAAATGGCAAAGACCTCAACCTGAGCAAAGGTCATTCTCAAAGCAAAAGAGCTATTACCCATGCACAAAATCCATTAAGCACAAAAATTCCACTATTACCCCAAGAAAGCAAATGCTCAAACAAATACACAGGCGTACAGACAAAAGAGGCAGCTATATGATCCTAAAACCCCGAAGAGTTGAATGCTAAGGAACCTGGTACATGGATAGTGGTTGTTCTAGACAAATGATAGGAAACAAGAAAAATCTGTCAAGGTTCAATGAAATCAAATGTGCAAAAGTCATATTTGGAGGAAATGAAGCTACAGGGGAGATTAAAGGCACATGATCCATAAAGAAAAATGGACTAGAGATCACAGATGTTGCATATGTTGAAGGTCTGAACTTCAATCTACTAAGCATCAGCCAATTCTGTGACAAATGCTACAATTTGGGATTTAATATGGGAGTTTGCCAAATCAAAGATGTTGAATCAAATGAAATTGTGCTACAAGGAACAAGGCATAAAAACATGTATGTAGTGGATTGGTAAACTGCTACACCAAGCACATGTCTGCTAGCAAAGAGTACAGCCGAATCAGTTGGCTATGGCACAAGAAGCTGAGTCACCTGAACTTCAAGACAATCAACAAGCTTGCAAGAAGTCATCTTATGGACGGATTGTCTGACTCAATATACAAGAAAAATAACATTTGTGATGCTTGCCAGATGGGAAAGCAAATCAAGTCATCCTTCAAGGACAAGCCAAATCCTTGTTCAACAAGAATACTACATCTGTTGCATATGGACTTATTTGGTCCTGTTGAACCAGCAAGCATCAGTGGAAAGAAATACACCTTAGTGGTGGTGGATGATTACTCAAGATATATATGGACTATTTTCATGTATAAAAATAAAGAAACACTACAGAAATTGCCTCAGCTGATGGGAAGAGTTCAAAACAAGAAGAGTCAAACCATTATTAAAATAAGATCTGACAGGGAACTGAGTTTGTCAATGGGATTATAACTCAGTATTGTATTGAGAATGATATTTCTCATGAGTTGTCAACTACAAGAACTCCACAGCAGCATGGAGTAGCTCAAAGAAGAAACAGAACTCTCAAGGAAGTTGCAAGGACAGTGTTAGCTGAAGCTGGATTACCTAAGAGATTTTTGGCTGAAGCCATCAATACTTGTTTTACACTCAGAATAGATGCATGATTAACAAACAATTAACTAACACTCCCTATGAAATTTGGACGTAGTGGAAGCCAAATGTTGAATATTTCAAGATCTTTGGATGTAAGTGCTTCATCCACAACAATGGCAAGGACAACTTAAAAGCTTTTGATGCTAAAGCTGATGAAGGTATCTTTTTGGGATACTCAGCTGAGAGTAAAGCTTATAGAGTGCTAAACAAAATCGGATGAAGTGGTACTTGATTTTAATATTTTTAGTTCTGTTGTGGAACAGATGATTTTTTATCATCATTGTTATCGCAGTAGATTTTCATAGATTTGTCTTGTAGTTCTCCCATGTCTTCAAGTATGCGCTTCAACTATATTGTTTGGCTTGTAGTAATTGATTTTGACATATACTCAGCTTCTGTTGATGATTGTGCGACTGTTGCTTGCTTTTTGAATGCCCAAGAAAATTTTCCTAAACCCAATGTGAATGCATAGCCTGATGTGTTTTTCATGTTGTCAATTAATCTTGCCCAGTCGTTGTTTGTATAGCCCTTTGAGTTAGGCATAGATTCATAACAAATCTCATAGTTCTTGCAGATATCAGAGTACTATCTTTGCTGCTCCGTAATGAATTTGACTCGGATTATGCATGACTTGAGAGGAAGCTAGTTACTTACATAATGTCAGGACAAGTTGTTGTTAGATAGATTAAGTTTTCACTTAGACTTTGATAGTGTGTTATCTGCTTTCGGGGAGCTATCTTTCCTTGTTAATATGAATTATATTTATATTGAATGGTAGAGATAATAGGGGTAATTGGCATTATGCACCCCCAAATTAGGGTCATTTGGCACTTTGCACATTAAAGTTATAAAGAATGACATATTGCGCCTTCAATTAGATATTTCTAGGTAAAGTGCACCCTAATGAATTTTTGGTCAAAACCTATTATAATATCAAAAATAATACTTTAAATATTTAAATAATTATAATATTATATCCATGTGAAAGTACAAAGTTTTTGTTTTGTTTTCTTTCATTCTTATTTGTGAATTTTTTAAAATGTTTATAGTTTCCAAATATAAATAGAAAAGTTAACATTTTTCAATAGATATGGAACAAATATTTTATTAGTAAAAATATCATTGTCGAAAACAAATTAAGGAATGAGGTAATAATGTTAAAATCGAACTCATTGAACTAACTTAACTAATATAAATTACGTTTTTCTTTGTAGGATGATAAAAAATAATTGTAAGGCAAAATACGGGGAATAGAGAGAGTGGACATTGTTGAAATTGGTTTTAAAAAATTGGGGTTTGACCAAATTTTGACCAATTATTTAAATGAGATCATTTATTGCTTGTATGAAATAAATGAGATACGCGTAATCTACACCACGGATATATGAATTTAGCATTTTGAATTTCTCAAAACCAATGTCAGGTGAATGAGAAATAAATGCATGAAGTTAGCTACTTAAAAGCCTTTTATATATGTATTATAAAATGATGGGAGTATGGAAAGTCATATCCAACATAGGAAACATATTAAATGTTTGACTAGTCAATTTTGACTAGCCTTTAGCTAACTCAAATAGTTTCAAGGACGGTGCGGGGCACCATCCGAGCCGGAGCTGGAGCCGAAGTTGGGCCCGGGCCCGCACACATCGCACATAGTTGTATTGGGTGCTATAGAGGCGCATTTTGCACTTTGCACATACGCATCATTGCGAGTAACTTTGAGCCTTGAAGTTTTGAAAAGTCGAACTAGGGTTCGGTCCAGTGGCTAGGTGACGTGGCAGGGTGGCAGTGACTTGGCATAGTCATCCAAGTGGCGACACGTGGCAGGCTAGCACTGATTGGACATGTTTGTTTGTTGACGGAAGCGCGCGATTCTCGACACGATCCCCAAAGTGCGAGGGAGTATGCCAAGGAGTGTGTTCCTTCAGTTGGATGCGATCTGGACCATCAGATCGCAGCTGTTGCTCACAAGGTGCAATCTGATGGACACGATCGATCCGAACCTGGGGTTGCACCCAGTCTGAAGAGGCACCAGAAGCTCTATAAATAGCAGTCCCCATAATTCATTTTGGCATCCGAAAATTTCAAAATTCATCTTGCATTCTGCATAAGTTCTGAGTGTTCAAAAACACTATAAAGTTCGAAGAGTCTTGTGATTTATTGTATTGCTATCACAAGACTTAAGTCATTGTATCTTGGGAGGCGCGGCAATTTCGTCTCAAAAACAAAGAGTTCAACTCTTGCCTTTACTTTCTTTTTGTTACTCTACTCAAATTTTCGTAGGTACGATTGATATACACCAACCTAGTTTTCCAACAAGCATTAGATAACCATTTTATCCCCAATTTCACCAAAATAATTTTTTTTAGTGGAAATATTTGGACATAAACTCATTAAGGTCCACTTTTTTCCAAGAAAATATCCAATTGAGGGTGCGCGCGACTTGCCGTAATTTGGGGGTTGCAATGCACTAAGTTACCCTAATTTAGGATTGCATAATGCTAATTACCCAGTAATGGGGTTAATATGTTATTGTTCATGTTCCTCCATCTCCACTTCCAAACTTCAACTGCCACCATACTGTTTAAGCTGAGACACAAATCTAAGATGGAACGAAACACACAAGTCTTATAATTACATCTCAAAGGTAGAACATGGGCAATATATGTCAAGGGTACAATAGAAGTATCTCTTATATATATAATATTCATTGGACAACCCGCATGCCAGAAATGTAGCCAAGTTAATGGAAAGGTGAGCGAATCGAAAGGTCACGAGTTCGATTCCTCCTACCAACACTTTCTTTTGAGCTGAATCACACAGGGCTTGCCTAGTGTGGTTTACCCTGGTTGGCGTAGTTTGCGGCGCTTAAGACGTCCAACCCGAGGTTTATCCGGGCGCACTCGAAGAGTAGCGGCTGCGGGTTCCCCATCAAAAAAAAAAAAAAAAAAAATATTCATTGGACAAAAAAAGAATCTGATTCTAGCTATGTTTTTCATTTCATTTTATGATATATTTTCAAGCACCAAAACCCAGAGCCACCTTTAATTTAGGGGAAAAAGGGGGTTGAAATAATTTGACTTGGCAAAGACCAAACTATGACCTGGAAAGAATTCTCCACGCGAAGACTGTAAGTAGACTGCTGTTGACCACGTGCGAGGCTCCCATGGGCATGAGCTAAACTCATGCATTGTCATTTTGGAAAATTGAATCTGCACAATGTCAAAACTTACTCTACTTTTTCATCTTCTGCTGCCCTAAACCGCTAAACGTATCTATATATACATATATTCGATGGCCAGGCTGATAAAAGTGAATCTGACAATTGACCACACACAAGATTTACAATCGCAACTTTGGCAAAAGGGATCAGAATAATTTTTATCTGTTGAAGCTATAAATAGAGCGGAAATCATGAGATATAGTCACATAACCATTGTTGAATTCGATCGAGCCATCTTATAACATATATATCATTTTTTCACATTCGTAATTTTCAGTCAGTACTCAAGATGGTGGTTATTATTAGTGGCAAGAAACTGGAGAACTCCACGTTTAACGCGGAGGAAATTAGAGCATCAATTTGTGATTTTCACATGTTTAGAGAACCTGATTACGATGATGATGATGATGACGACGATGGCTCAAGAGTTGCACCAGCGGCCTAATTAATATGTAATATGATCGAGGAGCGAGTCGGATGGGTCTCCAAGATCCATATACATATACATATATGATATATGTAAGTTTTGGAGTTAATTAAATATGCTTGAAATATTATTCGCCTGTAGTTCGATCTAACAAAGAGAGAGAGCCGAGAGATAGAGGTAAAAAAGACTGTTATAATTAGTTTGATAGCATGTGACTTTGATTTACATCAATAAAATACTTACTATTGTATCCGAGATCATCTATAGTTCTACTTATGATCACTTCGAAGAATTTAATTTTATATGATAACTTATCTCTTCCATATTTAATGTTGTACACATGCGCTCGTCCATGCAATCAAGCTAGCTAGAAATAATGTTAAAGAAATCATCAAATTTGTGTAGTCAGAATATCACTGCATCTAATTATAGTAATAACCTTCCCTCTTTATGGTAAGAACCCTCTGTTGTGGAATTTATCAAAGTATATTATACAATGAGTAATTTCTTTCCGAAATAATGAAAAATTATAAAATATTAGTGATTATATTAATAACTTGCTCCCATTGTCACTGGTTTTTGTCCCAAAATCCTTTCGGCCGGTGGAATTTTGGCTAGAGTTGATAGGATTTAATAATTACTATAGAAAGGACGAACCAAATGGCTTTATTCAAGAGCCGGTCACGTACGTCCTGTATAAATTCATCGCCCACGTGGTATTTGGGAAAGAAGAGAATAATAAGGTGACATGAACATAATTATTTTTCCTATGTTGTGCCTGAACCCGTTCGAAGATTTGTAGAATGGCATTTATATTTGACACATTTAATCATATTCAATGAAAGAGCACGTACAAATTGGGTTTTGGATATTTTATTTCTCTTTTAGTAAGGCACTTTGACGTCCTCCCTGACGACAATGATAACTACTTGCATGGAAATACATTTGGGGTGCATAAATAAGGTTTCATTGACAAACCAGCTTAGTCCTTGAGGGTCAACTAGGTTGGTTAACTCAGCAAAGTTACCCGCTCAATAGACTCCTCTGAGCTGGTGATAGTATAACTCAGCCGGTATCAGCTAACATTTAAAATAACAGTTGATTTGGTTTTTGTTCAGCGGAAGAAATTTTCACCTTTGTTGTTTTAAACTTGTTTTACAACACTTGTTTTAGCAATAATTATAATCAGTTGAGTTCAGCAATTATAACTTATCAGCAGATATAAAAGATATGCAAAAATGAAAGTGTTGTAAGTAAATAAGACACAAGTAATTTTTATAATGGTTCGAGGATGGGGTAATTCCTCTAATCCACTATTCTCCAACTCCTGGAGGAATCCACTAGGTAACAAAATCTTGGTTACAAAGCGGTCAACAGTTCGAGCCAACTTCGATCACACAACCAAATGCTTCCACGGGACTCAGCCTTCTTCTTCTTAATCACAAATTGTTTGCTACTTGACTCCTTTAAACTCTTGGAATTGATCACACAGCCTTCCAACGAGCCCAAAGCCTCTGGTTCGAACTGGAACCTTACTACTTCTCCTTCAACCTTGGAGAATAGACCCCTTTTGTTCTTTAAACAAATTTCCTCTTCAACTGATGAAGTAATCTTTCCTTCATGGAATGTGTTGGATTGAGTTCCTTCGAATTTTGGCTTGAGGATATCTTTGAAAGCTTGAGAGTATTTGCAGGTTACTGCTTGATTGCTTTTATGCTTGTAATGAACTCGGTAACCTTTTCTCACTTGTTTCCTCAGCCTTTTATAGTGCAGATTCGAAATTATGTCCGTTGAAGAGATAGACATACATTTCAAATCATTGCGTGATTTAAATGGTGGGGAACAATTAGTCATTGTATAGGTATAATGATTATTTGTGGTTATTTATTTTATTACCTTTATAACTGTTATAAGTTTAATAATGGTGTTGTTTAGTCGATTTGAAATAGATTTATCAATTTGAGTTTCAATTATGAAATGGCATCGTTAACTTGATATGTTGCATTTGACTAAATTGTGAATTAACCCTCGTGGTGGATGAATTAAGCTATGGTTAAATGATAGTCTAGGTGGTGGGGCTTAAATTACGATGTTTCGTTGATGTGAACTAAGTTAAGATCCTGTTTTGATTTGTGTGTAATAATATTATATATAATCATATGGTCGAAAAAAAACAAACAATCCAGATTATACTCCTCTAGTTGCGCTATTAGTAATTAGGAGCATTCAGAAGCACCAAGTTTGTCTTTTACGTAAAACGGCGACACAAACATGAGTATAGGAAACCACCCTAGGGGCCTATGGAGAAAATCTGAAGTTTATATCTAATGGAATATTTCTCGAGGGTTCGAGAAATTGTTCATGGCTAGTAATTGCGTGGTTTATTGTGTGTGTGATGGGGTTGCAACTTTTGATACGAATTTGAAACTTATTAAGGAGGGTACAACACCTTGACTAACTATTAACCTTAGCCGAGTGAGTCCGTTGTGAAGGTTGGGGATCGATGGGGGATAATTGGAGGTGGATAGAACGTGCCGTTATGGATAAATTAACCCTCAAATTGAATATAATATTTTTTTTGTTGGGTTCATATACGCTATTATTTGCTTGAGGACAGGCAAGATGCTAAGTATTGTGGAGTTATTTTGAATGTTTTTATATGTAATTTTCATGTTTTTTTTTGTGTCCTTGTGTGTGTGGTTGTGCATGTTTTCATATTTTTATGCGTCGTTTATGGTGTCATATGTTACGTAGGGTACTTTTTGTCATTTTTGTAAGTTTTGGTGAAAAATAGGTTTGAGAATGGGCAAAATAGGAAAAAGGGGCACTACTGGCAGACAACGATCCAACGACGCTGAGGCATGGTAAGGCACTGAGACAGAGTGCACGACCGCGTACCACAGCGCACGGTCACGCACGAAGGATAAGCGGATTTTCGGGAGGCCCATGCACACATGTGTGCGGCCGTGCTCGTCAACGAGTGATGATAATGTGCGTGTGCACGTAGTAGTGGCTCGATAGCATGGGGGCACGCGTGGTGGCGTGTTGTCAAGATTTCTAATTTTTTTAATTTTTGGATTCTACCACCTTGTATAGGACTCTAGGCGAGAAAAACTCACTTTTGGTCCCATAAGATTGAGCACCTGACGATTTTAGTCCCATTGTTCTCAATTTTAGTCCCAAAATTACGCTTTTAACAAAAAATGGTCTCATAGGACACAAAAAATTATATTGTGGCGTGATGTCCGTTTAAAAATTAATGGAAACCATTACTGATGACAAAAATGGTCCCGTAGGACACCAAAGTTACATTTGTATCCAAAAATTATTATATTATTCTTTTATTGGTTAAATTTAATATTACTGATGATAAAATTTATTTTAAATTTTACTTTTTTAGTTATTTATTTAAAATCAATATTGTGAATGTCTCACTTGAAAATTAAAAAAAATCTTTGTCCTTAAAATACTTTTCTAAAACATATCTTTTTCCAATACTTTTTATTTCACTAAAACAAATTTTCTTACTTAAATATTTAGAAAAAAGAAATAATTTCCCTATATTCTTTTTTAGTTTAAATTACTTCTTGGTCTTGAAAATACAAATAATTACAAAACTCACATTTATGTAATGGAAAATATATGTGGTTCAACTATCAATAAAATAAAAAAGTTTACAATATTAAATAATTTCATAATTTTTAAATATAGGAATTATTTTTAAAAAATTCAAAAAAATAATGTTAAAAATATTTTAGTATAGTTAAATTATAAATAGATAAATATTAGCAATTTCATAAGTTAACATAAAAAGACAGTTAATCTAGCTCAAATGTTTTATTTTTTTAATTTTCAAACATTATATTTTTATTTTTTATATTTTTAAATCAAACTTTACATATATACACATACATGCACTGGATTATATGAGAACAGTATCCTGGGGTAAGAACGTAGGGTCCCCAAAATTATATATATATATATATATGCATGTATTTGATCTTTTTTTTTCGTATTACACATTCCCACAAAAAAAAATTAATTAACATTTACTTTTAAAAATTATTTCCAGAAAAAAAAATTATAACTTGAATTATAAATTTTATTATTTAGTTTACTTTTTAAATTTTTTATAGAAATAAATGCTACATGTATTTGATCTTTTTTTTTTTTTGATATACACGTTCATACAAAAAAAAATAATTAACATCTACTTTTAAAAGTTATTTTCCAGAGAATTTAAATTTTATAACTTTGAGTTATACATTTTATAATTTAATTTACTTTGTTAATTTTCTAACTAAAATAAATGATACATGTATTTCATCTTTTTTTTTTGTATTACACATTCACAAAAAAAAAAAATTTAACTAACATCTATTTTTAAAAATGATTCTCCAAAAAAAATATTTTATATAAATTGAATTATAAATTTTATCATTTAATTTACTTGTCAATTTTTAAATTATAATAAATAAAAATAGCAATATTTTTTGAAATAGATATTAGTTATATTTAGTTTTATAACAAGAACAATCTTATGGGACTATTTTCAAGCCATTAGACTAAAATCGCAGGTCTGGCTTTCAATTTGATAGGTTTGACCGTTAATTTACTAACAGTGGGACCATCTGTGTGACAAGAATGATCTTATTGGACTATTTTAAAGCCATGAGACTAAAATCGTCAGGTGCTCAGACTTATGTGACCAAAAGTGAATTTTTCTCGACTCTAGGCTTATAAATAAGACTCGCGGCATCCATAATTTCGTACACTTATTATTCTTACCACTTCCAAAATTTGGTTTTCTCTATTTCCTCTTGCTTCCGGATGTTGGAATTGCTTGGTTTCTCATCGAAGATCTTTTGCGGCTTAATCCAAACGTAAAATTTCTTCGTCTTTCTTGTCTGATTTCAATTATTTGGCGATTGTTGTTGTTGCATGATGATGTGTGTGATTATTTTCTACCTCTCAATTGAGATTATGATTTCATCCCCAAGCATGAACTAATTTCCTTGTTACAGAATTAGGATGAATTAAATCAAACGAACAAGCATGAATATTTATTAATGGGTTAAGGACACAATTGCCCAACATTCTAGAAAAAAAGATACTTTTATGCTCCCATGACTTTTTTACACTCCCACGTTTTTTCCAGACAATTTTAAGCTACCCCAATTTTCCTGGATTGTTTTACATTGTTGTTTCAAGGTTATTTCGATCATGTTTCGAATATGTTTTAGCTAATAAAATTTTAGTGAAATTAATACAATTTCTGCCCCCATTAAATAATCAATTTTATACTCAAAATCTTTTAAACGAATCACGAAAATATACACAGAAACAACGTATATAACAAAATACATTGAAAATACTATAGAAACAACACGTGAATAGAAAAACACAATTCAATTTTTGTTTCAATGCATTGAAAAACATCGACAACAACATGGAACCAAGAAACAACAGAACAACATTATAAATCATATAGAAACAACTCAGAAACAATATAAAGAATATATAAAACAACACAAGAACAAAAAAAGAACCTTAAAATAGGTACAAGTTGAATTGAAGCATCGACAACAACTTGGAAACAACCAAAAAAACAACATTGAAAACTACATAGAAGCAAACTAGAAACAACATAAAAAATATAGAAAACGGCACATGAACAAAAAAAGAGCTTAAAAATATATAAAAACTTCATTGAAACATTGAAAACTAAATGGAAATAAGAAAGAAACATCATAACAACATTAAAGCCAGTGTAGAAAAAACTCATAAACAACAAAAATAATATATAAAATAACACATGAACAAAAAAAGAGTAAAAAATAGGTAAAAACTAGATTGAAATATAAAAAAAAATATAGAAACAACATATAAACAACCAAAAAATAATATATATACAACATCAAAATAAATACGAAACAACAAAAATAATATATAAAGAAACACAAGAACAAAAAAATCCAAAAAAAAGTGTAAAAATGTCCAAAAAAACAAGCAGGAGCATAAAAAAGTAAAAAAATAGACCGAGAGCATAAAGTGGTGTCTGTTTTCCCAGAAAGTAGGGCAAGTGTGTCAATTGAGATCGAGAGTTGATACTATCCCCCGACTAAATTCAATTAGGAGGTTAGATATGAAACATCAATTTATTATGTAACATGGTTAATTAATTAGGTAAATTAGATTTATCTAGACTTAGTCTGTGAATATGAGAGTTATTAGGTGTAGGCCTTGTTTATGTCTATTTTCTTAATTGTTTAATCACATGATCAATTGATTAATATTCTACTTGTGAGTTTGATGCGATGATTGTGAAATCTAGACATTTTATCTCTATGTTTTTTAAAAGTTTATTTGTGTTAAGTTTTAATTGGTCTTTTACTTGGTTTTCTTTATATAATAAAAGTAACAAATTCGATTATTAGAGTATTTATAATTTTATTTTATATTTATTGTGATACAAAATAGATATTTGTTGGCTAAATCTTCCGCGAGAGACGACTTTGGTCAACTTGCTACCATACAATCGATCTGGTGCTATTGCGAGGGTCGCTAGATTTATTTAGATATTTAGCGGGCGATTAGCTACTACTTCTCCTCATCGTGCGGCACCATCTCACCTAGCTAGTTGTAGGTCAAGACCTGACCTATTCTCAAATCGAGATTGTGGACTGACTTGGCCACCTCTAAACACCTTTCCTCATGTATTGGAAGGTGTCGTGACTTGTGAATGCCAAGCTCTAGACTTTGTCGGTCACCTTAGAGTCGCAGACAAGTATTTCCAAAGACAAAGCCAAAATGACTTGTGCTACTTGTGCCAGAAAACATTGTTAGAGATGTCGGGGTTGACCCAACAAAAAACTGGTCGACGTTAAAGTTAGAGCATGATGAGATAATATGTTGTTATGTGGGGATTCAGATTTTCTGTTCCAAATAGGTGTTTCACTTTCTGTTTCATTCATCCGAATGAACGGCAAGTGTTAATAATTTAAACAATCAACAACTCATGTTTATCTCACTGCCAAGTGTCATTCATCCAGATGAATGGAACATGGAGTGGAACACCAATTTGGAGCAGGAAATCTGTTACCATGTGGTGCATCCCAATAAACTTTATGTATGGAATTTTGTTTTTCTTCCCATCTGAAATTCAAATAAATCTTTTTACCTTAAGCCATGTTTGAGATCCATGAACACATGGAAAAACGTTTTTGTTTTTTTTTCAAGGTCATGCAAAAAATTATTTAGGGAAATATACACAATTGCCTCACTTTTCGAAGATAATGACAACTTTTTACGCTTCCCGGTACTTTTTTGGACAAATTTACGCTCCCACCACTTTTTTACGTTGTTGTTTCAAGATTGTTTCGAACATGTTTCAGGCATGTTTATTGTAATAAACTTTTAGTGAAAAAATAAATTTTGCCCCCATTAAATAATCCATTTTATATTCGAAATCTTATAAAAAAATCAAGAAATATACATATAAAACAACACATATTAAAACCAAACAAATTAAAAATATTATAGAATCAACATGAATAAAAAAATACAATTTGATTTTTGATCAAATGCATGAAAACATAAAACATGGAAGCAGCCAAGAAAAAATATAGAAACAAACCAGAAATAATATATGTGAAGACACCATATGAGCAAAAAGAGCTTAAAAATAGGTAAATATTGTATTTAAACATCTAAAACTACGTGGAAACAACAAAAAAATATCACAACAACATTAGAAACGGTATGGAAACAATCCAGAAATAACGTAACAAATATTTAAAACACCACATGAATAAAAAGAGCTTACAAATAGGTAAAAATTGTATTTACACAATGAAAACTACATGGAAACAACAAAAAAATTATTAGAACATTAAAAATATTATAGAACAACACATAAATAATAGAAACAATGTACAAAACAATACATGAACAAAAAAAGCATAAAAAGTAGGTAAAAGTTGTTTTGAAACTGTTGAATTGTATAATCTTGAATGCATAAAGATGAACATAGAGAACTTTGAATTGAGAACTGAATTAATAGAATGAGTTGAATTTAGTCTTTGTTGTACATTGGTTCTGTATTTATAGAATGAAAATAACTATATAACTAACATAACAGAGAAATAACTATCATAACTAAAACCTAACTAATTTCTATTGGAGTTGATATTTTACAACCCCCCACAAGTGGTGCATGTATGTCAATCATGCCCAACTTGAGTATGAGATGATTGAAAAGATTGAGTTCCAATGGCTTTATAAGAATATCAGCAGTTTGGTGTATGGAAGGAATATGTATGAGTTTGATTAAACCAGCTTCAACCTTCTCCCTCACAAAGTAACAATCGATCTGTATGTGCTTTGTGTTTTCATGATGGCATGGGTTATGAGCCATACAATAAGCATACTTGCTGTCTGTATATACTAAAGCTGGTTGATCATGATGTAGCTTTAAGCCTTGAAGCAAGTAGAGTAGCCGTTGGATTTCGCATGTGACAGATGCAATAGCCCTGTACTCAGCTTCTGCTAATGATCTGCTAACTATAGCCTGTTTCTTGGCTTTCCAAGAGACCAAAGAATCTTCTAGGTAGACAACATAGCCGGTGACACTCATTCTTGTGTCTAAACATCCACCCCAATCTACATCACAAAAGCCTTTTAGTTGTAAAACTGAATTTGAAGAGTAAAAGAGACCTTTACCTGGATTAGTTTTGAGATATCTCAAAACTCTGTGAGCTGCAGGTAGATGTGCTTATGTTGGTTGAGGCATAAATTGAGAAAGTGTCTGAATGCAATATGACAAATCTGGTCTAATGATGGTTAAATAGAGAAGTTTACCAACCAATCTTCTGTATTCTGATGGATTCTGAAGGAGAGGACTGTCCTTAGCTCTTAATTTTGATTTAGGATCCATAGGGGTTGAACAAGGTTTGCATCCAATATAACCATAGTCTGTTAATATGTCCAAGGCATATTTTATTTGGCATAAGCTTATACCTTTAGAATATCTTGCAATTTCAATCCCCAAAATGTACTTGAGAACCCCTAAATCTTTGATAGTGAAAACATCATCCAAATAAGCTTTTATAGCTTCTATTTCCTTGATGTTATCACCAGCTAGTATAATGTCATCAACATAGACACAAAATACAGTTGTAGAGATAGAATTAATCATGGTAAAGAAAGAGTTATCTGACTTTGATTGTATAAATCCGTAAGTTAGAAGGCATGATGTAAGCTTTTGAAACCATTGTCTTGAAGCTTGTTTCAAACCGTATAGACTTTTGTTGAGTTTACATACTCTGTTGTCATTGCAATAACCAGGTGGTGGTTTCATATAGACTTCCTCATTGAGATCACCATGTAGAAAGGCATTGTTAACATCTAATTGATGTAAGAACCATTTCTTTGTTGCAGCAAGAGCTAAAATCAATCTGATAGTAGTGAGCTTTGTTACAGGTGAAAAGGTATCAAAATAATCAAGTCCTTCTTCTTGTGTGTAACCTTTTGTCACTAATGTTGCCTTGTATCTTTCTATGGAACCAGACCCACTTACAACCAACACAACTTTGTTTTCTGGTAAGGAAGTGAGTATCCAAGTATTGTTCTTTTCCAGAGCATTTAGCTTAGTTTGCATGGTTGACTGCCACTCACTACTCTTAACAACCTTATTATATGTTTTAGGCTCTACTATCTGACTGATGCTACAGTAAAAGCCTTATTCTTAGAAGACAACTGAGTTGTAGAAAGATATGATGCTATGTCATATTGTTTTCCTTTCACAACAGCTTTAGCTGAATGATTTTGCAGAGAAGAGGACAATTTGCAGTCATAAACCTGTAGATAATGTGGCATAGTTCTTGTTCTAGTAGACCTTCTTTGAGGAACAGAAAGAGAAGAATCATTAGTAATATCAATATTTGAAAATGTTGGAACCTCAAAATTTTGAAAATCAGTTGGCTGAAGGTTATTTTACTGTAAATTTTGATAGAAAAATTGAGAATCATTCAGCTGGGTTGGAAAATTTTGAGAAATATTCAGCTGATCATTCTGCTGATCATTCAGCTGAGTTGGAAAATTTTGAGAAATATTCAGCTGATCATTTAACTGATCATACAGCTGAGTTGCTGACTCAGTAAAAGAATGTTCTATAAAATTGGTTGTGGAATTATCAGGAAATAGAGGAACATAACTGACAATATTCTCAGTGTTTTGAAAAGGAAAAATATCCTCAAAAAATTGAACATTTCTTGAAATAAAAATTTTCTGAGAACTAATGTCATAAAGTTTAAAACCTTTGAGCGAATGAGATAGCCTATAAAAACACATTTTATGGCTCTAGGTAAAAATTTAGTTCTTTGGGCAGTTAAAGTAGATGCATAGGCTAAGCATCCAAATACTTTAAAATGACTATAATCAGGAGCTTTATTGAAAAGCTTTTCAAAAGGAATACAATTATTAAGAACAGAAGAAGGTACTCTATTGATGATATGAGCAGCAGTCACAACACACTCATCCCAAAAAGACAAAGGCACTTTGGAGTGGAACATTAGTGCCCTGGCCACCTATAACAAATGTTGATGTTTCCTCTCAACAATACCATTTTGTTGTGGCGTTTCAACACAACTTGTTTGATGAACTATACCAAGAGTTTTATAAAAAACAGCAAGCATAAACTCAGAACCATTGTCAGATCTAATACTCTTGATTTTAGTGTTAAATTGATTAAACATAAAGTTATAGAAGTTTTGTAACTGAATTTTAGTATCAGATTTATTCTTTAACATATAAATCAACACACATCTTGAGAAATCATCAATTATAGTAAGGAAATATCTATAACCATTGTGAGAGGTAGTGGAAAAGGGGCCCCATATATCACAATGTATGAGCTCAAAAACAGATTCTGAACAACTAGTACTGTTTGAAAGGGAAGCTTCTTTTGTTTCGCATAATGACATACATCACAAGAATGGAAATCTACAGATTTAACAGATAAATGGGGAATTAAAGACATCTTATTAACAGAAAGATGTCCTAGCCTAGAATGCCATAAGGAAGCATCTTTATTAGCCGAAGTTGAGGCAACTACATGAGGTTTGAAGTGATAAAATCCATGCAATTTCTTAGTAAAGCCAATCATCTTAAGGGTTTTCATGTCCTGTAATTCACAATGAGATGACAAAAAATGGACAGTATATTTTAAATCTTTAGTGAGGTTAGAAATAGACAACAAATTATGGGAAAAAGAAGGAACATGTAAAACATTGTGTAAGATAAATCATTTGACAGCCTAACTTGTCCAATGTGAGTAGGATAAGTAACAACACCATTAGGCAAATGAATAGGAATGGAAATTGACTGTGGAGTATTGGTGTAAAGGGAAAAATTGCATATCATATGATATTGTGGCACCAGTGCCCAATATCCAATCAGTATTTGTGCTGGTAATAGAACAAAAATGCATTGTGCCTGTGACTAAGATTGCAGCAGACTTGATGGCGATAACAAAATTTACAGATTTGGGAGCTGAATTCCGACTCATTGCAAAAGCAAGAAATTTGTCTACCATTTCATTGGAAAATATTGCAGAATCAGAGACATTCTTTGAAGGAGAGGAGACTACCGCATTTGCACTAGAATCAGGATTAGTTCTGGGACATTTAGGCCCTTTCCAACCGAGTGGATATCCAATAATTTGAAAGCACTTGTCAACTGTATGCCCAGTATAACCACAATGTGTGCATCTTGCTTCCTTCTTGTCTTTATTTTGAAATTTAGAAGTTGGATTGTTTTTTGCCAACATAGCCATAGCAGATTCAGCATGATCGAAAATCTGAACAACAGAGTTGCTAAGACTCCTTTTAGACTTTTCTTGAAGCAATAATGCATATACCTTTGCAAGATTTGGTAAGGGAGAAATTAGAAGTAACTGACTTCTTATTTGAGCATAATAATCATGAAGGCCAACCAAAAATTTGATAACTGAATCATTATGAAGAATGTTAGACATCTCAGTGGATATATTTCAAGTGCAGAGGCCACAGTGACACTTAATAACGGGTCTGTAGCTGACATATTCATCCCAAAGGGATTTGAAGCTATTATAGTAGGCTATGATTGATTGAGTTCCCTGAGAAATCAAACTCAATGTTTTGTCTAGATAAAAAACACGGGGCCCATCGCTTCTAACATAACGAATCCTCAATTCATCCTGAACTTATTGTGCGATGGTGTTAGAAAATTTATTTGTTAGATTTTGATGATACCATGAAAAACTTAGACTAGGAAGTTGGTACCCCATTTTCCTTGTAATTATGTATTGTAATAGATAGGACTGAAAGAGCTGAGTGAAGTCAGCTAAGTCAAGAATGCAAGAAGTCAACTGCAGACTGGAATGAAGACTCTGCTGTGTCTTAGCTGAGTATGGCCATGAAGGAAGATAAGGACTCGACTGAAGGATAATCAACTGAATAACAGCTGTGTGAAGTGTCAGTCAAGTCAATGAAAGAAGCTATGTCTAACAGTTGAAGTGATAGTTGAGTCAATCTTATGATTGGAGAAGACTCAAGTCACAACGGGTAAAGGCAGCAGTCAAGTTGAGACACATGACATTGATCCGTTGGAAGGAAGTCAAGAATATTACTCGATATAGTAATATGTCCAAGCTGCGAGGTCATAAAGTGTTTGGCCCAGAAACATGCAAAAAGAATAAGCCAATGGGAAACACTGAAACTTGTGTCAGGCCCTGTAAAGCTGCGAAGCCATTTAATACGAGGAAGGGTCAACATCACAAGTGCTGCAGACCAAGAAAAGACAAGACAATGAACAAGAAGTGTCATTTGAAAAGAGCCTATCTCTTCAATGGAAAATTATCAAATGAGCACTATAAAAGGTTGAGGAAGCATTTGAGAAAATGTTACATGAACCTAATAAGAACAAAGCAATATCCAAGCAAACATTAACCTGCAATATTCTCAAAGCTTATCAAGATATTCCTCAAGCCTAAAACTCGAAGAATCTTGATCCAACACACGCTGTGAAGGAGAGACAACTTCAACCAGTTGAAGAGGAAACATTTGAAGAACAAAAAAGGGTCTACTCTCCAAGTTGAAGGAGTTGTAGAAAGGTTCAAGGTCGAACCAAGAGATTCAAGTTTGTTGGAGGGCTGTGTGACAAATCCAAAGACTTGAAAGTGAGCTAAAGTAGCAAGGCAGGTGCCTCGTGAAGAAGCTGAGTCGCAGGAGAAGCTAGTTGTGTTATCAAGGTTGTCTCTAGACTGTTCACTGCTTTGTAACTTGATATGTTACTTAGTGGATTCCTTCATGAGTTGGAGAAGAGTGGATTGGAGGAATTACCCCATCCTCGAACCACTATAAAAATTGCTTGTGTCAATTTACTTTAAGCACTTACATTCCTTCATTTATCTATATCTGTTGTTAGTTAAATCTACTATCCAACTGATAAATAACAAGTGTTAAAACAAGTTTTAATCAATCAAAAGGGTGTTAAGTCTTCCGCTGTTAAAAACCAAATCAACTAAAGTTAAGTGTTAGCTTAAGCAGCCGAGTAAAACTACCAACAGCTCTATCGAGTCTGTTGAGTGGGTAACTTAGCTGAATATAGCCAACCGAGTTGTCCCTCAAGGACACAACTGATTTGAGTCAACTCTGTTAAAAATCTTAAAAAGACTAAAAGTAAAAATTTGGTAAGGTTTATTCAACCCCCTCCCCCTTCTAAACCTTACACCACACCCCTTGGGACCTACAAGTGGTATCAGAGCGGTTGGTTCATTGAGCCTTCCGCACTGGTTACTGAACCAGATCTCATTCTTTTTCAAAGGTTTTAACACTTGTGTTTTTCAAAGTCTTTCATCTTTAAAGCAAAGTTATTATCATGGAAGCAAATCTAACTCGTATTCCAATGTTCACTATGGAAGAGTTTGATGACTGGAAGATTCGTATGCAGGCTAATCTATCCGCTTTACACGATAAAATGTGGCTTGTGATAGAGGATGGGCCATTGGAAATACTCAAAGTCAATACGACTGTAAGAAGAGCAGTTGTAGTTGAGGGAGAGAAACATGGTTGAAAAACCATGCACTGAATGGACATATGAAGATCAAAAGAGATATAACCTGGACAATGTGGCCAAGGATATACTCTACAAGATGTTGGACAAGGCGATGTTCAACTGTAATACCCGAGCCTCTCACTATTCACCAGGTCAATATAGTTCATGCATTACATGTTGGTCATGTGATATTTGCATAATTTGATTATTTTATACGGCATGACTAGTTCTATATTTGGTAACTAACCTATAGGGTTAGTTGTCCGATTTCTAATTTAAGTAGTATCATTAAAGTGGGTACAATCTAATTTGGAATTGAAGTAGAGCTTTATGATTTAATATGCAACAAAAAAAAATTATTATATGCTAATTTAGTAATTTGAAAAAAAAAGAACGGGTAGAAAAGTTTTGAATGAATAAATATATCTACTGATGTACAGTTAAACATATGGACTAATTTAGTCTAATATATTTGTGTGTAATATTATACTATAATTCATCTATATCAGATGTATACATATATGCACACACACCATTACCATATCTATTAAACTCTATACATAGATTGGTATTAAAGGTTTATTCACACTACAAGTTGACAAGTGGCGAGGTGTAGTACATATATAGTTTCCATACTTTACAAGTAATATATGTACTTAATTAATACATATACGTGTATATATATTATATAGAGCATCCACCGCCTTAGTGATCAGGATAATAAATATATATTACATATATTACACACACAAAACACACAATTAGAGGTAGCAAGAGAGAAGTGAAACAGGAAAAAGAAAACTAGAAAACAAAAAGTGGCAGGTGTAAGAGGAAGCAATCAGTAAGTTTTCGAAAGTTTTATTTTTCTTTTATTTAATTCAGTTAAAATAGTAATAATTTGAGATTACATCATATGTCTGATTTCCTTGTCTATGTTAGATTAATTTGGGGAGTATTACAATTATATGTAATGAATATTAATTAAGGTAATTAAAATAGTTTAGCAAATCTCTGTCCTCGTATTATATGGATTTAATTAGGAATTCATATATTATATATATATTATATATATATATATATTGGTTGTATTTATATAGATTTAGCAAATCTGAATTTTTACTAAAAGAGTTGGAAATATAATATACATATATTAATTATACCCTTTTATACAAAACTAAGGAAATCATGTTAGTAGATATTACCTAACAAAAGAAAAACAAATGAAGAAGAAGAAACAAATCAGTAGTTAAATATATATATATATATATAATGTTGCCTTTAAGGACTCGGTATTGAGTAGAAATACTTTTAAGTAATAAATGTTAAACATTGAAACTAAGATATTAGTTAAGCCACTTTAAGAGGTTCAGTATATTAATCTCACTAATTTTTGTATGAATATTTGTATCCTATATTTTTACAGGTTTTACTACACATAACATAGGGGAGAAAGGCGATTAACTAACTTTTCATAGCATATCAAAGAGTACAAGGTAAGTAAAAATCCATCTGTAACTACAATGCATGAATATAGTATTTCTTGTCTTATTGATACTAATGCGATTCTTGTATCTTGATGGATGCATTATGGAAACGTTGATGTTCGTAGGTTGCTTGGTGGATATTGGATTGTGATGATTATTGGTGCATTGAGCATGTCATTCATTGGCATTTGTACGTGCATGCAAATATATGAGCATTGTTGAGATGAGGCTTGCACGACACGATAACTTTCTTTGAGAAGAAAAGATTTTGGTTAGCCACTGCTAGTGCACCGAGGCATGCGAGGTATGCTTTTATGATATATTTTAGGGTCCAGTGGGTGTTACTCCTCGGAGAATCATAGGGGTTGACATGGGGTGTGCCTCTGATGGTCACGAGGGGGCGGACCAATTGACTGTATCCTTATTGACACGTTAGGAGGAAGACTCCTGGGGGATCATTGGGGAAGACAGGGGGTGGACCTCAGGTGGTCCCGGGAGATGGCCCTAGGCGGTGTCAATATGATTATGGCAATGTGATTATTGATATTGTGTTGAGCTCTTTCCGGTGCATAGCAGGTGGGTTAAGGACCCTATGTAAAGAAATGATTATAAATAATATATTTCAATGCATTTTGTGCACTTCTGGTAAAATATCTTAGAATGCATTTGCATTCGTATTACATTGTTCATTAAGCATGCATGGTTTTCGCTTACTGAGCATTAGCTCACGTAGTTCATGTATTGTAGGTAAATCTTGTGGTGCTGGATTTCATGGGCTTACTGGGCGCTCTGCTGGTGCTCCTATAGGTTACTGAGGACAGTGTACATGGACGACGACCTGTTGGGCTATGTTGATGGGTCACCTTTCTTTTTGGTCTTGTATTATACTTTGGTTTAGGGTTGTACCCTCTTTTGAAAACTCTGATGTAAATATGTACATGTAAATAGCTGGTTGATGTGGGTTATGAGTTTGGTCACATGGAGGTCTGTTGTATTTAATAACAGGGTTTGTTACCTCTTTTGCTTGTGGATATGGTTTGTCATTTTCTTACAAGTAAATTGATCTTGCGTGTTCGTTGTTAAAATGTCACAGGTAAAAAAATATATATATGCAGGTATATAGGGTTTACGTTGTCAAGTTTCACTTTTTATATTGCTCAGTAATATTGTAGTAGGGGTGGGCGTCACATCAACAAGTCAAGTCATGCAAATCAGCTAAAGAAATATGGGATAAGCTAACCCTGATTTGTGAAGGATCAGAACAGACTAAAGAGAATAAACTAACTGTAGCTATTCAAAAATTTGAAAATTTTAAAATGCTTGCAGGTGAGAATCTCGACAAGCTGGATGCTAGATTCATAGAAATAACTAATGAGTTTTCAGCTCTTGGGAAAGAGTACACTCAGAAGGAGATATGCATGAAGATATTGAAGGCCCTTCCAGCTGAATGGGAAATAAAGGTCACGGCCTTGAAACATTCAATTGGCCTCTCAAAAACATCTAATCATGAGCTATTTTCAGACCTCAAAGCTTATGAGTTTGAGCTGAGAAGGAAAGAGCAAGAGGAAAGAGTTGTACCAAAAATAGCCTCATTATTGGCCAGTGATGGGAAAAGAGCAGAGCCAAAGGAGACCATTGACCAGGAGGAGATTGACCTCATGGTAAAGAGATTCAACAAGTTCTTTAACAAGAAAAAAAACAAGGGTGAAACCTCCTGAAGGCATTCAGCACCTTCTAAAGCAAGGGAGGATAGTCCGCCCAAGGGAGCTGAAAATCAGAGAGGTGACTATCAGAGAGCTGATAATCAAAGGAATGACAGAGCTGATCAAAGAGCTGGAAACCTGTGTTAGAATTTCAGACAACTAGGACACTTTGCTGTTGACTGTTCCTATCCACCAGTCAACAAATACAAAAATGAGAAAGAAAAAAAAGTCTTCAGAGAAATAAGACAAGAAAAGAAGAAAGCCATGTTGGCTACTGAGACTGCTGAACCAGCCAAGTGCAAAGAAGCAGCAGACTCAGATAATAGTGAAGCTGACTACTCAAGTGATTCAAAGGAAGAGGCATTGATCTGCCTCGTGGCCAAAGAACAAGATCAACAAGATCAAGAAGATGAGGTACACTCTAACTCGTCTCATTCTGATTCAAGTGATAGTGACTGTGACACACACACTTCATCACCCACAGATCTTTATGATTCATTAAGCAAAATGATGAAAGATTTTGAACACATAAAATCCTCACACGCACTTGAGGAAAACAGCCAGCTTAAGAGCCAAAACTCATAGCTGACAAAAGAGCTGAGTACTTTGAGTCACATAACTGATGACAACACTAAGCTGAAGGATGAAAAATGCAAAGATCTTGGCAGAGTTAGCTGCTATAGAAAAGAGGGAAAAAGATCTTAAGAATGTGATTGCCTCATTTACAAAAGCATCCAAATCTCTGGATGAACTTATTATTAGCCAAAAAGAATGTGGAGACAAGACAGACATATGATTCAATTCCTTTGTGCATAGTCAAACTCCAAGAGTGATTTTGGAAAAGGGATCTTCAAGCAATGAAGGAATCCAAAAACCCAAAACACAAAATGTTGCACCCACATTCACACCAAAGCACAATCAAAATCATACTGGCTTTGGTTATAAAGGAAAAGGAAATAAACCCATAGCGTATGCTGAAAGGATAGCTAAGAAGAAGTTCAGACAGGTCCATCAGCAGACTCCTAACAGAAAATACTCTGTAAGAGTCAAACAGAGCTACCAAAAGCCCTAGAAATTTCATCAAAGAAATACATATGATGGGAATGGTAGAAACTATTTTAACCAAGATGATTGGAATAATGTGAAATATCAGCAAAGACCTATGTGATACAAGCCAAAATGGCAAAGACCTAAAATTCAGAAAAGGTTATTCTCAAGGCAAAAGAGCTATCATCAGCACACTTATACACCCAAGCACTAGACTCAGGACCCAAGCAAGTATGGGTACTTAAAAACTAATTTCCTTGATTGCAGGTTCAAGGAACAACTGAGTACCAAGGAACCTAGTACATGGATAATGACTGTTCCATACATATGACAGGAAATAAAAGAAATCTGTCAAGATTCAAGGAGATCAAAGGTGCTAAAGTTTTATTTGGAGGAAATGAAGCTCCATGGCAGATCAAAGGCACATGATCCATCAAGAAGAATGGACTGGAGATCACAGATGTTGCTTATGTTGAAGGCCTCAACTTCAACCTGTTAAGCATCACCAACTCGTGACAAATACTACAATTAGAGGTGTCAAAACGGGGGCGGGCGGGGCCCGTGGCCGCCAAAAAACCCGCCACTTGGCGGGGCGGGCGGGCCGCGGCAGCCCGCTGTGTGGCGGGCCGAGAAAGCTCAACCCAACCCAACCCTGGGTTGGGGTTGGGTCGGGCTCCCTAAAAAATTAAAAATAAAAAAAAATAAAAAAATATTTTTTTATTTATATTATTAATTTTAATGAATTAAATATACTAATGGATAACAAGTAAATATTTTATAAAAATATTATATATACTTTTATAAGAGATAAAAATATAAAAATCAATTATCCTATTTTTTTTGTCTATTTTATCTAATTTTTCATTTTTCTTTTTTTTTTTTTTATTTTCTCAAGCGGGCTAGCCCGCGACCGACTCAACCCGCCAAAGCCCGCGGCCCGGGCTAGCCCGTTTAGCCCCGCCCTTTGGCGGGCTACTAAATACTTAACCCACCCCCCTACCTTAGGCGGGGCGGGGCGGGCCGGCCCGACGGGCCTGGCCCGTTTTGACAACTCTAACTACAATGTAGGACTCAACATGGGGATATGTCAGATTAAAGATGTTGAATCAAATGAAATTGTGCTGCAAGGAACAAAGCAAAAGAATATGTATGTGGTAGATTGGTCTACTGCTAGACCAAGCACATGTCTGCTAGCAAGGAGCACAACTGGATCCAGTTGGCTGTGGCATAAGAAGTTGAGTCACCTGAATTTCAAGACAATTAACAAGCTTACAAGGAGTCATCTTGTGGAAGGATTGCCCGACTCAGTGTACAAGAAAGAAAGCATATGTGATGCATGCCAGATGGGAAAGCAAATTAAATCATCATTCATGGATAAACCAAGTCCTTCTTCAACCAGGATAGTGCATCTGTTGCATATGAATTTATTTGGTCTAGTTGAGCCAGCTAGCATCAGTAGAAAACAATACACCTTAGTGGTGGTGGATGACTATTCAAGATATACATGGACAATTTTCATATGTAAAAATAAGGAAACACTGCATAAGTTACCTCAACTGATGAGAAGAATTCAAAATGAGAAGAGACAAACCATTATAAAGATAAGATCTGACAGGAGAACTGAGTTTGTCAATGGGATAATAACTCGGTATTGTGTTGAAAATGGTATTGCTCATGAGTTATCAGCAGCAAGGACTCCACAGCAGAATGGAGTAGCTGAAAGAAGGAACATAACTCTCAAGGAAGCTGCAAGGACAATGTTAGCTGAAGCTGGATTGTCTAAGAGATTTTGGGCTAAAGCCATAAATACATCATGATATACTCATAATAGATGCATGATTAACAGGCAATTAACCAAGACTTCCTATGAGATTTGGACAGGGAGAAAGCCAAATATTGGATATTTCAAGATATTTGGATGTAAATGTTTCATCCACAACAATGGCAAGGACAATTTAGAGGCTTTTGATGCTAAAGCTGATGAAGGTATGTTTTTGGGATACTCCGCTGAGAGTAAAGCCTATAGAGTGCTGAACAAGACGACTATGGTCACAGAAAAGTCTATCCATGTGGTTTTCGATGAACCTAATGTGAATGGAGAAGACATTGATGAGTTAGCTGATAAGATGAATCAACTAACTATGCAGAAGAGTCCTTATATTGAAGCAGAAGTGAGAGCACCCAACCTTGATGATGATGAGATGGTTGAATCTCAAAGACAGCTTGAAGGTCTACAGCTGAATAAAGATGAAGAAGTTGTTCAAGACAACTTAGCTGCGAGATGGCTAAATCCAGAATACTTACTCCAACCTGATGTGAGATGGCTGAGAGACCATCCACCTGAGTTAATCATTGGAGATATTAGAGATGGCATAAGAACCAGATCCAGAGCACAACATGAAGCAATGTTCACTTGTTTTATTTCCCAAATAGAGCCTAAAGATGTGTCTCAAGCATTGGAAGACACACATTAGATTCAAGCTATGCAAGAAGAGCTGAATCAGTTTGAAAGGAACAAAGTATGGGAATTAGTTCAAAGGCCAATCCACCAAAATGTTATTGGTACTAAGTGGGTATTCAGAAACAAGATGAATGAGGAAGGATCTGTTGTAAGAAACAAAGCAAGATTGGTAGCCAAAGGGTATTGCCAGGAAGGTATAGATTTTGATGAAACCTTTGCTCCTCTTGCCAGATTGAAAGCAATAAGGATGTTTCTTGCTTATGTTGCAAATAAGAACTTCACTGTATATCAAATGGATGTGAAGAGTGCATTTCTAAATGGACTGTTAGAGGAAGAAGTCTATGTTGCACAACCTCCAGGTTTTGTGCAGAAAACTATTGGAGATAAAATCTACAAGCTCAAGAAAGCACTATATGGATTGAAACAAGCACCAAGAGCATGGTATGATACATTGTCTCAGTTTCTAATTGACAATGGATTCACCAAAGGCAAGGTTGATAGAACACTCTTCAGGATTCAAGATGGAGAGAGTATACTGCTTGTTCAAATATATATGGATGATATCATTTTTGGATCCACAAACAATGAGTTGTGTGACAAGTTCTCAAACCTCATGCAAGGCAAATTTGAGATGAGCATGATGGGAGAGCTGACTTTCTTCTCAGGACTTCAAGTCAAGCAATTGAAGGAACCTTCATAAGCCAAACCAAGTATACCAGAGATTTAATGGAGAAATTTGGTATCGAAGAAAAGTCACCAGTGAAAATTCCTATGAACACATCAGTCAAGATGGACATGGATGCAGATGGCAAAGCTGTTGATCAAACAAGATATAGAGCCCTTATTGGATCTTTGCTCTGTCTAACAGCAAGCAGGCCAGACATCACCTTTGTAGTAGGTGTGTGTTAGATTTCAATCTGCACCAAAAGAGAGTCACATGACTGCAGCTAAGAGAATCCTAAGATATCTGAAGGGATGCCAAGAAGTTGTCTTATTGTATCCAAAGGAAGAGGGATTCAAGTTGGTAGGATATTCACACTCAGACTATGTTGGATGTAGAGTTGACAGGAAGAGTACTTCTGGTACATGTCAAATGCTTGGAAATAGATTAGTTTCTTGGTTCAGCAAGAAACAACACTCGATATCTACATTCACAGCTGAAATAGAGTACATAGCTGCAGGAAGTTGTTGTGCCCAAGTCTTATGGATGAGACAGCAGCTGAGAGACTATGATATTGAAGAAAGAGAGATTCCAATTATGTGTGATAACACTAGTGCTATTGCAATCACTCAGAATCCAGTGTTTTTTTTTTTTTTAGGAAAACGATGAAAGTATATTCATTCAGAAATCAAATCCAAAGCAACCAAGTCTGCCAAGTGATCCGGGATATCCCCAATCCTTGGATTTACTCCTATTAAAGAAAATGACAAACTAGCTAGGCGTTGGGCTATCATATTTCTCGACCGCTTAACAAAACTAGGAAAAACCAAGTCACAATCAGAAAATAGGTTTATAATATCGGAGAAAATATTCCCACAGTAGGAGAGGTCCTTTGTTCGGTTTTGAAGACGGTGGAATAGAGTAATATTATCTGTCTCAACGACCACGTTCTTCAGCCCATAGGTTTTCGCCAGAATCAGCCCATCCTTACACGCCAGAGCTTCTGCCACCGCTACGTCATGTTCTGCCTGGATTAACTTAGAAGATGTTGCGATCACTGCACCTCTATAATCCCAAATCACAACTCCAAGTCCTGTTCCCTCACTGTCGCGAACTGATGCGTCAGAATTAATCTTGAATTGGTTATGCACTGGTGGATTCCATTTTTCCGAAAAGTGAGTCCGCCCCGTCTGTTTTCCTCCTACCCGTAGAGCATGCACATGTTCCGAGAGTCTCGACGTTGCCAGGTTGACGTAGAACTGCTGGTTGGGAGCTTTGTTTTCGAAAGTGCACTTGTTTCTAGCTGTCCAGGCTGCCCATAGGAGCATAGCAAACATGTCATGCCCATCCCCATCTCATTTCTTCATGATATTCATCACCCAATCCCCCAAGGTCCCTCTCGACTGAGCCTCCGGAAAAGTCATTCTTAATGGTGACACAACCCAAAACAATTCCATCCACTCGCAATCCCGAATCGCATGCTCGTTGGATTCCTCAGCTTGGCCACACCGTGTGCAGATCGTATCCAACCCCACCCCTCTCTTTTGAAGTGCATTCTTGGTAGGAAGGATGCCATGTATGCACTTCAATACGAAACTTTTAACCTTGTGCGGAACCCTTAACCCCCACAGCCACTTCCAAATGCTCAATTCATCCCCAAACGAAGATGAGGAGTTGGTTATACTCTCCTTCAGTGTCGTAGCCACCCGGTAGCCAGTTTTTACAGTGTAATGCCCGTTCTTCGATTGCGACCAAACCAACTTATCCGCCCTCCAACTCGAACACAGTGGAATAGCTAGGATGGCACGAGTCTCATTCAAGGGAAAGTGCTGGTACAGCAGTTCCGAATTCCACGCACGTCCCCCGGTGCTGTCATCCACCTGAATTAAATCTTCCACCCTTTGAAGCATCGAATTCTCTGGTGGTCTCGACTGGATCCTGAATCCCGGTAAGTCCATCACCCATGGGTCTCTCCAAATGTCCACCATTGCCCCATCTCCTATATTCCATCGGATACCCCCCCCCCCCCGGTAAATTATTCTTATTTGCTACAATGCTTCTCCATGTGTACGATGGATTATGGCCAACTGTAGCTTCTAGAAAATTTTGTCGGGGGTAATATCGTTGTTTAAGCACCTTGGAATACATATCAAATGATAAGCAGTTAGCTGACATATTCACAAAGCCATTATGTGAATCAAGGTTTGAAGAGCTCAAGAATGAGTTTGGGTTAATTGAGCTGAGTTAGAATACTCAGAAGACTCAATCAGCAGAGACAAAAGAAGAGAGTATGGAAAATAAGCAAGTTTCACATTTCAAAGTTGAAAAAAAATTGACGCTTGTCGGGAAGTCACCATGACGAGTTAGGCAGATTAAATGATGTTATGTGAAGAGAGAAGCAGAGTCAAGTCACTTCAGAAGAAAGCTGAATCATTTATGAGCTAAGTGACAAAAACGCAGTCATTTTATTCGATCGGGAATGTTTTTAAGGATGACGTCAACATAATTATGATTGTCAATACAAAAGCTGCATAGTAAACCATATGATTGTATATAAATGATGTTGCATTTAATGTGGGGAAATTAATGTGGTTTTGAAGAGTCAATCCTGACCGTTAATTTTGATCAAATTTTTCAAATTCCAAAAACCGTTCTTTCAAGTCCCATATATACCAAAATTCTTTTTCTCTATCCTGACACAAACTCTCTCGTCTTCAGCAAACAAGCAAGAAATCTCTCTGCAAACTGTACGAAACCCTACTTTATAAAATCAAGTTTTTCGCGTATTTCTCCGATTAAACATTCTAAAAATAGCTGTTGCTCATGATTTCGCAAAGCTTTCTGAGCAGATCTACTCTGGTGCGTCAGTGGATTTTAAGGGGATGATCAAGCAGGGCGTTGATGAGGCCTTGGTGAAGAAGACCGCCGACAAGCTCGAGAAGTCCGATCTGAAGTGACTTTCTCTCTATGGAGTTCACGCACACGTACGTGGAGGAGGTGGCGATGTTTTACGTGAATGCCGAGGTTCATGACGATACGATTCGCTCATCCGTCCACAGCAAGGCCATCAAGATAATTGCTAAGGACCTTGCTGAGCACTGCTTCCTGCCGTCGGAAGGTTTGAAGGATATCGCTGAGAAAGACGTTAACTTGGTTGCAGCTTGGAAGGAAGTTGTGAAGCACGAGTGTGTTGCGAAAGCTGTGTATACAACTAAGAAGGATTTCATTAAGGATGATTACCACAAGCTGATGGACATCGTGTCCAAATGTGTGGGTATGAAGTTTGGAAGCTTCAACCAGCTATCACGGACAAAGTTGATTGTGATGGCTGCGATTATGCAGGACAAGAAAGTGAACTGGCCTGAGCTCGTCTTCAGTTGAGTGTGCCAATGTGATCAACAAGTCCTACAAGGAGGATGGGACTTTTGGTTGTTCCCTGTGGTATGGCCTTGTCATTGGCCATTTGATAGATATCAAGGGAATCGCATTGCGCCACGGGAAGCCCTTCCATGCGAATAAGAGGATGTTCAAGGCGAACCTCTCAGGCGCACAGAAGAAAGCCCATGCAAGGAAACCTGATACCAGTCAGGGGGAATCAACTGACCCAGAAGAAGAAACAGCTACGTCCGCTCCAGCTCTCTCGCCCAAGCCCATTTCTAAGAAGAGAGTTGCGGCACCTAAACCCACTCATGCTCCAGCAGCCAAATCCAAGAAGGCACCTGCCCAAGCAGCCAAAGGAACCTCTACCTTCATCTCCAGTTGTGAATAAGAAGCGCCTTGTCAAGTCTCAGAAGGCAGCTACATCGAAGAAAGACAATATTGAAACACATGCCTTCACTCTTGAATAGCCTAAAAATGTTGAACCAGAGATTCCTTTGGTTCCTACTAAGCAAAGACGACTGGTTAGGATGTCAGAGTTGGAAAAGTCAGTCGAGTCCGGGACTCAGCCGGAGAAGCCCGTTGAGATTCCTGATGCTCAAGAGGAGCAGTCTAAGGATAAAGTGGATGAGACCATGACGATAGCTGATGCGGATCAGTAGAGTGTTGACGACCCAACTGTCCGAGAAATCGCTGTGGAGACAGAAGGAGCTGAGACAGCCAAGATGCAGGAAAAAAAGACTATCTCACTCCTTCAGACCAATGCTTCAGAACCTGAGAAGGAGCAAGCTCCATTGGCTACTATTCCGGAGAGGATGATGATGAAGGTGATCTAATTATGTACTTTCCAGTCTATCCGGACATCCAGCAGAGGCTAAGGAATTGGAGAAGTTGGAAGCTAGATTACTCCAGACAGCAGTTCACTCGTCTGGAGTTTATTCATGTAGAAGAGGAACTTCTCAGCTTCCTAGGGAATGTATCTGTCTAATACGCCCTGGATGAAAATTTCTGCATGGAGGCCCTCCGTACTATCAAAGAAGATGAAAAGGAGAAGGCACTGGAGAAAGCTAAAGCCTTGGAGAAATCCAAGATGTGTATGCAGACTGGAACCCATGAACATCTCATGGAGTCCACTGACAGCAATGAATTGGAGGAGATGGACTCTACTGCTGCAGTCGAAAAGGCCAAGTTACAGTAGGCCGTTAGAGAATCCCGAGCTATGCACGAGCAAACTCTTCAATAAGGTCCAGGAGACTCCTCCAAGGTCTCTCCTTGATCTGACCCATTGCGAATGGCGCAGGAGATTGCAACTGTCATTGCAGCGACCACGTCCCCCGTGCATTCTCAAGATGGCTCTCAAGGGAATGGCGCTGAAGCTGGGAACGCGGGCACCCAAGCCAAGCCTACCCCTGAAGAAGGTGTTGAGACACCTGCCCCAACAGCTGACTACTCAAAGGAAAACACAGCCATGTCTCAGTAGCTGAGTAACCCCACCATCGTTCACTCAGCTGGTGTGCTAGCTGAGGGAGAAACTCTCTCTCTCCACCACAGCAGGGTCGGAGGATGCTGTGGGAGAAAACACAACAAAGTTTGGAGGTGAATGAGAGAACATAACTAATAAGCAGAGTGAAATTAATGACGCTCGGACAGGTGGGACTGTCTCAGCTGAGATTTCCTCTGACGTGCAGGCCAATGAAGCTGCAGATGCAGCCAAGGCAAATGATGGATTAGAGGCCACGGGAGTAGAGACTCTTGGCCATGAAAGTGCAATCCTAGGAGTTGAGACTCCAATGGATGTCATTGAAGACCCCAAGACATCTGAGTCTGTCAAAGGGAATGTAGAAGACCCCAAGACAGTTGCGTCTGTCTAGGGGATTGTAGAAGACCCCAAGATAGTTGCGTCTGTTGAAGGGATTGTAGAAGACCCCATAGTGTTTGAGACTGCTGGGGGTAATGAAGGCCTAAAGGAGGTTGAGACTTCCTTAGGTAAGGAAACGGAACAAAAGAACATTCCTCAGGTCGAAGGAGCTGATGCAGAAGAGGATATCAAGGCCCTTCATGATTCCCAAGAACACACTGATACATCGTTTTTTGGGATTGCAGGATGAAGCCGAGTCTACTCATTATGAAGATTCTACGATGGACGAAGCTGAGGATGTTTTCAAATCTTGGAGCAATGTAAGTGATAAAACAGCTCCCATGAGATTCAACTTTGATGATGAGCCATCGTCGCTGGCCATATCAAACTCCGATGACGCTGATGAGACACCTGAGGACACGATACCTCAAAAGGAAAAACTCACTGAGACCAAAGAAGTGGTTAAGACAGCTGAGCAGATCCATACAACTACTCCTGCTGAAATAGAGTCAGCTGCGCAGGCTACCACAACTGCAGCAGTAATGGCTCCCACAGATCCCTCGCAGGCTCCCACAGCTACGTTATCTGCCGACGACGCTGAATCAACCGAGGCACAGAGAGCTGCCAAAATGCAATAAGAACAAGGAAAGACCCCCCAGCGTGGACCTTCGGGGATTCCTTTTGTTCGAGATGATGTCTTTGAAGACATGTTTCCCTTCAATGTTGAGTTGCCTGACATGGAATCTGAGTCTGCCAGAGATCAAGCAAAATACACCGTGCAAGAAGAGCCCATCATTCCATCAGGTACGATTATGCCAATGGGTTTTGATTTTGATGCATTGTGGCTGGAAGTAGAGTCGGCTTCGACAACTGAGTTTCGTAATGACTTCAAGAAAATTTGTGATGATATTGATAAGATGGAACGCCACCATGCATCCTTGGATCTTCGATTGGACAATCGCGATGCAACCCTCAATGCATATTTGAGAGGAGTTGTCCTACGCATAAGGGAATGGGCTACACAACAGACTGTTATGCGCTCAGAGCAGGTTCGTTACTTCAAGGCCTTGTTTACAAAGATGTTGGTCTGGAGTGCGGATACGTTAAAGTTTCAGCAGAGAATGAAAGAATACAGGGTCAAAATGGAAACCTCGCATAAGTCGAACGTGGAGTTGCTTAAGCTGCACCACCAGAGCGAAATTACATGCCTAGAAGACAACATGAACCAGAAGTTTAGTATTCTTATGGCAGAGATGAAGTTGGTGGCAGCTGAAATAAAGGCTACACGGTCAGAATTCCACACAGCCCACTAAGGCAAATATCAAGCAAAACTCAACGATCAGCTGACTGGATTTCCTTTTGAGCGAATTGTTCCCTGGACTAACCCTTCCATTTGGTAATGATGCCAAAAAGGGGGAAGATGAGGTCTTAAAGGGATGAAAGGAGGAGAAGAAGACTGATAAGTAGGCGAAGAAAGGTGACAAAGCTGAGGGGGAAGGAAGTTCGAAAAATCTTTCTTTGAAACTCATGTATGCTGAAACCCCACAGCAAGGAGATGTCACTACTTCTATTCTCAACAAGTTACCAAGAGACTTGTCCATTGAATAGAAAGTTGAGATGGCTGTGAAAGAATCAAGAAAAGCCATCGAAGCTGCATTCGAGAAGGTAGGCGAGAAGCGAATCGAATCACACAAGCATCCATGATATCGAAAAACAAAGATGATGGTCCTCCAGCCGGAAAGGATTACCCAGCAATAAAGCCCCCAAGATAATTTGTTATGCCTGATGCCGGATCTGAGCCCAGATCTCTAGAGAAATTCCAATCTCTAGAAGTAGAAGGTTACATTCGAGATATGACTCTACCTCAAGCATGGGATCTGTACTGGGAGAAGGGAATTGAGCTATGCAATTTGGCTGTTAAGCAGCCAAGTTCCATCAGTCACTCGACTGGAAAATCAAAAGCTCCAATGCAATATACTCCCAGAGGAAGGAAAGCTGAGTCAGGAAGGGGTAAACATGGTGGCAGTGGAAGAAGTAGTCAACCACGGCCAAGACCAGAAGATATCAAGTATGTGGATCCACAGAAGAAGGGACTCATGTACTTGGCTGGATTTGATCATCTTGCTAACATGGAAGTTGCACGCAAGATTGTTGAAGCTAAGAAGAAGCAAGAGGAAGAGAATGAGAGGCTGAATCACGAATGGGAAGAAAGGCAGCGAAGGGATGACCCTACTGCTAAGCGAGCCTATGAAAAGAAGAAGAAGGAAGAAGAAAGGAAGAGTAGGAGAGTTGAAGATGACAGGAGGAGAGTTGATGAAGAAGAGAGAAGAAGGAAGCAACAAAGGCGTTGAAGTTAGCTGCGAACCCCTTCTGGTATTTTACTTAGCTATAAATACATAGCTGCAAGTTTTCCCTATAATAGCTCTGTCAATTTCCTTGTAATGTTCATTCTCCTTGTAACTTAGCTTAGCTACTCGTTGTAATGATATACTTGTATAAATCTCTGTTATCTATTGTAAACAGCTTTGTAAAGGAAAAGAATCCTATGATCAATAAATTGATTTTTCAAAAACATATGTTCTTTTGTTCTTGCCGCTTGTGTTTGTTGTTTACTTATTTTGTTTGATTTAAATTTTGGCATCATCAAAAAGAGGGAAATAGTTAGGAAATTTATTTTTTAGATTTTAATGATACCATGTAAAACTTGGACTAGGAAGTAGGCACCCCATTTTTCTTGTAGTTCAGTATTATAATAGATATGACTGAAAGAGCTGAGTGAAGTCAGCTAAGTCAAGAATGCAAGAAGTCAACTGCAGACTAGAATGAAGACTCTGTTGTGTGTCAGCTGAGTATGGCCATGAAGGAAGACAAGGACTCGACTGAAGGATAATCAACTGAGGAACATTTGTGTGAAGTGTCAGTCAAGTCAATGAAAGAAGCCATGTCTAACAGTTGAAGTCTAACAGTTGAAGTGATAGTTAAGTCAACTCAAGTCACAACGGGTAAAGGCAGCAGTCAAGTTGAGACACATGACATTGATCCGTTGGAAGGAAGTCAAGAATATTACTCGATATAGTAATATGTCCAAGCTGCGAGGTCATAAAGTGTTTGGCCCAGAAACATGCAAAAAGAATAAGCCAATGGGAAACACTGAAACTTGTGTCAGGCCCTGTAAAGCTGCAAAGCTATTTAATATGAGAAAGGGTTAACATCACAAGTGTTGCAGACCAAGAAAAGACAAGCCAACGAACAAGAAGTGTCATTTGAAAATAGCTCTTCAACGGACAAATTTTCAAATGAGCACTATAAAAGACTGAGGAAGCATTTGAGAAAAGGTTACCTGAACCTAGCAAGAACAAAGCAATATTCAAGCAAACATTAACCTACAATATTCTCAAAGCTTATCAAGATATTCCTCAAGCCTAAAACTCGAAGAAACTCGATCCAACACACGCTGTGAAGGAAAGACAACTTCAACCAGTTGAAGAGAAAATATTTGAAGAACAAAAAGAGGTCTACTCTCCAAGTTGAAGGAGTTGTAGAAAGGTTCAAGGTCGAACCAAGAGATTCAAGTTTGTTGGAGGGTTGTGTGAACAAATCCAAGGACTTGAAAGTGAGCTGAAGTAGCAAGGCAGCTGCCTCGTGAAGAAGCTGAGTTGCAGGAGAAGTCTGTTGTGTGATCACGGTTGTCTCTAGACTGTTCACTTCTTTATAACTTGATCTGTTACTTAGTGGATTCCTCCAGTAGTTGGAGAAGAGTTGATTAGAGAAATTACCCCATCCTCGAACCACTATAAAAATTACTTGTGTGATTTTACTTTCAGCACTTACATTTTTTCATTTACTTTTATATCTGCTATTAGTTAAATCTGCTATCCAACTGATAAATAACAAGTGCCAAAACAAGTATTAAAAATAAGTTTTAATCAATCTAAAGGGTGTTAAGTCTTCCGCTATTAAAAACCAAATCTACTAAAGTTAAGTGTTAGCTTAAGCAGCCGAGTTATACTATCAACAGCTCTATCGAGTTTGTTGAGTGGGTAACTTAGCTGAATATAGCCAACCTAGATGTCCCTCAAGGAAACAGCTGATTTGAGATGACTCTGTTGAAATCTTAAAAAGACTAAACGTGAAAATTTGGTAAGGTTTATTCAACCCCCCAGCCCCTCTAAACCTTAAACCACGCCCCTTGGGACCTATAGGTGGGAAAATATAACAAGCTCCATCTTATTTCTTTACATATAGAATTCAATAGCCAAGACAACACGAGATTGTTTGCCCTTTGCCAGGCAAAATAAGCAGTTGTACCTGGAGAAGGAGTAACAAGAGAGCCATCAATAATACAGTTCTTATTTTTCACACTAAACGCCATGGGCACAACACTGCTCCACGAAATGTAGTTATCGCTTGAGAAAGCTTCATACACAATTATAGCCCCATGATTATCACTTGGGTGCAAGTAGAAAGGAGCACTGAATCATCAGTCGGATTGCGAACAGGAGGAATCTCAAATTCAGCAGCAACCATGACAGAGGCAAGGATACAACTGACTTGAGAGAAGGAAAATCAAGAACAGAGAAATCTGAAACTATAGAAGAAACCGGAGATTAGATCAATATCATCGCCTGATAAATTGATACAATGTTGAATTGTATAATCTTGAATGCATAAAGATGAACAGAGAGAACTTTGAATTAAGAACTGAATTAATAGAATGAATTGAATTTAATCTTTCTTGTACATTGGTTCAGTATTTATAGAATGAAAATAACTATATTACTAACATAACAGAGAAATAACTATCATAACTAAAATCTAACTAATTTCTGTTGGAGTTGATATTTTACAGAAACATTGAAACAATAAAGAAACAAATTTACACAACATCGAAATAACATGTAAAGCAATACATGAACAAAAAAAACGAAAAAAACGTAAAAATAATCAAAAAAATATGCAGAAGCGTAAAAAGAAAAAAAAAATGGGTACAAAAATGATAGGAGCATATTTTGTGTTATGTTTCCTAAAAAGAAGGTATTCTCTCTAATTTCCCCAATTATTTAAGGGAAAATGACATAAATACCCCATTTTCCATACCCAATCCCTGCACAATGTCCATTTTCCGCTGATTTTGGACAAAAATACTCATTCCGCTGATTTTTGATAAAAATACCCACTTTCCGCTGATTTTTGATAAAAATACCCATTTTCCGCTGATTTTTGTGTTGGTTTCTTTTTTGTTTCTTTGTTGTTTCTTTGTTGTATCAAACTTGTTTGGTGTTTCTTTGTTGTTTCATACCTGTTTCATTTATGTTTCTTATATGTTTTACTTAGCCAATTTTTCATTGCATTCCACAGTTGCATGGTGAAAATCTCAGTTGTGGTATGCCACAATGGACAATGGGAAGAAAATAGAGAGTATACCAACTTTGAGATAACAAGAATACTGATTCCAATGGACTGCACATTCAGCGCCCTAAAAGAAATCTTGGAACAACAAATTCAATTCAGAAAATTTGAGCTTACTTGTCCATCATCGGCTACGAGAAATGGACACGACTCCACTATCAGACCAAAAAATACTTTGTATTCACTTCCAACATCGTAGAATTATTGAATGCATCAACTATAGCGGTGAAAGACCTACTAGTAACAACTTTGCTACAGTACGTGAGATCTTTAGTTCAAGATTACGCATGCAGACTTACATTGACAATTCTCTAAAATTACTAGTAAAATTACAGCATTTGGCATGCTCAACTTTGCGATTCTCGATGCATATGATCTTCTTAATCATGTTCTTGGAGTTTCTTCCTGTCCCCAAATGTTGCTCACTAATTCAGATGGAACTTCCCTTTTGAATCCTTATTTTGATCGAATTAAATGATAAACATCTCCGCATTTGTCTTTTTTCCTCGATCACCTCTCCGAAGTTGCCTCATGTAATTTCTCTTACTATTATGACTGAGATCTGGCATGCTTTGAAACTGCGATATCATTCTCTTTCTCGCACACATGTTTACCAACTCAAGATGCAACTGGCTTACTCGAATAAAGGTTCTAAATCAATGTAATCATATTTGGATGAGGTAAAACTTCTTTCTTATGTAAATGAAACTGTAAAAGATATCACATGAACTAAAAAGCTGAAGAGTATATGGGGAAAAACTACACTATTTCTCTAATTTTAAAAGCAATTTACTATAAACTTTATCACATGATCCCCTGTTTCACAATTGTTTCTTACATGTTTCATTTATGTTTCTTACATGTTTCAACTGATTACATCATCATTAAGATTTACGTAACAACAATTCTCTAAAATCATTAGGAAGTGGAGGTAGAAACTCAATGTCGTTGTCATCGTCATCACCATTTTGCAGCTTCAACTTAGCATGATTGTGAAGCGATTCATCGAAGTCTTGCTTGTTCATTCTCTATCTTGAACGCTTCAACGTCCATAACCTTCCCAACAAGGACATAACAAGCAACAAAAAATCCCACATTCACTACAAAAGAAATAAAAAAAATACACAGTCAGATAGATAACACAACAAATCAAAAACAATAAAAAAGAACAAATATATGGAAAATACATAAAAGAACAAAAGAAACATAAAAGAAACAACTTCCAAACAACATCGAAACAAACGAAAAACTTCAAATCACAAAATAAAAAAAAAACACAGAAAATTGGGTTCACCTCCACCGCCGTAATTAAACCTCTTCCCCGCCACCACCCTGAGGACCACGTTCAAATTCAAATCACCGAACCACTTTTTCATGTCCACCAACACTCTCCCCGATTCGTCCTTCTTCTCCTTCCAGAGCTTATAAAGCTCGCCAGTAGACTGCGCCGTAAGGAGCAAAGCCGAACATGGCGAAGTCGTGGCTCAAGTGTTTGGCGGCTCGTAATCTCGGACGGGACGAAACGGCGACATCGCAGGTGGTGAACAATTCTTTGGCTAATTCCCAGCTGCTCACCGCCAGGGCTCGACGTACGCCAAGCCGGATCATGAAAATTGGGCCGTATTTATTTGCCAGGGAAGTTAGGTTTATGTGAGGAAGTTCGGCGGAGGAGCCGCCAGGCATGAGGTGGAGGTGGCCTGTAAAAGGCCGTGCGCCGCCAGCTTCGGGTGGCGCGCCGGTTTTTGGCTTAGCCGATTTTGACCAGAGCAATATGTAATAGAGGAAGAAGAAGGCAATGGCTGCATAGATGGAAGAGCCGAAATATTCCATGGTTAGGTATTGACTGGATTCTATGGAAATATAAGAAATTGAAGGAGGGTAAAAAACTGAAAAGAAAAGTAATAGGATGGGTATATTTGTGAAGTCCAAGACCGGGTTGGGTAGATTTGTGATAGGTGGGTATTTTTGTTTTTTTTAAAAATCGGGGTATTCTATGTAATTTCCTCATTATTTAATCAGATTAGGTCCATTGTTTGGCAGAATCAAAATGAGGTCATGATTATAAAGTTGGCCCGTAAAGTTTTTACAAACCATTGGAATTTGTTTCTAGGCCCAACTCCCATTACAGTACATTTTGGGTCTTTGTCCGACTACAGTGGATTTGTCACTTTTGCCATTAGCTGAATTTTTTATATTTTTTCATCCTCTCTCTTTTTCATGCTTTTTTGAGGGTATTGTGGACATTTGTAATGCTTATTCTATATAATCATGCATACCAATTAAGATCTTGTCATCCTACTAAAATAATCAAATATGAAAAATAGAAAAAAAAATTACTAATGGTCTAGTGGTTTTTGGGGAATTGGATTGTGGTCGAGTGGTTAGGACCTCAAACTAATGCTAGAGATCCGAAGTTTGATTTTCATTCATTCTTCCCCTCCCAGAATATGTACTAAAAAAAAAAGAATTCCAAACAGTTTTACCAAATCTAACTGCACTGGACTAAGTGGGTGTTTGACTAAGCTTATTTAAAAGACCTTATAAATTCCTACATCTTATAAGATATTTTTAGAGTTTATAAGTTGCTAAAATATATAAGTTGTTGAATTTTTTGGGTAAAATAAGATGATGTAGTTTTTAAGATGTTAGTAATGGCAATTTCTTAATTAAAATAGTAAAAATAAATGGAGGTTGTTGAAATAAGATTTTATTTTGGAGAAAATATGGAATTTTCCACCTTTTTTAAAAATAGCTTATTAGCTCCCGACGTCTTATTTTCGGAGCTTTTAAGATCTTTTTTTAAAAAAAATATTACCAAACAAATTTAAACATGTTATAATCTCTTAAACATCTTATAAGCTCAGCCAAACACCGTCTAAGACTTTGGAGTATTGGATCTTGGCTGATTATAGCCCATTAAATTTCAATAATATTAATATTTTTAAATTAATTGATACCCAATAACCAATTAATTGATTTGGATTAGGATCGTTTTATTTTCAGTATGCAAAGTCATATAATTGAATCAATATAGAGATGCCAATGAGGCCTTAGCCTAGTGGTGGTAAGGTGGAGGTCTCATATTCAATTCTCCACTATTGCATTTTTTGTGTGGTTATTTATGTAGACTCTACGATGAAGATAAAGATTAAAGATATCTTATTATCTATTAAGATTAATTTATTACGTTATTTTAATATATTTTAAGAGTTTTCAATAGTTACGAGTTTTATTGTGGTAGGATTTTAATCCTATAAATACTTGCTATTTTATTATTTTTAGGGAGGTTGAATATTGATATTAATAAAAACGAGGGTTTTCTCTCAGTTCTTGTCTCTTTTACGGTATTCTTATAGAATCAACGTACGAGGTGGGTTTTATCTTTGTTTACGCTTCCGTCTGCATCAGTTGGTATCCAGAGACCGACTACGATCCTTAATATATCACCTCGTTACCACTTGGGTTTTAAAGCTAGGAGCAATGACGCTACTCAGATTTGTCAGCAAATTGACTTACTGGCCAAAAAAATAAATATCTTCCGCATCCAATATCAAGAAATCAAGAGACTTATTGAAAAACGATTTCTTGGTAGTTGTGAGTTTTCCTACGATGTTGTGCCCATCCCGTTGGAAACTTATTCTACGGACATGGATGATTTATTTTCTGGTGAAGTTGAATATGGTGGATACAATGGACCACCAATATTTTATAAAGACAACACCGACAATACAATGGAGGTTGGTTACGAAGAACCTCTAAATTTTGACGAGGTGATTGGTGGTTATGATGGGCCATCTATCTTTGATAATGAATGTGATTACTCAATTTCGACGGTTGACTACGAAAAACTGCCACAATTCGACGAGGAGGATAATAGTTCTGATGATCCACCAATTTTGGATAAAGATATTGAGATTGTTGGCGAGGGTCTTCAATCTAAAATAATCGAGAAATCAAGTAATAACGACAAGGCAGCATGGATAAGGAATAAATATCATGATGTATCTACTATTTCTTGTGTTGTGGTGCCTAAATTCCAACATGTATGGCACATTCAGGATTCGTCCGATGGATGCACTAGAATTAAGTCGTCGATTTGATAAAGTGGAGATGGTTTTCTAGAGTTCAACTTGAATTATTTTGTTTTTGATTCATTAGTTCAGATGTATTTTGATATTCACCTTGTTTTTCTATATCGTCCTCCTCGTGCCCCTCCATGGTTTGACGATTCTTGTAGTCAAGATCTCCCTTCCGATTCGAGAACGAATCGTGTCGACCCCGGAGAGAATGATGGAGATAAAGATTAAAGATATCTTATTATCTATTAAGATTAGTTTATTAGGTTATTTTATTATCTTTTAAGAGTTTTCAATAGTTAGGAGTTTTATTGTGGTAGGATTTTAATCCTATAAATACTTGCTATTTTATTATTTTTAGGGAGGTTGAATATTGATATTATTATATTGTAACAGAATTAGTTAGGATTAACAGAATTAGTTAGCAGAGTTAGTTAGAAGTTAGGCTACAGCTCGGTCTTCTCTCTTTGTATAAATATGCCATTACCTGCTCTTTCTCAATCAATGAAAAGTTTACATTCTGGTTCTATATCTTGTTTCTGTTATGGTATCTAGAGCTGGGCATCTTCCTGCCAGCTGAAAACGTTCTTCTTCCTCTCTGCCATGGCTTCTTCTCCTCTCTCCTTTGTTTCTACCATTCCTCACTTTACACCTCTCTCTATTCGCCTCGATCGCACAAATTATAATTTCTGGAAGGTGCAGATCTTAAGTACGGTCAGAGCGCATGGATTTGAGGATTTTTTGCTTGGAAATTGTGCTCCTCCGATGCAATTTCTTCATTCAAGTCCTTCTACTTCAACTGCTGAATCTGAAATCAATCCAGAGTTTCTTCTTTGGACTCGTCGTGATCAGTTTCTCATGAGCTGGATGTTAGCATCCATTGGCGAATCGATGTTGGGACATGTAAGTCGTTGTACTACTTCTCATGAGATATGGACTGTTCTAGAAAATTTGTTTGTTACTCAGTCCAAAGCACGTGCGATGCAACTTCGTTTCACTCTTCAAACCTTAAAGAAAGGAGATCTAACTATTGATGCTTATATTCTCAAGATGAAAAATATTGTTGATGATCTTAGTGTTGCTGGTTGTGTCATCTCAGATGATGAATTGGTGTTATACATACTCGGTGGTTTAGGTGCAGAGTACGAATCAGTTGTGGTTAATCTTACAACTAGGTCTGATTCAATTTCGCTACAAGAAGCTCAGTTTGTGTTACAAACACATGAGATGAGGATTCAAAATTCTGTTTCAAATGGTGTTATAGCTGCAAATGTTGCTCAAAATATGCCTTCTAATGCTAATTCTGTTCCATCTGCAAATGTTGTTACTTATCCTGGTTCTAGAGGAGGTGGTAGATTCTACCGTGGTAGAGGTAGAGGTCGCAATGGACGTGGTGGTTTTTACAGGAATCAAGGCAAACCTGTTTGTCAGCTATGTGGCAAGCCTAATCATGTTGCCTTAAAATGCTTCAAAAGATTTGATGTTAGTTTCTTCAAAAGCTACGATGTTGTGACTGATTCTCCACGAGGCATATTTTTAAGTGTTGGTTCTTCTTCCATGGCGGACTCTAACGGTATCTTGACAAAGTGGAGCTACAAATCATGTCATTGCTAAAATGGACAACCTCACTCTCAATGCAATCGGCTATCATGGATCTGAAAAGCTTGTAGTAGGTAATGGTTCTTCTCTTAACATCTCTTCCACCGCTCTTCTTGCCTTCCTTCCTATAATCTTTCCAAATCTTTATTCCTCAATAACATCTTATATGTTCCTCAAATTACCAAGAATCTCCTAAGTATTTCTCAATTCACTAAGGACAATAATGTTCTAATCGAATTCCATCATGATTGTTGTTTTGTCAAGGACAACACATCCAAGCAGATCCTTCTGGCAGGAGTACTTAAAGATGGGCTATATCGGCTTGATTTGACTCATCTTAAGTCTCTCAAAGATATTCAGACTTCTGCTGTAACTACAACTCCTTCTTCTTGTAATACAACATCAGTTACTACCTCTACACATGCATGTAACTCTGTTTGACTTTCCATTCTCATTGTACTTCTCCTTTAGCTTGTATTCTTTGCTAAATGTCTTGGTGACATAAACTTGTGGCATAATAAACTTGGTCATCCTTGTTCTCTTGTGCTTTCTCATGTCTTAAAAACTCTCAATGTTAATTCTCCTGTGCCAAGTAATTTACAATTTTGTGAAGCATGCAAATTAGGCAAGTTACACAATATGTCTTTTCCATCTCGACTACCAAAACCACTCTTCCCTTTCAACTCGTTCATTCGGATCTCACGGGGACCATCTCATGTCCCTTCCATCAAGGATATAGGTATTACATTCATTTTGTTGATGATTTCACAAGATATACCGGATTTTCCCTTTAAAACAAAAGTCGGACACTCTCTCTACATTTCAACGATTCAATTCCTTTATTGAAAGACAATTTCAAACAAAAATCAAGTGTCTCCAAACTGATTGGGGGGTGAATATAGATCTCTAACTCCCTTTCTTGCTTCTCAAGGGATTCAATTTCGACATCCTTGTCCTCATATGCATCAACAACATGGTAGAGCTGAAAGAAAACATTTACACATTGTTGAAATGGGACTCTCTTTACTTGCACAAGCCAACATGCCACTAAAATTTTGGTGGGATGCATTCTCTACTGCTACATTTCTCATTAACAAGCTTCCCTCTGCTGTCCTTCAGTATAGCTCTCCTCATCAAAAACTTTTTGGTACTCTCCCTGATTACACTTACTTAAAGGTGTTTGGTTGCAGTTGTTATCCCTATCTTCGCCCTTACCATTCTCACAAATTTCAATTTAGATCGGAAAAATGTATCTTTCTTGGCTATAGCACATCTCACAAAGGTTACAGGTGCTTAAGCTCCACAGTGAGACTCTACATTGCTTGTCTTTGTAGAGTTCAATGAAACAAATTTCCTTACTTAGCCATGTTCTATCCTCACCGCTGCTCTCATTCTTCACCTATTTTACCTTCATATTTGCCCATTCTCGCCTCTTCCATCTTCAAATTCAAGTTCCACTATCTCCACAAATCTGCTTCATCTTTCTCCCCACCCTCTCCTCATTCCTCTCCTCCTGGTTTTAGGCCGACAGTGGAACTTCCTCCTTTACCTTCCTCTGTTCCATCCACTTCTTCACCTTCAACTTCTCCTTCTCCTCCTTCTCTATTGTTTCTATTCCCTCTCATCCCATGGTCACCCTGGGCCTAAAAATGGGATTCATAAGCCTAAAGTTTTCTCTACAAAGACCTCTTCTCATGAGACTGAACCATTTATCTTCTCTCAAGCTTTAAGCGATCCAAGGTGGAAAGATGCAATGAAAGCTGAGTTTGATTCTCTTTTGGCTAAAAATACTTGGACTTTGGTTCCCTGCACTCTGATTTAAATGTCATCGACAATAAATGGGTGTTTTGAATTAAACACAAGGTAGATGGTTCATTGATAAGTTCAAGGCTAGGTTGGTTGCAAGGGGATTTGAACAAACTATTTGGTGTGGATTTTCATGAAACTTTCATTACTGTCATTAAGCCATGTACTATCGGGTTGATATTCACTTTGGGTCATTAAATCAATGGAGTATTCAACAAATTGATGTCAATAATGCCTTTTTGAATGGTGATCTAAAAGAAAAGTGTATATGACTCAACCTGAAAGGTTTCATTGATGATACTTGTCCTACACATGTTTGCAAACTTGAGAAGGCTTTGTATGGTCTTAAGCAAGCTCCTCGAGCTTGGTTTCTCAAACTCACGAGTTTCTTATTACTCTTGGCTTTAAAAACGATCAGATCGGATACTTCATTATTCTATCAAACTTCTTCCGGGTGCAACTCTTTATTCTCATCTATGTGGATGATATCCTCCTTATCGGTAATGATGCTCGAAAAATTTGAAGTTATCCATTTGTTAAATCAGCAATTTGCTTTGAAAACACTTGGTGAGGTGAATTATTTTTAGGGATTGGAAGCTCATGTCTGCTTTCTTTGGTCTTCTTCTTAGTCAAACCAAATACATTCATGATTTGCTTTCTCATACTCATATGCTTGGTCAAAACCTTCTCCCACTCCTATTACTCTTTGGTCGAAATTGTCTCTTTTGGATAGCAAGTTATTTGATCATCCTTCTCTTTATAGGAGTGTTATTGGCACTTTGCAATACTTGACTCTTACAAGGCACGATATTGCATTCACGATCAACAAGTTAAGTCGGTTTTTGCATCAACCTCATTGTTAATCATTGGGGTATGTGTGTAAACATCTCTTGAGGTATCCGAAAGGGACTATGAATTTAGGTGTCATGTTTAGACACCTTAAAACGGATCTTTGCTTGAAGCTTATTCGATCTTGGGGCGGCTTAGATGATAGAAAATCAACTGGTGGTCATTTTGTTCTTTTAGGTGGCAACTTGTTGTTATGGAGTGCTAAGCTAAACGAGTGTTGTTTCTCGGAGTAGTCTTTGAGTGAATATCGCTCTTTAGCCGATACTCTGCATTTAGTTTGGCTTGATCCTTACTAAAGGAACTTGATATTAAAATTGAGCGATCTTCTCTCTTGTGGTGTGATAACATGAGTCTTTGTGGCTATGGCTTCTAATCCAGTGTTTCATGCTAGAACGAAACATATTGAAATTGATATTCATTTTGTCGTGATAAAGTGTTAAGTAAGGCTATTGACATCGGGTATATTCCATCCGAGGATCGACTGCATCTTTTCACCAAGCCTTTGTCTTCTCATCGGTTCGATTCTTTGTGTGCCAAGCTTCCTCTTAGCTCTTCCAAAAAATGTTTCCTCCGATGTTACCTAGTTAGATGGTTGGGGTGTATTATATTGTAACAGAATTAGTTAGGATTAACGAATTAGTTAGCGAGTTAGTTAGAAGTTAGGCTACAGCTCGATCTTCTCTCTTTGTATAAATATGCCATTACCTGCTCTTTCTCAATCAATGAAAAGTTTACATTCTAGTTCTATATCTTGTTTCTGTTAGATATTAATAAAAACACGGGTTTTCTCTCAATTCTTGTATCCCTTACGGTATTTTTATAAAATCAACGTACGAGGTGGGTTTTATCTTTGTTCACGCTTCCGCCTATATCACTCTAATTGTTATGGATTGTTATTTCATAATTCCAATATCTACATGATACTCCTGCTGACGGCACCAGATCTCATGTTCCAAAATCCTATTCCACTTTATGTTCCATTGTTTTAGATGATAAACGTGTACAATTATAACATCACTTTGTACACGTGTCAATCATCCAATACATGGAACATGAAGTGAAATAGGATTTTGGAACAGGAAATCTCAATCCCTGCTGACCGTACCCACACCGTGCAACCATTAATTTCCAGTTAATTTCTTTTACTCGTTAATCGGCCCATTGAAATTGCTAATAAGCATCGAACCAAACCATATATTTAACCTTTTAAGTTCAGAACATCTCAATTCTAAAAAATCCATAAAATAAAACAAGTTGCCAATAAAATACTGTCCGTAACTATTTTATTCCTCACTAATTTGTCTAAGTTTTTGGGGGTTCGAGACTTGAGACAACAGAGCTTACATAGAAACACCAAAAAAGTCTCCATATAATCACCATACACAAATGTAAGTTGAAAAATAAAATCAGAAAAATGTACAAAACCCAAACTTGGGAAGTGGGAAACACGTGATGCCATTAAGACAAAACACCCCGACCAAGTACTTAATTAATAATTAACCCAAACGTCTCAAGAAACTCAATATGATATTTTTTTAAATATTTTTTGAATTTCCAAAAAATAAGAATTAAAAATTATTTTAAGACAAATTTTAAATTGTCTAACACAAAGGTGACCTATGAGGAACCCCTTTCCTTCTACTCATGCTAGTGGCCATGTCTTCTTCTGTTATCTTATTAGACAATCTTCCGCACACATAAAGTCCACTTCTCTTCTTCCTTACAAACCCAGTGCAGGAAAAACTCATGTTTTCTGAGCCCGACGAGCCCGAATATGAGCTTATGGGCTCGTCACTGCTGTCCACAATGGTCGAATGAGGCGTTTCATTCGTCGTTTCATCGTCTCCGATGTCCTGAGGGATGAAGAAATCTGGACTGAGTTGAAGAGTGTTGCATACTCTTAAGAAAGGAGATAGGTCCATGTAGTGCTTAAGCACAAAATCAACCTGATAATTAATTAAGAATTAATTAATACTTAAGTACTATGATTAATAAGATGGAATCAAGAATTAATACAGTGATTTACACCATCGAACTACGTCGATTAGTGAAGAAGAAAGAATTTAGTATATTAAAGAAAGAAATACAGAGATAGTCCAAAATTACGGCTGTGCAAAAGTAACTGAAACCCTAGTTCCAAAGGCACCAACTTTTGAAATGCTGAAAAATTAATTATGAGTTATTAATTTTTACTGCTTATTGATGTTATTATATGATCAAGATATCAAAATTGTCGCAATTTCAGAATTAAAATCATTTCATATTGGCTGCCATTAAGTGGGGAAAAAAAACATCTCTTAATCACATGAGCATATATGGATAAATCATTCCGAATTATAGTATCAATTGAATTGAAACTAAATTAGGTTCAAAATTAAAATTACTTGCACAAATTGTAGAATCATATTTTAATAAGAATATGCCATTTCAAAATTCAAATGATATCATATGGGCTGCCATTAAAATCTGAAAAATCCTATGTATCTCTTAAATCACTCGAGCATAGCATTCCCAATTATGCATATACACAGAATTATGCAAACAATTAAAGTGAAATTAAATTATTCAATATTAAAGTGACTTGCACACGATATTGCAAAGTTTTCACAACAATATGCAATTCAACTTTAATTCCATAACAACGAAAAAAAAAAGGTAAAATCACTTACCTTGCAACCTAGAGAGCAATGGATAAAAGGTTCTTGGAGGCTCCTGTCACAAGAAGTGCAATAATTTCCAGACCCTTTAAACTGCCTGTTTTGAGGTCTCTTCTTGATAAACACCACTTTCGCAGCATTGATCGTATAGGCCTAATTAAAGGTAGGATTTAGCATAACGAAATTAAAATTGTGTACTTATAATCATCACGTTAAAACAGATAAAAAAAAAAAAAATTGGCCGGTTAAATTAATTTCAACCTGTATGTTTGAACAATCCATAAGCTTTTCAAGATCCTCCAATCTAACAACCTCATGATAAACATACCGACGAATCTGAAGAAGCCTATGGGATCGATGAGAAAGCACACAATGAGGACAAATGCTTGTGCAACAATCCAAACAACAAATATTTTTCTCGTTTTTCTTTGCAGTATCATGAATTGAGCAAGGAGCAAAGAATTTCTGCACGTAGAGGGCTTCCAACCATGCAGGTTTCTGAGGATCCTAATTACATAAATATATGCAAAATTTGAGTTGAATTCCGATCATAAGAAAGAAAGAGAAAAGAATATAGTAGCTAAACCATGAAGATATATATAACATATGGAATTGGAACTCCAAGATAACGAACCATGATTGTGTATATTAGCTAAGTGTGATACTTCCTCCTTTTGTTAACTTGATTATCTGTGATAAGAATGTTATCTTGATCAATGTAACTCACAGAAAGAAAGAGAGGACTTAAGGTATGGATGCCATGGTTATTTATGGAGTCTCACTAGGGATGGGTGGACATTTATTTAATTTAACATTCATGCACTGCCAAATTTTGGTCACCAATATTACACGTGTCAAGACTATTATATTATAATTAGGGAAAATTAGAAAATTGGTCCTCTAAGTTGGCCTGTTCAGACTTTTGGTCCTCTATGTTGGCCTATTTGAAAATTAGTTCTCTAAGTTATGAAATTTCAGACTTTTGGTCCTCTAAGTTGGTCCGTTTGAAAATTAGTCCTCTAAGTTATAAAATTTGAGAATTTCGTCAATTTTGACGAAAACTTTTCAATCCGCTGAAAATTCTTCGAATTAGGATCTAAGCGGCGCGTCAAATGCGAGCACAATTCTCTTTCAAGAGTATGGAAAACATCACCTTCCACGGCAACCATAAAATCATTTTCCCGGATTATCAATCATCGAGAAGTCCGTGCTTGCGCCGATTTCCCACGCAAATGCGTTTCTTGGGCGATTGATAATCCGGAAGATGATTTTATGGTTGCACGTGGAAGGTGATGTTTGCATACTCTTGAAAAAAAATTGTGCTGTGCTGACGACGCCGTTTTAGATCTTAGTCAGCAAATCAGTGGATTGAAAAAATTTTGGTTAAAATCGGACGAAATTTCTGAAATTTTATAACTTAGAGGATTAATTTTCAAACAGGCCAACTTAGAGGACCAAAAGTCTGAAATTTTATAACTTAGAGGACTAATTTTCAAACATGCCAACTTGGAGGACCAAAAGTCTGAACATGCCAACTTAGAGGACCAATTTTCTAATTTTCCCTTATAATTAATCACCCTTTTGAATTATATGTTTATAACTATATACCAATCACATATATATCAAATATATTTCTCTCGCGGTCCAGATTTGAGATTTTGAGGTGGGACGAACTTCACAAGTGGTGTCCAAAAACTAGCATTCATATTTTTTTATCGAAGATTAATACTATTAATATAAAGGCAAAAATTCATCTAGGACCGTCTTATGGGCCAAAACCCATAAGACAAATCCTATTGACCTGATCCGCGGCCCCACCCTGCTCTCTTTTTATATTTTTATTTAGGAAAATGACACAAATATCCACCTATTTAGGACCGATCCCTGCAGAATACTCATTTTTAATAAAATTTACCTGCAATACGCTGACCGGTTTCTCATTCCAAAAAAACATTCAAAGCCAAATCCTTCCCACACAATACGTTGCACATAAAACAACCAAAATAGAACATCAATCACAGATCTGAAATGCATCAGCCAAACACAAGTGCGCAAACACTGTGCGAAGGATAAGAACAAGGAGAACATATGTTCGAGCAAGGGAAGAAGAATCGAACTGCAAATCAGTAAAGCAAAGAAGAAAGCTAGACAAAAAAACAAGGTACCAAACACCAATCTCAAAAAGCAATGCTTAGTTATTCTAAAAAAATATTGTTTACATCACTGCACATCTATTTCACGTGCAAAATCATAATTGAAAGTATATAAATATATATATATATATAAGATGAAATTGAGATTGTACCACGAATTTGCGAATAGAGAATTTGATCAAAATGAATGTTTCAATATCCAACTCAACATCCGACTCCTTCCTCTTCAAAATACCAATGAAAAAGTCCCCATCAACAGAATTAAACGAGTACTTGGACTCATCGAAAAATATTGCAATATCCAACTGCAACCTCTCTTCATCTGATGGACAAATATTCATAAACTTCAACTAAAACAAAAGGAAAACAAACAAAAAAAAGTTAGAAACAACAAATAAACAGTTATGAAACAAAAGCAAAACAAAAAAATAAAAAGTAATGTATTACTTGTTCCACGGAACGGTTGAAAATCATCATATCGAGATCATCAGACCTCAAATTCTTATTTCTCCCAGACCTTGGACAACCCCAATTCAGAATACGAGGGATACTCTGTCTGGCATGAGTGCAAATTTTATTGTTCACCTCTGAATAACATTCATAGAACCGTATCTGGAAGGCCAGGGAAAAGCCTTTAATTCTATAAAATTTAATGCATTTAGCAGCAGACTTCAGATCCTCATCCTGAGGCTGCTTCCTGTGGAGCAATTGTTCCCTCAGTTCTCTGATTGTCAGGTCAAACAAATCTCTTCCCCAGGGATATGTGTTAAAAGATTCACTATCAACTAAATAAAAAAAAGCCATATTCACAGAAGTCCCAGTAGAAGAAAAGAGAAAAAAATACAAAAAGTACAATAACGCCATCTTCACGGCATCATTATCATTATCTCCCCACACTTGTAATTTAAAACACTCAATCGATTGTGACTAGTGAATTTCATTGTGCGATAAAATACTTTTGGAAGAACTCGAAGTAATACCATCCCCACGAACAGAGGGCCTATCCCCAACACACTTTAGCCTCGTGACCTGGCAAAACTCCCCAACACCAAATCTCAAAAGTTTCCCACAAACAGACACTAGTGTCTCATCCTTCCGCGAATGAACAACCTGCCTCTTCAACAACGAATGCACAAGTTGATTTTGGAAATCAACGTCATGCATGTCCAGAAAATAACTGAATCAAGTACGCCTAAACGCATCCAGCTGCGGCTGGGATAACTTGTCCTTCAAATTTTTAATCACTTCAAAATAAAAACCAGCGTTTATCCTAGCAATATACCACTTTTTTGGATCAATCATATACTCATTAGAGCTGTCAAAAGTAGCCCGACCCGGTAATAGGGTTGGGCTGGACTATGATTTTGTAGGCCCGAAAAGATCAGGGCCTATTTGGTCCGACCCGTTAGGCCCGAAACACCAGGCCGACCCGGCCGACCCGATTGGCCCGAAGTAAATTTAGTGTATTTTTAATACATGGGCTGGGCTGGACTCCCCAAAATAGCGGCCAAAGAAATTCGGGCGACCACTCTAATACTCATAACCCAGAAACAACAACAAAACAAAAAATAAACAACACATCTTATACATAAAAATTGAAAAATAATAAAAACAACGGATCAACAAAGATAGAAACAAAATAGAAACAACACAGAAACAAAACAAAAAAAAACATAGAACACTAAATAATAAAAATAGATACAGTAATATAAAGGACAAAACACTATACATCAGCAACATCCATGCCTCTAAAACCAATAACCTTCTTTTTAGATGATTTTGCCTTAACAACCTATTTTTCAACATCATCGCCAAGTTTCATCTTCCTCTTTTTAGATGATGAAGGAACTAGGGCTTCAGATTTCGAACCGCTTCTCAGAACTCTTTAACTAGCATCAACCTTCTATTCCATTTTTTGTCGAAGTATAAGAGGTTTTCTTGGGAGCCATGGTATAAATACGAAACCAAAAGCACACAAAAGAAACGATTTCAAACGCGTGCGATTTTCCCGCAGGCGGTTTCTAGAGAATATTATGGGAAGTTAGCGAAGAAGTTAGAAGGATCATACACCAAAAGTGGACAAAAACGGCGGACATGCGGACGGGATTTGGTCGGCGAGGTGAAGAGGCGAGAGTGAAAATGAAAGAATGGACACCAAAAGGCTAATTGCGTATTTTAGGGAAAAGTAAAAAAAAAAAAAAGAGCATAAAGAAAGTAATGAAAAAGGTAGAAATGGTATGTGTTGGTATTTTTGGGATTCGGTCCAAAATAAGGGTATTTTGTGTAATTTCCCCTTTTTATTTTAGGAATTTTGCTTTTCTCTATCTTTCTTTCTTTTCGGTGCCATTTTTTTCTCTCTCTCTTCATGTTCCTTTTTTTCTCTCTCTTTCTCTCCACGAACAACAACCAGAGAGGATCAATCGTCCTCTTTTTAGTGTGCCTTGTTGTTGCAGTACAAGAAAATAAAAGTTTGATGTTGTCGTATTCTAAATTTGACTAAGGATGAATGGTTTTTTTTTATGGAAATTTCTTTGGTCTCAGGAGGATAGTTCATAGTATACATCAATTATATATTAAAATATTATCTTATTTTCAGATAATTGAAACCCGCTCTGTGTTTTTAGTCATCTTTCCACATTTTAAGATTCTTTCTTTTGATCAATTGGCCTACTATTACATATTATGAATTCAGTACAGTGAAGAAGAAAAAATACATTAGACAGAGTTAAATAATACTTTTATGAGTAACAGTATCCGTTTTTTAAGATAATGTATCATGTTTTTATTACAATCATAGATTCTGAATTCAGTAAGTGAAAAAGAAAAAAATAAATATGAGAGAGTTAAAGTAATAATTTTATGTGTAAAAGTATTCATTTTTTTGAGATAAAGTATCATGTTTTTTTAATAAAATCGCAAATTAGGAATTAAAAAGAAAAAATTAAATATGAGAGATTTAAAGTAATACTTTTACGAGTAAAAGTATCTCATTTTTCTGAGATAACATATCTTTTTTTTTTTAATGCGATTAGAATTTAGGAATTCAAAGATGCTGATGAAGAATAAAAATAAATATGACAGATTAAACTAATACTTTTATCAGTAAAAGTATCCATTTTTCGAGATAAAGTATCATGTTTTATAATACAGTGACATATTAATAACTCGAGTTCATTGAAGAAGCTGGAAATATAAATGTGATAGAGTTAAAGTAACATTTTTATGAGTTAATAAAGTATATATTGTTTGAGATAAAGTATTATGTTTTTAATACAGTCACAAATTATTAATTCAGTACAATATAGTATCAAGTTACATTTTATGATAATTTAGTAATACTTTTACTTTAAAAGTATTATATTTTACCTCAAAGTATTACATTTTGTATAAACGAAAAGTATCATTTTTATTAGTTGTCACTTAATAAAAAAAAAGTGCCATTGTTTATTTTAAAAATGTCATATTTATTTCTCAAATCTGAACAAGTATCACTTTATATTTCAAAGAATTTGAAATGTTCAAGTATCATTGTCCATCACAAAAGTATCATATTTAATCTCAGAAAACATATTTTTTTTTGTTAAAAACTATCACTTTTCACAGCAGAAAGTATTAGTTATGAAACTAAAATACATTATATTCTTTATCAATGATTTGTTCTTATCTTCATTCTCCATTGCAGAAATCCTCGTTTTAACCAATATTGCTTTTGTAAGTAATATTTTTCTAAAATTTGTATCAATATAGAATCCAAAATCATTTTTTTGCAGTGGATGGATGATGATTATGGTTCATGCAGCGGTGGCAATGGAGATTTGCCTGGGCAGATTTGCAGACATGTGGTTATGGAGGAGAGAAAAATATATTGCAGCTCAGAAAATCCTGCGTCTGCAGAATTTTAGATTTTTTTTTCTTTTATTACCGGATTTGAATCATAAGATCTGTCTCGATCCTATCAGAGACCTACTCTAACATAAATTCAAAAAACAAAATAATAGATAAAATAAACACGATCACCCTATCATAACCAAGAAAGGAGAGCTTTAGGAAAGTATATTTTCTTTTATTATTATTGATTTTTCTAAAATTTGGTTTGATACAAAATGAGCAAGATTTTCGTATTTATACTAGACACCTTCCTAATTAATTGTAGAATTACTTTATTCGAATGGCTACAAGTCATCCACTAGACTTGTCCATTAAAATATCTACATCAGGATATTCTAAAAACATTATTCAAGTAATTAGTACAAATATTTTAAAAAATTTGTGCTTTTCTTGTGCCACTGTAGTCAATCTGCCCCAAAAAATTTGGTCTTAAGGCGATTGCCTTATAAGCCTCACCTCAGGTCCGGCTATGAGGCAATCACCTCAGGTACGGTTATGATCTGAGCTACACAATTTCTTCCCAAGGATCTCTTTTTAAAAAAGAAAAAGAAAAAAAAAAGAAAAAGAAAAACAAAAGGAGGACTAAGATATGAGGAGAACGTGGGCGCTGTTCCCGTGCCTCCCAGTGGCTTCTTCTACTATAAACAAATTTTGTCATCTCCTAGTGTTATGAGCTCCAACCTAAACTAAATTAACCCTTCTTGAACCAGCTGCCTTAATAAATTTATTTCCTATGATTTTTCCTTTTTCTTGATTCTAATCTCTCGGTAAACTTGCATCAATTAAGGGGCGAGCTAGCTAGGCCTCTTGATCTTGTCCTTGTAATATTTGTCCCCAAAAAAAAATATACATAAAATTTGTACCTTTGTTTGTTATATATTCATGTGTGAACCTAGTTATTCGTTCAGATTTTGACTCATCCATGTTCTTAATTGGCCGTCCTCTCCCTTAAAGTTGCAAGGGTTTTTAAAAATTTGTAGAATTCATATTTATAATCTTGGTCATTCAAAGTTGTTTGACTGGAAATTGTTTTGAGATCAAAATGGTTCATCAAATGATTTATTTTAGGTTTAATTGCAAAGTTGGTCAAGTAACTAATACTAGCAATTTTTGTCTTCTAAATATTTTAGGTTGCAATTTTGATCCATAAGATTTTGATATTGTGCAATTTTGATCCCATCTAGTTTGTGTAATTTTAGTCCTGCAAGTTCTTATTTTGTGCGATTTGATCCCAACTAGTGTTTCAATATTTCATTTGTTCCCGCAATACACTTGTCATTTAGCTAAAATACTCAAAATACTCAAAATACTCAAAATTAATACTTATGACTGTTAAAAGTTACAAGATTAAATTACTATATTTACTAAAGCGTAAAATCGTCAAGGATCAATACTATCAAATACAGTTATTACAGGACTAAGATTGTAGATTGACAACCTAAGAGTTACACACGACTGAAATTGCATTTAAGCATTTATTTTATAGGTTATATATATAAGCTAGCTAGCTCCTTCTTGTTTGAATTATATATGAGACAAGTTTCTTGTTGTGTATTATTTTTTTGGAATATTTTTGCAGAGAGTTTGCTCAAAATATTTGTGGATTTAGGCAAAATTACAATATTGGTCCTGTAACTATGGAGCGGTAACAAAAAAATCTGTAAAAATTGTGTTCAAAAAAAGTCATGTAACAATAGAAAATTATCGATTTTGGTCTGCAAAATACATAATTTGCAAAATAGCCATATAACTATATAAAAATCTCAATTTTGGTATTAATTTCACCGGATTTCGATCACGTGAATGACACATATAGTTCTAATTTATCCTGAAAAGAGGACCGAAATTGAGATTTTTATATAGTTACAAGACTATATATTTTGCAAACAGCGAATTTTGCAAGACCAAAATTAAGATATTTATATAGTTACATGACTTATATGCAAAACGCGATTTTTACATGACTTTTTGCTTTACCGCTCTATAGTTAGGTTACTAATTTTGCAATTTTACCTGTGGATTTTTCACTGAAGATTGAGAATGATCAGGGCAAATATTTTAGCAATATAAACTCCTGCAAAATGTCATTCATCTCAAAATGGAGCCGCAATGGTTAATTAATCAGAAGTCAGAATCATATACCCTCTGCATCCAGAAAAGTGCATCACTTGACTAGATACAATATATAGGGAAAGTTTTGCATACAGCATACATATATAATACGTTTGCAGACTGTCGTATTAAAAAAATACTATTTCCATCTCAATAAGAATTATACATGAATCAAGCTTGACATGACATCAAGGTTTAGATGGGAGTTGCAAAGATGTAATATTTTTTAACTTTTACAATATTACCTGAAAAGTATTGATTGAAATGTATTATTATTATTATTATTATTATTATTATTATTATTATTATTAAAAGGGTAGCCATTGAAAAATTAAAGTTCTCATTTTTAAAATTAGAGTCTTACTTCGACTACATGTCTCAAAAAAAAACTGAGGGTAACAAATTTGGGACAGAGAATAGTATAACACAAGCTCTTCGATCTACTATTGGTTTAAAAATGATTGCGGATAGAATTGCAAATGAACCAAGCTAGGCATTTCATTAGCTATTCGAAGCTGATTCGATAAAAACTCCTCGAGGATTCGTTTATGAGGATCGTTAAAATAAATGAATCAAACTCAAACTTAGAGATATTCGGCTCGTTAATAATTCGTAAGCAGGCTCGTTATAAGTAAACTCGTATAATTAAACTAATAATTTGACATTAATTCTAATTTTTATACGTTTACTTATGATAAATATACAAATATTGTAATAAAATGAAGAATACTTATAATTGATAATTACTAAGCTCGGTTAGGCTCGAAAAATTTGTGAGCTATTAATATATTCGATGAATTGAGCTCGAGTTATTTCGATAATAAACAAAACTGGCTCAAACTCTCAAAGCTCACTTTGCTGGCCTTCGATTCGATTGCAAACTGACTGTATTTCTAAATCGCACATGAAAAGGAAATGTGTAAAAGGGAAACCAAGATGACATTTTGGGGAATCCAAAAGTGTGATTGTGGCCTGATAAAATGGTCCCAGAAAAATAAAAGACAAATTAGGCATAGCCATACCTAAATAGTGATGGAGCAAAGACAAGACATGTACGACTGGGTTCATGGGATACTGAGCATGACAACAATCCACAACCACTCCACTAATGGAAAATAATGGAGAAGGTATTTTGCTAAAAAGGCTTTGGCAGACAAAACACAACTCATTAAGCGCACTAATTAGTGATATTAATGAGCCTAATATTTTTATATCTCTGATTGCTAATTTTGGGGAACCCTTGTTTGAGGGGTACCTTTAAGCTTTCACCAAGAGCTAATCTTGAATATTTCAGGCTAAAACAATATTATTTAGCTCTTGAAGTGATATTCAAATTCAATCATATACATTAATTCGTTTCATGCCAGTGACACCAACATAACCATAATAAACCAAGTAAAAAGAGGACGCGAATTATAAATTAAGTGATAATGTGCGAGTTGTAATGACAAGTATGAATTGATAATAACTTTTATTTATCACTACTGATATGTTTTAATTAAGTGATTGAAATTTTTATTTTGTTATTTAAGTTGTTATTTGATATTACTATCAATTGGCAAGAAAAACTAGTGTAAATTTAACACTTTTAATTATTTCTAAACTATAAAGTTAATACATTTTTTTTTTGAGTGGTAAAATTTTTAATTTCCATTTTAAATAATTAAATCATTATTTAACGAATTTTTATCATTTATTGGCCCATAGAAATTAATAAATGGCCATCTTATTACAAAGGGAAAAGGACATAAATACCCCATTTTCCATACCCAATCCCTGCACAATGTCCATTTTCCGCTGATTTTGGACAAAAATACCATTTTCCGCTGATTTTGGACAAAAATACCCATTTTCCGCTGATTTTTCTGCGTTGGTTTCTTTTTTTTTTTTTAACTTTGTTGTTTTTTGTTGTTTCAAACATGTTTGTTGTTTCTTTGTTTCATACTGTTTTCATTTATGTTTCTTATATGTTTCACTTAGCCAACTTTTCATTGCATTCCACAGTTGCATGGTGAAAATCTAAGTTGTGGTATGCCACAATGGACAATAGGAAGAAAATAGAGAGTATACCAACTTTGAAATAACAAGAATATTGATTCCAATGGACTGCACATTCAGCACCCTAACGAAATCTTGGAACAACAAATTCAATTCAGAAAATTTGAGCTTACTTGTCCATCATTGGCTACGAGAAATGGACACGACTCCACTATTAGACCAAAAATACTTTGTATTGACTTCCAACATCGTAGAATTATTGAATGCATCAATCAGCATAGGAAAAGACCTACTAGTAACAACTTTGCTAGAGTACGTGAAATCTTTAGTTCAAGATTAAGCATGCAGACATCGAAATGAAGCAAGATCAACATTTACAAGGATGACAATAAAAAAAAGCTGAAGAGTATATGGGAAAAAACTACACTATTTCTCTAAATTTAAAAGCAATTTTGTTTTTTTTTTTGAGGAAAAAATTTAAAAGCAATTTACTACAAACTTTTATCACATGATCCCCTATTTCACAATTGTTTCTTACATGTTTCATTTATGTTTCTTACATGTTTCAACTGATTACACCATCATTAAAATTTACGTAACAACAATTCTCTAAAATCATTAGGAAGTGGAGGTAGAAACTCATTGTCGTTGTCATCGTCATCACCATTTTGCAGCTTCAACTTAGCATGATTGTGAAGCGATTCATCGAGTCTTGCTTGTTCATTCTCTATCTCGAATGCTTCGATGTCCATAGCCTTCCCATCAATAAAGTGCTCGGCATAACAAGCAACAAAAAATCCCACATTCACTACAAAAGAAATAAAAAAAGATACACAGTCATATACATAACACAACAAATCAAAAACAATAAAAAAGAACAAATAAATGGAAATACAGAAACATAAAAGAAACAACTTCGAAACAACATCGAAACAAACGAAAAACTTCAAATCACAAAATAATAAAAGAACACAGAAAATTGGGTTTAACCTCTGAGTCTTCGCTCGACATTTCATCAAATAGTTGCAGAGCCTCACCCCGTCGGTTGAAAACTCGAAATCAACCACAAAATCTTCACCCCAATCCTCGTCGCCCCATTCGAAACATTCATCATCTTCTTCGACACGACCGCAATTCCTAATCCGTGCTCGATTTTTTATTATTTTTAACATCACAAAATTACATTCTCGAAGAACACAACTCTCGAATTTTCTATTGATGAACTTGTTGCAAGAGATCACAACTATTACCTAATCCAAAATTTCCTCAGAACAGAACATCAAAAATCAAGAAAAGGCCTAAAACGACACTCAATTTCTAAAACGAAAGAAACTTTACAAAAATCTAAAATCAATTCATCTGTCAAAAATCTAAAATCAAATTTCTATCATTTTCCCCTAAATTAGCGGATATCGATGCTTTTTCCCAATATTCGCTCAAATCAAACGCAAAATCATCTCCAGAAGAGGTGGCGCCGCCACTAACCACGGCAGAGCGACCACCACTAGCAACGAACAAGTCGTCAAATTCGCGATAGAATTGAGAGAGATGAGAAGGACTGGTCGGAGCACTAAAATAGTATTCGCCGAAGCGCTTAGGCGTCGACGGCACGATGACGTGGTGCGGCGAAGACATGGCGCTTCTGAAATCAAAACATAAATTATGGTCGTGTGGTTTTGCTCCTATTTTTTTTGTCAAAACCAGAGATTGTCATGACGCCTCATATACATAAACTCACAACAAAACAAATAAAACTAACAATCGAAGTTAGAAAAAGAAAATAAATGGACAAAGGCGATTGAAAATTAGGTTACCTCCCAAAAAATCTAATTTTAACGTTTTCTGATGAAAGGTCAATAACATATCATATATATTCCACGTTGGCTCATCCATAGTCTTGCCCTCTATTTTTCTCATTTCTCACGCCTTTCTAATTTCGGGAGGAAAGGCTTGTCCCAGTGGGCCTTGGAGATGACGATCAATGCATTGAAGATGACTTTCTTTGCATAAGAAAAGTAATAGGGTGGGTATATTTGGAAAGTTTAGGACTGGATGGGGTAGATTAGTGATAGGGTGGTATTTTTGTCTTTTTTTTTTAAAATCGGGTATTTTGTGTAATTTCCTCAAGGTCTACAAGGCCCATGTTACTCCAATAGATCCACATGGCCCATGATCTCGTATAAATAAATTCTTCTTAATTAATTTTTCGTTAAGTACAATTTGATAGCTAATTAATTCTCGTGGTCTGGGTTTTTCTCCTACGATTTACGGACTTAAACATCGAAGGAACTTCTCCAGGAACTTTGGGGCCTTCTAACTCGTTCGTATGTTGCAGGTCGTTTCTCTTCACATGGATTAATCATTAGACCAAAGTCAGATACCATAACTCGGAGTATCTCGACTTTGAGTGATATGTTCATAATTTAGCATCATCATTTTGGGGGCGTTTGAGGGTACAAAACCAAGACACAAAAATACAAAAACATAGAAATCGAGAAGAGAAAAGAGACCCTAGGGACCATAGAACAATCTGCCTCTTCCTTCTCCTCCTCTGAGGGAGGAAGTGTGCTTGACCAGAGAAATTTTGCAAAGCTCTGATGGAATAAGTTGACAAGAACGCCTTGAGAGAGCACAAAGCAGCAAAGAGACAAACTCTCAAACCCCACCAATCGATAACCGTAACTTCGTAGGAGGAGTAGGCGAGAACGAGAACCCCGGCCGGAAAAATCAGCGAGAATAATGAGACGTCAAAGAAAGGAACGTCACAAGAGCCAGCAAGAGCCCCCACCAAAATAACTACACCGTTGTAGTGGAGACAAGGGCCCCCGTGCCAGCCTATCCAACTCCAAGCAACAACGGTGGTGAGGAGAAACCCTTTCGACCCGACCATTTTAGCGGAATCTATTCCTCCGGAATGAAAAATTCCTACCTCCCGAAGCAAGAGCACCGGATAAATTTTACGCAAAGGTTGATCTATACGACATGATGGACGTGTCATAATACAAAGTTTTTAAGACCACATTAACTAAAAGAGCCCTCGCATGGTTTAGTCGACTCCCAGTCGGATCCATAGACATGATGGAGAAGCTCATAGAAAGTTTCATGCACTAATTCTCCATTAATAGGAAATGCTCGAAGACTATCTCCCATATGTTCCAGATTAGGCAGAAACAGGGAAAACGTTTCAGAGATTACATGAAACATTTTGTAGAAGGAGTCAACGAGGTCTCATGTGCAACATAAAACCTTATCGGGATTTTACAACAAAACCTTTGTCAGTGTAGGTTCAAGGAGTCCATAGCGGACAAACACCCTACATCAGTTGAACAGCTGCTTGATCTGTAGATAAGCACATCCTTGTAGGAAAAACTACTACACCTGAAAGAAACCAGAAGAGAAAGATAAGAGAAGAAGAGGATGTTAACTCTAAAAGGACAGGATAGAAGAGACCCTAACAGGAAGAATTTTGAGTACAAATTCACCCCATTGAATGCACCCATCTCCAAGATGCTGGCAACTGCCTAGAGGGAAGGAATAGCCTGGCTCCCTCGAGAGATGAAAGAAAATCCTACTAGGGCACATTCCGACAAGTACCTCACTTCCATTAAGAAAAATGGCATGACACTGAGAGATGTTTCCAACTCAAGAGGGAAATCGAGATAATGATCCATAGAGGATATCTAAAAGACTATATAGATCAGCATTGACTAAGATAAGACCTCGGGAAAGCACCAGTTCAATCACATCAAGCACCCCACTATAGGGAGTCCCAGACAAACAAGAGAAGAACCCCCAAGTAGTGGGAATCATCAACGTCATCTCTAGTGGACAAGAATGAGACAAGGCTAGAATCGCACTACATGCCTAAAGAGTGAATGCCAGGAGATATATTAAGCTCAAAACCTAAGTGACGGGCTTTGAGCCCTGATAAGAAGAATAATGTCCCAATCACCTTCAGAGCACAAGATTACGTGGCCTATACTCAGACATATCCAGATGCCATAGTAATCACGGTCATCCTGGCAACCTTCCTAGTTAAGAGAATTCTGATGTACACTAGGAGTGACGTAGACGTGATCTGCAAGCAAGCACTCTAGAAACTGTGGATTGATCCAGTGCAAGTTGCCCCAGTCACCGCACCACTCATGGTTTTCTTGGGTCAATAAATTAAAGATTTAATAGAAATAAGCTTCTCAGTGAGTCACTAATATGGTGAAATTCCTCATAGTAGATGCCCCATCACCATACAACATCATATTGCAGAGGCCAAACTTAAATCGCTTTCAAGACATTGTGTCTATTGTACGCCTCAAGTTAAACTTTTCAACAGTGAAAGGAGTAGAAGAAGTGGCAAGAGACATCAAAGTATCTAGGGAATGGTACGTAGCCATCATGAAGAGAGTTAAGCCACAAGGAGTGGTTTCTATTAAAATTCCTCTACACCAGAACCAACGAAGCTTCATCATCCCTGCACAAGCCCATCAGTCTAATACTAGACGCAATTTTTTGTTAGTTTTTCTATTTTCTTTGAATAATCACTCAGGCAGCGTAGAACATTTTTCTTTTATTAATTTTACCAGTCTGACGAGAAGAATCTTATTTTACCTTTCTTTCTTACAATATTTGACATTTTCATTGAATAAAATTATAATGTTTATGACTTTTATGTGTTTAGTGTTTAGTGCTTATGCCACATGTTTCTAATAACTTAAAGATTTGAACAATCTATATACCCCAAGCATTGCACCTCAAGTGATCTCATCCACAAGAGGTGGCTTTAAGCTACCCCGAACACGTTATAGATAAAACACCTAAGACGATGTGCCCTAGGTGATCCCATCCATAATATCTTCCCGGCGTCCGTAGCGATACACCACAGGTGTTACGCCCTAGGTAATATCATCCATGAGAAGTGGCTTTAAGCTATCCTTGACACGACATAGATGATATACCCCAGGTGTTTGATAAATGGTTTTATCATGATTTTGATGATTTTGTTTTTATACCAAAACAATATTTTTAAAGGTTGTCCAAATACTCCTAAATGATTTAAAATGGTTTTAATATTTTTCGGTGTATTTCCTCAAGTTTATTTTCGACAATATTGGACAACACATTTAATGATTTTATGTCAATGGGTTTTTACATCGAAACTATGTTTCTAAATGTTGTCCTAATACTCCCGATTGGTCTAAAATGTTTTTACTATTTTTCGGAGTATTTATTGGAATTTATGTCGGACAACAATTTTTGTGTTAATATGTTATTTCATCAAAATCATATTTCTAATGTTGTCCTAAATACTCCCGATCGGTTTAAAATGTTTTTATGAATTTTTCGGAGTATTTCTTGAGGTTTATTTTCGACAAACATCGGACAACATTTCATTTAGGAGGTCGACCGGTCGACCAAAGAGGCGACCGATACCTGAGAATGCATTTCACGAAATAGAACTCGTGAAACCTCAAAAATGGTCAGGGGTGACCGATCCCTATAGGGGGCGACCGGTCGCACCCCAGGGCGACCGGTCGAGCCCCCCAAGGACCGGTCCCCCTGATGGATTTTGTTGTGTAATCTCTTTTATGTTTTAACGCGCGACCGATCGCCCTATGGTTTGACAGCAAAATTCTGACCGTTTGACAGCAGACAACATTTCCTTAAATCATGGAGTTGATTTCTAGCAGCTCTTTTCTTCAGTTGTCTTGCAATTTTTTACAGAATCCAAATCCCCAAGAGGATCCTATCATATACAAGACATCTTCTATAAATAGAGGAAGATTTGAAGCACAACAATAAGAGAGAACAACACAACACAACAAGATATACTCAAGCAAACACTTGGTCTTCTATTGTCATTATTCTTGTTGTAATTTGCCTAGCTTATCACTTTCACATCCTTGAGGTCTAGGCTATTCTTGATTACACTTGCACTTAATTGTATAATTCATTATCGAGTTGTAATCTTGAATTTTTGGGTTATCATTCAACACAAGATATCCTTGTGAGTGTTCTGTGGTAAGAACACACTGGGGTGATCTAGGTGTTAGGTGTAAGAAGATTGTGGTAATCTTCTTGTTGAGGTGTTGAAGAATTTGGTATTCTTCAAGGTTGAGGATTGTGGTAATCTTCACAAGGTGCCGTTGAAGATTGTGGTAATCTTCAAGAGAGATTGTGGTAATCTCAAAGTGGTGTTGAAGAAGAGTGTGGTGCTCTTCAAGGTGTTGTTGTAAGTTGGTGTTGTATTAATTTTGGTAATTAATAAAATCTTTTTCTTTTTGAAATCCATCCCTGATATCTTTGGGGTGGTAGAGGATTAGGCCCTAGGTGGGTTGAACCTCTATAAATCGACGTGTGTTGTTTACATTCCGTACCTTTATTATTGTCTTTGAGCATTTGATTCGAAAAAGAAGGCATAATCGAAAAGATGGAGATAATCTATTCACCCCCCCTCTAGATTATCGTAGCCGCTTGGACTTACAAGTGGTATCAAAGCCAAACTCTTTGGCAAGCTCGTTTCACATCGCGAGTGAAGATGAACGATCGTCGGCTACAAATGAAGCTCATCTTTCCGGCACCTCCACCACCAAGCCACCTCAATTTGATTCCAAAAATTTTATATTTTGGAAAGAACGAATGGAATGTTATTTACAAGGTTGCGGGTTCGATATTTGGAACATCGTCATCAATGGGGAACCCATTCCGATGAAATACACACCATATACCTCCAGAGCTCTCAAGAAGCTCAATGATGGAGAAAAGAAAAACATCTCCTTAAATGGTAAAGCTCTCAATATTTTGTATTGTTCACTTACCAATTTGGAATTTGATTTTATTGTAGGAATTCGATCGGCTCATGAAGTATGGCAAAAACTAGAAGCCATTCATGAAGTATATGCAAATGATAGGAGCAACTCAAAAGCATCTACTTCTCAAAGGGATACAAGGTCAAATCTAAGGAACAAGCCATTTACAACTTTCAACTATGAAGTAGTTGAACAATGCCTTATGGGCATCGAAGAAGAAAACGAGGTATGTCTTAAACCCTCTACTTCCTATGATATTTTTATTCAAAATGATTATAGTGATTTGCAAAATGATTTTGATGATCTTCAAAATGAATTCCAAAGTTTACTTGTTAAGTACAAAAATTTGAAAAAGGAATTCAATGTTTTGAAAAATGAAAAGGATAGTTTATTTACTTCCTATGAATCACTATCATGTGCTCACACCACCACACTTGACAAGGTTAGAAACCTTGAAAAAGAAAATAGTACTCTTTTTGAGGATATTAATTGCATGAAAAATGATTTATCTAAATCCAACTTGAGTACCAATAAATTGCCCAATGTTGTGAATGTTAATGATTGTGATAATTTGAATAGTGAACTTGATCATGAGCCTATTATTGTCAAGCATATGAAAAAGAATCGAGTACCTATGCATGTTAGTAATATTACTTGCTTTTATTGCGGTGAAAAGAGTCATACGGTAAATACTTGTCGGGCTAGAAATAGCTCTAATTATTTTTGGAGACCTAAAAGTCTCAAGACTAGTCCCAAAGGACCCAAGCACTTGAGGGTACCACAAAACAATGTTATATTAGGTACCCGGCGAAATAATAATCGAAGAAAATTCATACCGCCAAGAAGACATCAAATGACCATTTCATTTGATCAAAGGAGAAAACATTTTCAACAAAGTCACTCTCCAAGAAGAGGAAATAATCAAAAATGGGATGAACAAAATCCTTGGAAATGGCAAAGACATCATCAACAAGATGATTTTCCAAGAGAAAGACACTCTCAAAAATGGGAAGGACACAATGCTTGGAGATAGAGTAATTGGAGAGATTACCATCAACATGAAGATTTTCAAAACGGGAAGATATCATCAACAATGGGAACGACACAACCCATGGAAATGGCAAAATTGGTAAACCGTATCTCTCTATTTAAATATGCATTTTATTTTTGCATGTTCTTATTTGTGTTTAAATTGCAAAATGAGTTTTAAAATTTATAAGGTCTTCTATATATATTTATGTGTTTTTAAAATACTTTGAAAAATGAGACCTTACATGTTGTGGACTTACTTAGACTTATATGTTTTTATCTCTTATGGATTTTTATAGCATTAGCATTGTTGCGATATCTCTTGTTGCTTAGTCTACACATGTATTATTATGTTTGTACAAAATTTGGTTTAAGAATTGTGTAGAATTTACATATCTCTTTCAATGGCTATCTACTCATAATATATCAAGAGAAACATGAACTATCGAGGTACGCTCATTATTGTTATTCATCTCATAGACTCGATACATGTTGTGCCATATGCCTATGTGCTTATTTTATACAAGTGCCATTAAGAGGATGTTTTGATTTTTGTGAAGGCATTATTTGACATAGTTTGTTTTATCCAAGATTTATAAAGAGTTATATTTTATTTTTGATAAAACAATTGATTCACTAAGTTATGCATTTTATTGCACATATAAATGCCATTATTCTTGGATGCTTATGTCAAAGCTCTTATTCATATGATTCTTGTAAATAAGGTCTCAACGATGTGCTCTCACATTTTCATATTTCAAAAGAGACCTTATATAGCTTTCTATAAGCTTATTTGAACATGCATATTGTATTATACTCTTGATGATTATCTTTAAGCATAGTATATGTTACTTGCTCTAGTGTCTCTATCATTCGATATTACTATGCTAGTGTGCAAAATATCTTGTTAAGATTTTGCAGAATTTTTTGATATTTCGGAACAAGATAAATGACCAAGACAAGGTTAGTAGCTCAATGGTATTGTCAAGAAAAAGGTAATGATTTTGATGTAATATTTGCACTCATAGCACATTTAGAAGTTATTTGTACTTTACTTGCTCATTCTTGTTTTGAGTAAATTTCAAGCTTTACCAAATGGATGTTAATGCCAATTTTCTAAATGGTTTTATTCAAATAGAAGTCTATCGGAGATTAAAATTTTTAGGCCAAATGATTTGTATAAAAAGGCCTTGTACGGTTGATACTAGTACCCCGTATATGGTTTGATAGACTTAGCTATTCTTGCAAAATAATTTTACAAAAGGTAAAGTTGATACTACACTCCTTGTTTTTTGAAAAAGGGCAAGATTGTTTACTTGTGCAAGTTTATATTTTTGGTGCTACTAATGAATATTTGTGCAAGATATTTTTCCAAGTCAATGCAAGGTGAACCTAAGATGATCATGATGAGGGGAGCTAAAATTTGATCATTGGAATTCACGTTCAACAATGCCAAGAAGGTGATTATATTCCACACTCAAACGTAGAAGTGAGGCATTGAAGAAGAAAGAACCATCCAACCTATATGGCTATAAGTATGAAAATTGACAAAAAGTTGAAGTAGGCATGTTGATTGACAAACAAATTCGAGGTATGTTTATCTTCGTCTATTACTCCTTAGACTCGACATTTGATATGCCTTATGTCTATATGCTCGACTTAAACAATCCCAAAGAATCTCATTAAAGTGCCATTAAAAGAAATTCTCAAATATTTGTAAGGCACTTCTTCTTATGACTTGTTCATCCAAATTTTTAAAATGTTACTATTTTTCGGGATAACAAGTCCGGTGTAAATTTTATTTTTCAAAATATGGTTCGTCATAATCGAACTAAACATCTTGAGATTCGATATTTTTTTGGGGGATTGCATGTTTAACAAAAACTTGAGATGCGTTTAATTTCATCTCAAGGATAACTCGCGGACTTTTTAATCGCTCACCGCCGAGTATTTTACCTCATTTCGAGCTTGATTATGACATAATGTATATTGAATGAGGTCTATGCTTGCATTTTGCACGTTTTCAAAACTTAGGGGCGAAAAATCGGATTTTTGGATCAAATTCGGAATTTCAAAACAGAACAGAACCAGTGGTCTGCCAGGGCAGGGGCCGACCGGTCGCCCTATGCCCTGACCGGTCGCCCACATCTTAAAATTGGTTAAAACCATCTCTATTCTTGTATTTTGGCAGTTAAGGTTTTTCCACTTTATTTCGACCCCTTTGTCATTTGCACACACATTTCACTTCAAATGTGTTTTATTGCATACATTTCATATCTTGGATGTATTTAGGCTCGATTATCATCATCGTTGCTCATATTTACCGATCGAATGGTAAGAATTTTCTCTCCTTTGCTCAATTGGGTTGAACCCTTGAGTTTGTACATTTCTTGTATATTTCTTGATGAAATTTTCATATGATCATGATGAGCTTAGTTGATATGTTGTAATGTATGATGTTGGGTATGATTTGGTGATGAAATTTTTTGCTTGATTCATTTACAAGGGCTCTATACAACTTCTTTTAATTTTTACGCCCACAAAGTGTTCGATGAAATATCACAATGAAAATTTCAACTTCTACATGACTCTCTTGCTTTCAAAAGTCTTAAATACTTATTGAGATCATGTCTTGGCAAACAAAACGAGCTTATGAACTCTTCATGATACATTTCTCCCATTTTTTTCGGACTTTAAGCCTGAATTGTTCAATGGTTGATAAACCGTTTCTTTGGCGCACTTTGATATAATTTTATGATATTTTTTATCATCCTAACATTCTTTGTTATGATTCCAAAGGGGGAGAAACAGGTTATAAGCTCATTAGCTCATAAAAGCTAAGTTAAGCTAAACAAAAGAAGCTATAAGCTATGGCTTGATAAAGCCATAAGTTGTGCATTATACTTAGTCCAATTGTTGTATGATGGACTTATATACTTGTCTAATGATGTTTTGTTGACAGGGGGAGCTTATAAGCTCATGTACTTAAAATCAACATGTAAAAGCTAAGCTTTTAGCTTATGGTTGATTGCTTTTTTATTACTCTTGTTGTGCATATTGATAGGGGAGCTTTGCTATATATGATTGAATATCTCTACTCCCATCCTTGTGTTTATATTGCGTAGAATGTTGTCGCTCACAACGGATAGTTATTTTTAACCGGTAAATATGTTTTGTTTTCAAAACCTACCTCGTTAAAATTGTTTTGGTTTGTAATCATCAAAAAGGGGGAGATTGTTTGATAAATGATTTTATCATGATTTTGATGATTTTGTTTTTATACCAAAACAATGTTTTTAAAGGTTGTCCAAATACCCTTAAATAATTTAAAATGGTTTTAATATTTTCCGGAGTATTTCCTCAAGTTTATTTTCGACAATATTGGACAACACATTTAATGATTTTATGTCAATGGGTTTTTACATCGAAACTATGTTTCTAAATGTTGTCCTAATACTCCCGGTTGGTCTAAAATGCTTTTACTATTTTTCGGAGTATTTATTGGAATTTATATCGGACAATAATTTTTGTGTTAATATGTTGTTTCATCAAAACCATATTTCTAATGTTGTCCTAAATACTCTCGATCGGTTTAAAATATTTTTATGAATTTTTCGGAGTATTTCTTGAGGTTTATTTTCGACAAAAATCGGACAACATTTCATTTAGGAGGTCGACCGGTCGACCAAAGAGGCGACCGGTACTTGAGAATGCATTTCACGAAACAGAACTCGTGAAACCTCAAAAATGGTCAGGGGTGGGGGCGACCGGTCGAGCCCCCCAAGGACCGGTCCCCCTGATGAATTTTGATGTGTAATCTCTTTTATGATTTAACGCGCGACGGCCGCCTCCCCTATGGTTTGAAAACAAAATTCTGACCGTTTGACAAATGAACAACATTTCCTTAAATCATGGAGTTGATTTCTAACACTCTTTTCTTCAATTGTCTTGTAATTTTTACGTAATTCAAGTCCCCAAGAAGAGCCTATCATGTACAAGACATCTCCTATAAATAGAGGAAGATTTGAAGCACAACAATAAGAGAGAACAACACAACACAACAAGATATACTCAAGCAAACACTTGGTCTTCTATTGTCATTATTCTTGTTGTAATTTGCCTAGCTTATCACTTTCACATCCTTGAGGTCTACGCTATTCTTGATTACACTTGCACTTAATTGTATAATTCATTATCGAGTTGTAATCTTGAATTTTTGGGTTATCATTCAACACAAGATATCCTTGTGAGTGTTCTTGTGGTAAGAACACACTTGGGTGATCTAGGTGTTAGGTGTAAGAAGATTGTGGTAATCTTCTTGTTGACGTGTTGAAGAATTTGGTATTCTTCAAGGTTGAAGATTGTGGTAATCTTCACAAGGTGCCGTTGAAGATTGTGGTAATCTTCAAGAGAGATTGTGGTAATCTCAAAGGTGGTGTTGAAGAAGAGTGTGGTGCTCTTCAAGGTGTTGTTATAAGTTAGTGTTGTATTAATTTTGGTAATTAATAAAATCTTTTTTTTTTTGAAATCCATCCCGGATATACTGGGGTGGTAGAGGATTAGGCCCTAGGTGGGTTGAACCTCTATAAATCGACGTGTGTTGTTTACATTCCGCACCTTTATTATTGTCTTTGAGCATTTGATTCGAAAAAAAGGGCATAATCGAAAAGATGGAGATAATCTATTCACCCCCTCTAGATTATCGTAGCCGCTTGGACTTATACCAGGTGTTGTACCCCAGGTGATCTCATCCATAAGAGGTAGCTTTAAGCTATCCGGGACACACTATAAGCGATACACCCCAGTCGTTGCACCCCAAGTGATCTCTTCCACAAGGGGTAGCTTCAACTACCCAGGATACGCCTCAGGTGAAGCGCCCCAGACGACCTTGTCAATAAAAAGTAGCTAAAAGCTACCCCAAATCCCGAGCACGGGGACAAAGTTTTGAGGCCCTTTGAATGGCCCTATCATCATAAGTGTAAGCAAAGACATAACTAACAACATGTAAAGGAGACCAAAAAATCTAATAATCATAACGCAGAGACACCATCAACCCGCAATGAGGTAATAAACATCCTAAGCAAGAAAATGAAATAAAGTGCATTGTGTTCAAAAGCATGCTCTAAACAAGTAGAGAAAATCATCGCACACCCTAAACAAGTAGGCGGAAGAAAAGTATAAGTGAACTATTTAAAATCATAAACATGTCAAGATTGGGCGCTCTCCGCATCGTCCTCGCTGGCTGCGTTCTGGGGAATGTCTTGAAGAGCACCAATCTCGTCGTCCTCGCCACTAGAGATGCTCATCTCCAACAAAGAAATAACCTCCTTGGGAGCCTTCCCTGTCTAGCTCAATATCCTCCGGATGGTGAATTCCCCACTCATAATAAGAGGAAGACTCATCCAAAAGAGTTGTCTGAAAGTCAGAGGAGGCCTTATAAGTCTCAATAATGAAAGTCCTCTTTGTAACAATCAACTGATTCTCTTTGGGAACTTCAAAAATTCCTCTCCAGTGGAGATCTCATGATCATACCGGGCTTTAGCCAACTATTCTTCTTGCCCAAGTCGCACCCGCTTCTTCATGACTCCTCGGCTCCTTGAGCTCGCGCCTTCTGGCGGCAACCTCATTTTCCAATGCATTGCCCTTGCGACAAGCGACTACAATAGCATTAACCGGATACAACAAATTCATATCCCCATTAACAAACACATCTAACATGGAGAAATGGAAAGTATATGTTAGAACAAGAAAGGAAAGATAGAGTCATACCCTCCATGCGTCCCCACACATCGAGACCTCCAAATCCTAGACATACAATGGCTCCAAGCGAGTTTCGTCGTCAATGACTAAGTTTCAAATGGCATAACACCAAAGTTGGATCGAGAAGGGCCCCAACCGGTGCACAATCTCCCGCTCAAAGATGTCTCAATTAAAAAGGTCACAAGAGGACTACAAATGAACCAATTCACTCGTGAGCTATTCGGGTCTTGGTTCGAAAAAATATTCGTTTGAGATCATTCGTTAGGCTTAACGAGCTGAACTCGATCCTAAAATCCGAGGTCGAACTTTTAATAGAATCGAACTTGAGCTTGCAGATATTTGGTTCGAAATCTCGCGAACATGTTCTTTTACAGGCTCGTGAGCCTATGTTTGAGCTCGGCTTGGGAACATGTTCGTTTATAGGCTAGCAAGCCTAGGTTCGAGATTGGCTCACGAACATGTTCGTTTTACAGGCTCACGAGCCTAGGTTCAAGCTCAGCTTGTTAGTTGAGCTTGCAAACATATTCATTTAGTTGAGTTCGCGAGCATGTTCATTTATAAACTCGCGAGTCTATGTCCAAGCTCATTTATATTGTAAAATAATACTATCCGTTAAATATATATATATATATATATATATATATAAGGACTAAGACTGCAAAAATATTGATCAATCCTACAAAACCAAAATTGAACCAATTCAATTGTTAACATATAATATATATATAATATATATAACTATCTAATAAACCAAATCAAACTAAAAATATAATACATAATAATATAGTCTAAACAAACCAACAAAACTCATGTATCACAAGAGACTTAGCTAGTATTATTTATAAATGTAGACTTAGTAATTAATATGATCATCAACTAGTACTACTTTATTATAAAGTCATAAGCATATTACAAATGTTTAAAGGATCGCATATAAATTTTAAAATATTAGATGTTATTAATAATTATCCAAAATTAAAATTTATTAGTTAGTTATGATTCTAAAAACTTATGGTAATTACATTTATAGTTTGTTTTTTAGTAATATATAAATTTTCAGCTATCTCTTGTGCATTTGATTTTTACTTTTGTATTGCTACTACAAGTGATTTAGACTGTGAAATTTGATTAAGGAATTCCACATACATTTTATGCTTTAACGAACTCGAACTCGAGTTTTCTTTGACGAGCTCAAATTCAAACTCGAGCATATAATGATCTTTTTAGGAGCCGAGCTGGAGCTAAGCTCGTTAAAGCTGAAACGAGCATTTTATGAGCCGAACTTGAGCAAAGCTCATTGAGTATATTAAATGAGCTTTTTACGACTCGAGCTTGAACTATTCGCGAACCAAATAATTTTCAAACGAGACAAGCTCTAACTCAATTATGAAAGCTCATATCGAACTCGAACCAAAATAGAGCTGATCCAAAAACTAAATGAACCAAACTTGAGTCTATTTCTGTTCGGCTCGGTTTGGCTCATTTGCAGCCCTAGCTGCCAGAAGACATCTACCCTGGAGGACCCTCAAAAAGCCCTCCTCGAAGCATATTTCCCCTGTGTGTGTTGTGGGGGCCTCGTAGCAGCATGATCAACTTTGGATGATCCCCGGGCCGGGATCCATAATGAATCTCCTGACTAGCCTTGTGATGGGAGAAAACTCGTCTCTCCTCCCATTGAATAGGTGCACCACTCGAGCTCTTCACTTTGTGCCAAAAGTAACCATTCTGCTTCTAAGATTACGACAACAACTTCGTTGCGCTAAAGCTCTCATTTCCTAGAAGAATAAAGAACACAACATGAATACACATAAACAAGGAACGTGTAAGAGCGTAGATGCAAACTAGCAGGAAACAAAATAGCACGAGGGTCAAACACCACTCAAGAGGAAAACCCCCCACCATTGTCACCAACGAAGAAGAAATTGAACTTCCAACTACCACACGGAGAAAGAAATCCCTCAAGAAAATTTCAATTGGGGCAGGAAAAAAAGTGAAAAAAGCCCTTCTCCAAGCCTTTCCTAACCAAGAATAGAAAATGGATGCCATTTGAACTCACCGAAGACCAGGACTCCCCATAGCACACATATACCCTTCTATGAAGGTATACGGATGAGGAATAAAAACACCAAAAGATTTTAGGATTTCAACATGAAAAGGATCGAGGGGAATTGGTGAAGTCACTACTCAGGTAAGCTAGATAGATAGTAAAATCCCCATTGGGAGGATAAGCAAGTCTATGCCCTGGCCTAGGAGCAACAAGTTGGATGTCGGGAGACAAGCCAAGACGACTCTTAAGCTTACGAAGACATCTCGAATCCACACAACTCCTTAACTCTGTAGGAACCATGATCCTATCCCCTGAAGAAGGCCTAAGTTTGTACTTAGTCTTGGAGGGCTTGCTCAAAGCCTCCATATCCGAACCGTGGACATAAGATCTTCCTCGCCCTCCTCATCTGTCTCGGACTTAGAAAACAACTCAACAACCCTGGAAGTAGAATAGAATTTCCTATCCAACCTGGGACATGAAAAACAACCACGCCCTATGGGTGAAGGGTTAGACGAAACTTCAAAATCATTAAATAGAATAGAAGAGTTGGAGAAATCGGGCAATAGGGGCGAAACGGGTCAATAGGGGCACCACGTTGCCAAAGACTTCCACCACATACAACCCGAGCACGCCATTACTAAACGGAAAGAGAAATATTTCGAAAAACATGTATCGGAGACAAAACAAATGCACGTGACCACGCACATGAGAGTGATGGGCTGCACTTAATCGCACGTCTTATCTCCCATCGGTGCTCTTGGCCGTGTGCTTTGGCCCTTTTCTAGATGCGCTCAATCGCGCACCCCATGACCATGACATTAGAGCTGTCAATTTTGGCCCCGCCCGGTGGGCTGGCCTAATGTGTGTAAACTATATGTGCACTTTGGGGCTTAAAATGATATATATTTGATGCATTAGCATGCATATTTAGTGTGTTTTTACTTGGTTTCCTTAGAAGGGCATGATACTGCGTATTCTTGTAACGTTTTATGAGAAACATAACTTTAAACGAAGAAATATCAGTTGGAATGCCCGGATATGACTAACAAATGCGAAGAGAAGATCAAAACGACGAAGAAAATAGACAAAAACACTTCACACGGCCGGACCGTGTGGTGTCACACGACCGTGTGAAAATACCCGTGTGAAAGTGACACAACCGTGTGAAAAGGGACGAAAACAAGGGACAGAACCAAGCCACACGTCCAGACCGTGTAGGCCCACATGGGCGTGTGGTATTGGGCATCACACGACCAGGCCGTGTGGGACTCTGCAGATGCATTTTTCCAGAGTTGCTTTCCCGTTCCAAATCTAAAAGTGATCTCTCCAAACATCTATAAAAGGGGCCCAAGGCGTGCACGAAATGAATCACTTCATACATCATACAACACATCAAATTACGCAGGAACACAAAATTCGAAGTCTTCTGAGAGAGGAGGGCTAGGTCGCAAAGAACACTACAAGGCCTTTCGCATCTACGGGAGCACAAGAGCTTCAAAGGCTTAGGAGGGGAATCCATCCTGAAACGAAGGGGTTTTCTTTCTATGTCTAGATCTCTTGTCTGTGCTTAAACGATGTCATAATGTTGATTTCGAATTTGTCTATGAATTTGTTATCAATGTTTGGCTAATCTTTCGGATCTTAGGGGCATAATCAAAACTGTGGATTCATGTTAAATCTCGATTAATTGCTTTCTTAGTTAATTTATGTGTTCTATTTTATGAATTCGAGTACTTATTCTTAATTGTCGATTATCTGATCAATAATTTGCATGCCATACTTCTTAGTCCATAATCCGGGAGGTGAATTCTAATGAGACGAAAATCGAATTCAGAAATAAACAGGGTAATGTATCAGGAGACTACTTCTGTTTGTGCGGAGTATTTCAATTCAAAGCTCTTTTGGGAGTTAATAATAATTATGATGGATCGGGAGACCTCAATTATTATTAATCTACTGTTTATGCGCCACCCGGGAGGGTGAATAAAATATTTTAGGAATTGAACCCATAGAAACGCATGAATTGGTTATTGAAACTTTAGTTGGGTTTAATGTTGAAGAAACATGTTGAGATTATGTGTCCAGGGTTGCTCCTGTAGTTGTTGAAAATACTTGTGAGGTTCATAAATTTATTTATATTTGCTTTTATTTTCGATTTTTATTACAAACTTGATATTCGGTTGCTTCAATAAAATTGGAATGCGATGTTATTATAGCCTAAGTGTTTCACATATCAATCCCTGAGGAATACGACTTTGCTTGCCATTATCCTATAAACTATATTGTACACTTGCAGTTGTATGATCCAAATATTTTTTGGCAAACCAGTTTTTGGCGCCGTTGCCGGGGATTGAAAGATTCTACTTAGATATAGTAATAAGTAGTTCAATCTTAATTGAAGCACTTTTTTTGTAAATATTTTTTTTTCTTTTTTCTATTTTTATTTTATTTTTTTCTTCTTCGTTTCTAACATCATTTTTGTTGAATGCTGATCGAATCTTTGGAGATACAAGTAGCCTAAAGTGCAACTGCAGTGGGAGGCCAACATCAAAAAGGCAATTCCCAAGCTATACTGAACTTAATCCGAGAAAACAGTGCAATGCCATTCGACTGATAGATGGTACAGAATATAAGGGCTCAAGGATTTCAACTGACACGGTTCAACGATAATGATGTTAAATCTGAAGTCTGGTTGAAGACGTAAAACTTAGCGCTTTGTGGGAGGCAACCCAAGAGACGTCGCGACAAACTCTGAGGTAAAAAAATGAAAAATAATGGAAAAAAAAGAAAAAAAAAAAAAAGACAGACGCACATGGGCGTGTGGACGCACACGACCCGACCGTGCGATCTGCTCCTCCAGCTTTAAATTTGACGGGCGAGCCCCCGGCTTCACCGGAACGATCCAGGTAAGTACTCTTTATGCATTCCTCTTTGTTTTGATAATTTCCTCATATGTTCGGGATGAAACATATTTTAAGTTGGGAGGGTTGACAAGAATGTGTAATTTAGTACTTTCTTGCATTTTGCATTGCATTTAGTACTGCATGTAGAGCACTTTGCATTAAATTTTTTTTTTTTTCAATTTTCGATTTTTTTATTTTTATTTTTTTAGCACATTTATCGCTTTAGCATGTTTAATTACTTGTGTGTAATTTTTAATCAAGGCTTTTCGAATATGTCCAGCTTCCGTATGATTTTACAGAGCATTTTATGGAATGAGATAACATACTTCTTGGAATAATGTGATGAATTGTTGGAAAGATGTCGTTTATTTGCTTAGCATTAGTTGAGAAAATTGGTATTTGAGCATGTTGCGAAAAATAAGCCAGTGAGCTTTTGTGCCTTAAACTGCTTTATATTATGTAGACTTATTTTTTCTTGTGTGTGTCATTCATGATTGCTAGAACTCTAGAACTTGCGCTGATATCTTCATTGAAGCCATGTGTGTGTGCAATTTTTGAAAATGATTTAACGCCATCTTTGTTTTAGCCTACTTCGCCTAAAAAACCTACCTATGAACTCATAATTCCCTGATTAGCCAATTTTGAGCCAAAACTTTTATTCTTAGCCACATTGATCTTTAAAATTGCAAATTGATATTATCCCTGAAATTTCTTAAGCTTATAGAAAATGAATAAGTTTGGGGGAGATGTGGTGAAAAATTTATGAAAAAAGAGAGGAAGATGGCAAAAGAAAGAGAGATGAGCAGTATCTGGGTAAATGAAAAAAATACATGAAGCTCGAAAAAGAAAATATCTCTGAAAAAAAAAAGAGAAAAATCTAGCAAAGCAAAAGAAAAATTCTTAAAACTGTGAAAAAATGAGAGCTTGAGGCTAAAGAAAAAGATAAAAAGGCAAAAAGGCCTAAAGAATGAAAAAGGAGAAAAAAATGGGTGGAGTCGAGTTAAAAAAGAAAATATCTTGAGAATGATGTTAGATGAAATTGGGTTGGTGAGTTGCAAGTCTTTCTGCTTAAATTCTATTTGCTCAAGCCAAGTCACTTAATCCGAATTTCCTTACCCTTACCAAAGAGCCTACATTACAACCAAATAAAAGTCCTTTTTGATTATTAGATTGCGCGCAAAAAAATTGGTCGAGATGTTAGACGATTTGCAAGCCTATGGTAGTTCTACTTTCACTAAATTAATTTTGACCATAAACGCTATTCATACACTTCTGAGAGTCGAGTAATACACTATCTACTTGTGAGTCGCGATGTCGAGTACCTAAAAGAGTATTAACTATGCCGAGTTTATGAATGATGACTCATTGATTATGAATTACATGATTTTCTTAAGTATGGAGTCAAATGCTATTTAATGTTCATGGTGTTCTTGTGTGTTTTTTTTACCCCTTGATATTATTTTTCTTAATTTGCTCAAGGACGAGCAATGCTTTAAGTTTGGGGGATTTTGATGTGTGTAAAATATACGTGCATTTTGGGGCTTAAAATGATATATATTTGATGCATTTGCACGCATATTTAGTGTGTTTTTACTTGGTTTCCTTAAAAGGGCATGATACTGCGTATTCTTGTAACTTTTTACAGGAAACGGAGATTTAAATGAAGAAATATCAGTTGGAATGCCCATATAGGACTGACAAATGCGAAGAGAAGATCAAAACGACGAAGAAAACAGACAAAAATACTTCACACGATCGGACCGTGCGGTGTCACACGGCCGTGTGAAAATGCCCATGTGAAAGTGACACAACCGTGTGTAAAAGGGACGAAAACAGGGGACGAAACCAAGTCGCACGGCCAGACCGTGTAGGCCACACGGGCGTGTGGTATTGGGCAACGCAAGACATCACACGGCCGTGTAGGACTCTACAGATGCATTTTTCCGGAGTTATTTTCCCATTCCAACTTTACAAGTGATCTCTCCAAGTATCTATAAAAGGAGCCAAAGACTTGCATGAAAAAGAATCACTTCATACAACATACAACACATCAAATTACGCAGGAACATAAGATTTGAAGTCTTCTGAGAGAGGGAGGGCTAGGTTGCGAACACCACAGGCCTTTCGCATCTACGGGAGCACAAGAGCTTGAAGGCTTGGTGGGAAATCCATCCTAACACGAAGAGATTTTCTTTCTATGTCTAGATCTCTTGTCTATGCTTAAACGATGTCATAATGTTGATTTGAATTTGTCTATGAATTTGTTATCAATGTTTGGCTAATCTTTCGGATCTTAGGGGCATAATCAGAACTGTGGATTCATGTTAAATCTTGATTAATTACTTTCTTAATTGATTCATGTGTTCTATTTTATGAATTCGAGTGCTTATGCTTAATTGTCGATTATCTGATCAATAATTTGCATGTCATACTTGTTAGTCCATAATCCGGGGGGTGAGTTCTAACGAGACCAAAATTGAATTCAGACATAAACAGGGTAATGTATCGGGAGACTACTTCTGTTTGTGGGGAGTATTTCAATTCAAAGATCTTTTGAGAGTTAATAATAATTGTGATGGATCGGGAGACCTTAATTATTATTAATCTACTGTTTATGTACCACCCGGGAGGGGGAATAAACTTTTTTAGGAATTGAACCCATAGAAACGCATTAATTCATTATTGAAACTTTAGTTGGATTTAATGTTGAAGAAACATGTTGAGATTATGTGTCCAATGTTGTTCCTGTAGTTGTTGAAAATACTTGTGGGGTTCATAAATTTATTTAATTTTGCTTTTATTTTTTATTTTTATTACAAACTTGATATTCGGTCGCTTCAATAAAATTGGAATGCGATGTTATTATAGCCTAAGTGTTTCACATATCAATCCCTGAGGAATACGACATTGCTTGCCATTATCCTATAAACTACACTGTACACTTGCAGTTGTATGATCTAAATATTTTTTGGCGAACATGGCCCGACCGGCCTGATAAAAGCACAGGGCTGTACTCTAATTTTAGAGGCCAGAAATGAATTGGGCTTTTTTGGCTCGGCTCGTTAGGCCCGAAAAACCGGACCGGCCCGGTTGGCCCGATTTTTTTCAGTGTATTTTTATGGATTGGACTGGGCTTGGCTTAAGAAATAGCGGCTCGAACACTGTTTGGCCCAGCCCGGTCCAACTTGATTTTCTCGTTTGGCTCGACCAGCCCGGCCCAACCCATTTGACACCTCTACGTGACATCAGATTCGGGGGACAAGCTCCCCTTTCTAGTCACCTCCTTCAGGCCTCTCATATCCATGGACTGCCTCAAGGTCTCTCCCTCCACTAAAGGTTGTATGGGTCTACTCACAAGGTCCCACTCCTCACAAAGGGAAATTTGTGCAAAAAGGCAAAAACAAAAAAAATAAGAAGATAAGGTAGAAAGGGGATTACCTCTTGAAACATGGTGAAAAGCTCCTTCCAAAAACGACCTTAAAACTTGATGTTGTGAAAGTAGTTCAAAGTTTTTCGATTAAAACATGCCAACCCAAAAAGATATTTGTCTACGAGTTTCCTATCTGTTCATGTATCGCAGCCAGTAAATTTGGGGACTTATAATGAGGAGTAAAATATTAATTTCTCTCTTTAATAATTAACCCATCATTTAATGAATTTTTATCATTTATTGGCTCATAGAAATTAATATTTGGGCTAGCTTATTACGAAATGCCTACAAGGACCAGATAACTCCACTAGGCCCGGGGTTTGATGCTACTGCAAGTGGGTTGTCTTGGCCCTCATGATTTTCTTAAAGTGTTGCCCACTATGGCGTATCGTGTATTTTTTTCAAAAAAGAAAATCAAAATGGGGCATGTATGTACGCGTCAATCCGACGAATCAACACTACCCACTTAGGTAGCATCTACTTACCCACTAGGCCCACAGTCCCAAACATATTAATTAATTTCATGCATTAAATACAATTTGATAGCTAATTAATTCATGTGCTCTGGATTTTTCTCCTATAATACTGATTTAAGCATCGGAGGGACTTCGTTGGAACAATATCTGGGACCCTTCTAATCCTTTTATATGTTTCAGGCCGGTTCCTTTCACGTGGATTAATTATTGGACCGAAGTCAAATACCCTAACTCAGAGTACCTCAACTTGGATTAATCTGTTCATAACTTAGTGGCATCAATTTTATATTTAAAACTAAAAAACCTAATTAAAATTCAACTTCATTAAATAAAATGAAAAATAATTTGTTATATTGCAACACAGTATTTCTCTAATTTAAAAAGTTAGAAAAAATATCCAATTAAAAAATAAAGAAAAAATATCATCTTTCAATACCACGCAGAGTCGCAGAGTACTCCAAAAGGACCAAAACTACCATTTTCTTCATCCTCCTTATCTTATGTGCTGCCACACTGCCGCCTAATACTGCGACCCCCAAGACCCACGCCATTGCAGGCCAAAACCACCACCCATCTCCTCATTCTCTTTCTTCTTTTTTTTTTTTTCAACCACCACCAACCTCCCCAACAAACCCAGCCCCGCAACCCCTAAACCCACACCCCAAGCCAAGACATAAATTAACTTTTGGGGCTCTCAAAATTGTTATATTGTGCTAATGAGCTATTTCCATCCAAATTAGATCCTCTATTTATTAGTGTTTCATCTTCCATTTTAATGGTATCATATATGTATCACGCATTATGATGATGTCATATTTGTCTGTGACATTTACACAGTTCACGAAGATATGACTAAACACTAATTAAATGTAACAGAGAATCTCAATTGATTTCTGTTTGTTAATATTTAGATATTTGGATCAAGATAATTGTCATGGACACACACTTCGAGTGAGCTTCTTATATGGTTTTAAATAAATAATATCAGTTGTTAATATATATATTAGGGAAATTGCACTTCATCCTTTTCATCTGATCGAAAATCACCTTCTTATTCGTTTCTTATACTTTCAAGTGTCTCATTTAACCCTTTATAGGCTTATTATGTCTTCCCATTTATATTCATATTATCCCATTTTTTCTTCCTGCTCCTTAACAAAATATCCAAATTCACTTCCTTATTATTTTTATTAAATTCCAATAAAAAATTTAAAATTAGTAGAGTGCTCTAAAAGAGCTAATCTATCTTTCTTATTTAATTAATTATTATTTAATATTAAAATTATTTGAAACTTTATTTAATCCAATTTAATGACTAGTTTTCATTAACATAATACCTATAAAAATTATGTTATAGGAATTTTTTTATTTGATAATTCGTTTTACTTATAGATTTTATACATAACATAAATCCCAAAAAATAAAATCATTAATATTTTTTAAATACATAAAATATTAGTAATAAATTTTTGTTGAAACAAATTATTAAAATATCAAAGAACAATAATTTCTTTATATTAAATACTGTTTCTATCAACTTTTGATTTTAGAAGTTAAATTAATTTTTTTAAGTGCAAATTTGAAAGCAAAATGTCATGTAGTATTTTTTTTAATTCTCTGAGGCCCCAATGGAAATTATTTAAAAAAATATATGTTCTTATATATGACGGCCTGTGTAAATTTGAGCCCCCCAAAATCGGTCCCCTAAACCATCATCCTTGGTGATTACCCTCATAACCGACCTTGGTTCTACTTCTAGTCCTAAAGAACATACCTCCCACAGTCCTACGTGACGAATAGGGTCCCAGTAGGTGCAGGTATTGAACCTCACGTGCAAAGGATCCAACGGGACTGACTCTGAACTGACTCCCACAACACAAATATGTGATAATGCCTCGGACTTGCCAAATATTTCTTTGTTTCAATATTTTGGATTTTTGTGCGGTTAAATACACACACAGGAAAGTTTCTAAAAAAGTAGTATTATGCATTGGATTATTTTGTCAAAATAATATTGTTTATCTGAAAAATAAATAATAGGTATTGTATATATTCAGAGACTATTCATGTATAAAATAAAGAGCAAATGGTGGGAATTCTATTTCCCCTAAAGAGCAAATGGTGGGTAGTTAAAAAATTTCTCCTAAAATAAATCATATTTTCCAAACTTCACGAGTTAATTGGCAATTCTATTTTCGAACAGCATGTGTCCTATTTTTCTATAATATTGGAAAGAAACAAACCACTCTTTATTTTATACGTAGAGATCGACAAGTAAATTAAAAATTTAAAATCAACATATAAATTTAATTAATTGGTCAAATTTTTAAATCGCTCATCCAAATATAATTTAATTTCAAAGCATTCCATGAGGAAACAATCTCAAAAATATTTTCAGAATAAATCTCCTAATAATAATAAATTAAAAGACTGCCAAGTGCCAACAATCAAAGGGTGTTGCAAATTTCTCAAAATAAGGTAGTTATTTGTGCAGGTCACAAATAAAAATTAAAAACATCTAATATAAATAAAATGAAATGTTACATATTGAAGAAGTTTAGTAGGAGATAATGTTGAATGATCAGAAAGAGATAGGAGTGTTCAAGTTTTTTTCGAAATCTATCATCGACTCATAGGAGATCGTACTATAAATTTTATGATTTTGTGTATGTCTTAAAATTAATAAAAATAAAAAATTGTATCCAAAAAATTGGTACGATATTGGCTAATAAATATAATTTTGAGAAAACATATACAGTATTAGATCAACCGCATATATAATATACAATGTGCTGCATAAATGTGGGCCGTCATAAAATCGATTTGATATTGAATGATATTCTTAATAGATGTTTTGATTATTCTTTTGTCTTAAAAATAAAATTTATCTGATCCAACAATTAGGTTTTTATCTTCTTGCTCAGTATTATTTGTCATTCTTAGTTTATCTACTTTTAAATTCCTATTCCTATTAATATATATAAATATATGTAGAGAAATTGGATCAAATGAGAACTAATACTTAACATGAGAACATAGAGCCAAATCACAGTCATCCAATAAATTTAGATTTAATGATGAATGACTAAATAAATACATATCATGTATTATGTTATATTTTTCCTTTTAAGTGTTCACCAATAGAACTCTAAATGTGCAACAATGAACTTTTAAATATGCAGTAAAAAATTTAGAGGTTGACTTGATTAAATAAGACAAATTTATATATTATTAATGGAGATACAAAACATGTAATGTGGCAATATTATTGTCCTTCTTAGTGTGCACCCAAGGAATTTTAACTTGCGTTATGAGACATCTAAATATGCGTAATTTTTAAATCGGAAATTTGATTTTGGAAATAACTACAATTTAAATGCTTCAATACATAATTTTGCAGGGCAAAATGATATAGATTTTGTTCCCTAGGTTGCATGGAATAATATGGTGTAATTAGTTTTGAAAAGCTTATGTTTTTTTTGAAAAATATAGAGAAATTTTAATTGAAGTGACATGTTAATTAATGAGAGACAAAGAGAGAAATGAGAGAATTTCATTCAAATAACAATGTTAATGCTTATTTAAAAGTCATTTGATGCACATTCAAATATCTATTAATGCACGTTTAGAAGGACAGAGATGTATATGTTCCTCCAACGAATTTACATCGATGGGATCTTGTAAATTGGATGGTTGTGATTTGGCCCTACATACTTGCATTAATAAAGATTCTCATTGGATCCACTCCTTATATATGTCACTACAAAACAATTCCAGTTTACCGACATAATTTACCGACAGAAATGATTTTGTTACTAAATTGACAGTTTACTTACAGAATACCAACAGAATAAAAAATATTATTTTCTCCCAAATTATAGCGACAAATTACCGACAAATTACCGACAGTTTTTCTATTTACCGACATATTTTCTGTTGGTATTTACCAACAGTTTTAGATTCTGTAGGTAAATATTTTACCTACAATGATTTTACCTACAACAGTTTTACCTACACTTTATAATTTTCTTAATACTTACCTACAGATTTTTCTGTAGGTAAACTGATTTTTTCTTGTAGTGTGTGTGTATGTGTGTGTCTGTGTATATATACATATATATATATATATATATATATGATTTGGGTCAAATAGGATTCATATCCTAGGGTGAGACCATTTGGACCAATCTCGGCTATTAGTAGATAATTTTTTATGGTTCAGATTTTTTCCCTTTATTTTAGAAAGTGGGATTATAAATGATTCGCATTAAGGGTAATCTATTAATTTTTCAATCTTTTACATAAGTGAAAGAGGACAAAAATGTAACTTATAATCCCACGACAAAAATGTAATTTATAATCCCACGATTTTGTAAAAAGATTTTTACCATTTCGGTTTAAAGTAAATATTGTTGGTTGTTTCTATTAATTGATTGCATGGTTTATGTAATGTTGTTTCATAGTTAAAAGGATATCACTGCATATTTTATGTAACTGGTGCATATATAGTACTATTTGAAGCATTACATGTTTTGTGTAATGTTGTTATATAATGAGAAGGACATCATTACATATTTATGTAATATTGTTGTATATTTAGTACTATTGGATCATTGCATATTTTATTTTTTGTTGATACTTAACTAGAAGGATATTACAACATGTTTCATGTAATTGATGTTTAGATAGTATATCATTGCATTTTTATTTAATGTTGGTTCTTAGTTAGAAGGATGTTACTGCATTTTTTTACGTAATGTTGATACTTAATTAGAAGGATATCACTGCATGTTTTATTTAATGTTGTTGCAGCATATATAGTCACTACAAAAAAAACAAGGGAATTCCAAGGAAAAAATTTATTGGTATTTGTCCAATTTCCATTGGAATTATCGATTCCAACAGAAATTCCAATGGAAAAGCACCATTGGTATTGGAATGACAAAATTCCAATGAAAATTCCTATGGAAAAAATATTCCAACAGTACCAAATGGTTTTTCTTATTGTTAGACTTTCTGTTAGATTTTTCCAACGTTATGCTATAGCAATGAAATTTCCATTGGAATTTTAAAAATTCCAACAGTTTTTTATTCCGTTGGAATTTGATTGTTTTCTTGTAGTGAGTATTGGATATTTGCATATTTAATGAATTATAATATAACAATAGTTCAGAGTTAAACATGCAACAACATACTTGTAAGTAAGCAACAACTGCAACAAAAATTTCAAACAAAAAGATTTAAGAGTTGAAAATATCATGTTCGATTTATCCAACGCTGCAAACTTCTGTAACCCTGTCGTTTACTATTGGCTGTTGCATGAATATTATATTTTCTTTTGCCAACAATTCCTGATTTTAATGTTTTTCAATGAAATAGAGTGTTGTCAACATAACAAAGTATTGTCAATAATTTTTTCATTCACAATTGAGAAACTGTATTTTTTTCACTGCTAAGACGAACTTAGAAGAACAAAAAGGAAGAATAAATCTATTTCGGGTTGCTTATTTTTCGTGAATGGTTGTAATATAGATGCAATCAAATCAATTAAGATTCATTCATAATTTGTGTAACCATTCATTTTTTTAATTGTCATTATTAGTGCTCTCTTACAAAATTATCCTTATTGTTAACAAATTAATTAAATTATAATCATTTATGTTCCTTCATCTGAGTCATTAAAAATTATCTTCCAATGGCTAGGATCAGTCCATACAGTCTTACTCAAAGAAACGGTTACAATATGCAAAGAGATAAATCACGCAGATTTTGTTACCAACATACGATCAAACATCATAAATACACGTCATTTATCAAACAAAAAAACTGAATTTCTTCTAATCATCGCCATTGACAATCTCTGCAATTACAAAAGAATCGAAAAAATTGAGGAAGAAAATGACATCAATTTTAAGCGATGAAACACCAATAACTATACAAGAAACTGTCATAGCCAAAGTTGATGATTAGACATCGATGGAGAACTCGAACAAGGTATGTAAACATCAAAATCTTAAATCTGAAAATTACGACGAAGAAAATGATGCATAAATACTTATGAACGATGCATATAACTATAGGATGTTGCATAGTTGAAAACTATGCAACAAAAATTAGCTAATGATGTATTGTCTATAAACTATCTATGAAATGTAAAAAAAACTAAATATGCAGTACATTATACCCAACTATGCAAAGGGTCATAAACTATGCAGCAAAAATCAACTACCTATGCATTCTCTAGAAGCTATCTATGCATTATGAAAACTAAATATGCAGTACATTATACCCAAACTATACAAATGTTACAAACTATGCAACAAAAATCAACTAACCATGCATTGCCTAGAAGCTATCAATGCAGTGTGTAAAAACTAAATATGCATTACATTATACCCAACTATGCAATAAATGTCATTAGCAATATAACAAACAACTAAATATGCATTATCTAATAGTTATCTAAGTAGCAAAAGAACAAAGAACTATCTTTGGATTCAAAAAAATAGAAAAAATTTGAAAAACACTACTCCCTGAAATCATACCATTAAATAAGGCAGTTACAACTACACCCTCATAAAATATGGTTTCAAAAGTCAAACGAAACCCAACAAAAAATCTATCGAATTACTAAATTTCTATAATACCCTTACTGAAAGGCATTCAAAAAAAAGGCTAAAAGTTGGAAAAATCACACCCATCCAAAAAAAAAAAAAAAAAAGGCTAAGATTAGTCTATACTATCTCACCCTAGGAAATTTGTCTCATTTGAAACAATATATATATATATATATATATATATATATATATATATATGTAGGGGGAGGTTAAAATGAGACCACATATTATAGTGAGACAATGTGGACTCATCTCAACCCTCCTTTAGTTATATCAATCGCTAAGATAAATAGGGGTTATAATTATATTAAATATTTATTTAAATCAAAATAAGGGTATATTAGTCAAATTACCCAGGTGGGGGACCATCTAAATATGGAATCGATTATTAGGAGAGAGAAAATCACGTGGGGAGAGAAAAATCGGTAGAAAATCGCTACCGGAGAGAAAAATCACGCATGTGCTCTGCCATGATATCTTTGTACACTTATCATATAATTGATGTATATTTAACAATATTTTACTGTATGTTTAGCATAATTTTACTGCATATTAAAGTGGTCAAACAAAAATATGTGGGGACCGCAAATCAAGGAATCAGTTATATATAGAGAGAGAATCACGCTCATTAACATGTGGGGACCGTGGATTAAGTAAATCAATTATAGAGAGAGAGAAAATCACGCTCATTATTGTGCTGTATATTTAGCATATATTTGATGTACACTTAACACTATTTTGCTGTATGTTTAACATAATTTTACTACACATTAAAATGATCAAACAAAAATATGTGGGGACCGTGGATTAAGTAAATCAATTATAGAGAGAGAGAAAATCACGCTCATTAGTGATGTATATTTAGCATATATTTGATGTATACTTAACACTATTTTGCTGTATGTTTAACATAATTTTACTGCATATTACAATTGTCAAACAAAAACATAAGTATACAACAAAACAAATATAAGTATACAACAAACCACAAATAAACATACAACAAAAAAACATAAGTATACAACAACATAAATATATACATCAAAAATTAACTATTTATACAACAAAATACATCTAAGTATACATCGAAAAACATCTAAGTGTACGATGTCGATCCATGTCGGATCGTCTTCTTCACCAATCCTCCATCTACAACAATGACTACACCAATCCATCAACCAAAAGCAAATCAATAGCCTCTTTATTAACACTACACCACATCTAAATTAAGCCGCTAATTTTTTTCTCGCCGATCTAAAATTAGGGGACCCGCTTCAAATCCGATTCACGGATGGGAGGCTATGGTGGTCGGAGATGGAGGGGAGAGAAACAAAAGAAGTGCAATAAGGAGGAGTAAACAACCTAGGAGACAGGCGGAGAGGAGTGGGATATGGTGATTGAGACGCGGGCGGTGGTGGTGGTGGTGGCGGAAGATAAGACATTGTAAAATCAAACCCCGATGAACTCGTCGCTGTGTTTTTTCTTCTTCGTCATGCTCATTGTTCTGTTCTCAATGGAGAGAGAAGGGGAGATGGTTTAGAGAGAAAGAAACGAGGAAGACGATGGAAATGAAAATAGAAATTGTAAATAGAACCAGGGATTCGGGGAGATGGAGGTGAGATTGAGTGAGCCAGGGTGGGAGATAGAGGAAGGGGAATATTATGTAATTGTGTAATTACAATGCTGCCGTTTTCAGGTTTAAAATAAATTGAAAATGATTATTAAATTGGATAAATCCCAACCATCTAAACTTACAGATTTGTGGCCATGATTAGTCCACACTGTCTCACTCTAATTATCTGGTCATTTGATCCTATTCATATATATATATATATATATATATATGGATATGATCTAGTAAGGCGACCTCTTACCGTAAGACAGTGTGGATTGATCCTATCCATCCACTCCCTTTGATCAATGGTCCAGATGCCTATTAAAATTACATCATTTATGAATTAATTAAAATACAAAAAGGGCAAAATAATAACTAACAAAATCATGTAACCACCTTCCTATTAATCACGCTCTACAATCATGGATGTGATGAAGATCACGTTTCCATAATTGAAAACACAATCACACCAAAAATCGACTCTCTCTCTCTCTCTCTCTCTCTCTCTCTTTCTCCCTCCTCTTGTGAAATGGAGCAAAAACAAAACTCAAAATCAGACGAGCAAAAAATTGCGAGATACACCATGGAAGATCAATATACTCATCAACATCAAGGTGATGTACCAATGAACATCAGGTAGGAACATAATGCACACCAGCAATCAGAGCACACATCGATGGAAACAACAGAAAAAACCTACGATGGAGGAGAGAGAATTGGTTCATGTATTTAATTTCAAAAAATTGATGCAAAAATAGTGTATATGTGATATATAACTAGACGAAAATGATGCATAAATAGTTTACATTGAACATTGAGTCAGGTCAAAAGTGAGAGTCAAAGTTCGTTGTTTTAAAATTGTGCATAATTACTGTGTAGGTGATGTATAAATAGACAAAACGGTGCATAAATTGTTTAAATTGAACCCATAGTCATTGCAAAAGTGACAGTCAAAGATTGTGATTTTAAAATAGTGCATAATTATTGTGTATGTGATGTATAATTAGACGAAAATGATGCATAAATAGTTTATACTGAATATTGAGTCATTTCAAAAAGTTACACTCAAAAGTTCATTGTTTTAAAATGGTGCACAATTATTGTGTATGTGATGTATAATTAGACGAAAACGATGCATAAATAGTTTATATTGAACATTGAGTCATTTCAAAAAATTATAGTCAAAGTTCGTTGTCTTAAAATGGTACATAATTATTGTGTATGTGATGTATAATTAGACGAAAATGATGCATAAATAGTTTACATTGAACATTGAGTCATTTCAAAAAGTGACAGGCAAAGATTGTGGTTTTAAAATAGTGCATAATTATTGTGTATGTGATGTATAATTAGATGAAAACGATGCACAAATAGTTTACAGTGAAGCCGTATCACGATTTTGCGAAAAAAAGAGTGGAGGAAAGTTGAAAGATGAAAACTCTTGCCAGACGAGAACAATGGGTGGAGAAAGAAGTGAAGGGCGCGATTGGATATACTTTCGTTTTGAAAATTTTCATTTTGCTAGAGATAGTAGTAAAAAATATTTAGAAGAAGAAAGATGAATTTTGAGAATGTGATTGGATGTGAGATGAAAAAATAATGATGAAAGTTGATTTGATTTAAAAATAGTAAAATAATGATTGAATATGGTTGGTAGTTAGAAATGTGTGAGTGAGTGAATAGTGAAATTTGTGGGAGAATGTGTTAATGATTAGATTTTTGTGAAAAAATGTGTAGATGTGATTGATGATAGAAAAAATAAGAAAAAGTGAAACTGAAAGAATAGTATATTTTCTGAAAATTTTCATAAACAATCGCATGTTTGGTCAAAAAAAATTCTCTAATGGAAAGAAAATGGAATTCATTCCATATCCAACCGCCACCGAAATGTTTCAAAATAGAGGAGAGAATTGAAAGCGGGAATCGAATCAGTAATAATATCCCTAGAAAACCGATAGGCACAATCAGTTACCAAAAAAACTGAAAAACTCTTTCATCTAAAAGACAAATATACCCTTTATGGGCGAAAAATAAAAAAAAAGCAAAAAATTGAAAAAAAAAATGATCCATTAATTGGATTTGATAAATTAACGTATATGATTAGTTCACTCTATCTTACATCAAGCCCCCTTCCACATTTGATCCTATACATATATATATATATATATATATATAGGGATTGGTTCAAATGAGACAAATCCTTTAGGTGAGACCGTAGGGGCATTTCTGAGCAGTTGATTTAATTTTTTGGATGGTTTTATATCTTTTCAGTTATTTTAGGTTAGTAAGGGTATTTTTGTAATTTTCCTAATATCCTGCAATTTAAAGGAGGGTGTTTATATAATTTAACAATTATTCCAAAGGTAAGTAAAATCTTACCATGTCAGTTACCGAGATTTGGGGAAAGAAGAGTCTATCAACCTTCACGTCGTTCAGTTTTCTTCCAACTTGAACTCTTTTTTCCGCCACTTTTTTTTTTTTTGCATATGTAGTTTTAAACATCTACATATTTAGTTATAGATATCTGCATATTTATCATAAACATCTGCATGTGATATTTTTTTCTGAATTTTTCTTTGAATTTTAGTATTTTAATTTGGCCATTTATTTTGCATATTTATATTTTACTATTTGAACATTTATCATTAATTCAGTGTATGTTCAACACGAGCCACACATATCCAAATTTGTTTTGCATACATAGTATTAAACATATGCATATTTACATTTAGATATTTGCATATTTATCATAAACATCTGCACATGATATTTTTTCTGAAATTTTCTTTGAATGTTAATATTTTAATTTGGCCATTTATTTTGCATATTTATATTAACTATTTGCACATTTATCATTAATTTACTGTATGTTTAGCACGAGCCCACACATATCCAAATTTGTTTTGCATATGTAGTTTTAAACATACACATATTTACATTTAGATATCTGCATATTTATCATAAACATCTGCATGTGATATTTATTCTGAAATTTTCTTTGAATTTTAATATTTTAATTTGGCCATTAATTTTGCATATTTATATTATACTATCTAGATCTGCACATTTATCATTAAATCAATGTATGTTTAGCACGAGCCCAAACATATCCAAATTTGTTTTGCATATGTAGTTCTAAACATCTGCATATTTACATTTAGATATCTGCATATTTATCATATTTTTCTGAAATTTTCTTTGAATTTTAATATTTTAATTTGGCCATTTATTTGCATATTTATATTATACTATCTGCACATTTATCATTAATTCAGTGTATGTTTAGCACGAGCCCACACATATCCAAATTTATTTTGCATACATAGTTTTAAACATCTGCATATTTACATTTAGATATCTGCATATTTAATATAAACATCTGCATAATAAATGCATTTAAATATGATAACTATGTATGCTGCAAAATTCCTTTAACTATATAATATATGTATCTTAAATACGCAAATAAAGGACAATAAATATCATTTAATTCAGTTGCTCGTTGGTGTAGACATTTGGTTCTTCATTAGTTCAATCGTTTCGCCCAAATTTTGCAGGAATGTTTAAATGCGAGATTGTCTTGAATCGAATTATCGATTTGCGTTGAATTCCTGGTTTTGTCATAGTAGAATAGATTTTGCTTCAATATATGATGATTCTTCTTCAAAGTTCTGATTTGTTGTGCTTGTTTCGATATCTGATTTTGAGCCAATGGAAGAAATTGCTGACTTCAATAGACTACGATGAATTTGATCGTTTATGCAGAGTTTTTGCGTGGGAGAAGAGAGAGGAGGTTGTGTGTGTGATTGTAGGAACGTGATCAATAACATATCACCTTCCTTATAATTAGCAGCATAATATTTTGGCAGTTATTTTGGTGTGATCATGCGTTGCCTATTATACCCTGGATGCTTGTTTCTTATTTTTCAATGCTACAAATATTTGCTAGATCTTGACCCTGCATTATTTTAACGGTGTAGATATGTCCCTATGGTCTCATCTAAGACTATGATCTCACAGGATATCCTCCATATATATATATATATATATATATATATATATATCTATTTTTTCACCCAATTAATCAATTTGTAGAAAGAATATTTACTTCTTGAATATGGATAAGATTTTCTAATATTATAAAATGTTTTTTAAAGATATGTTTTATGAATAATTATTGCTCTACAAAATTATTAGGAACATGTGAAGAATTTGTACGAGGATTTAGGAAGACCCAATATGGGTAGAAATGTTAAACATGTTGCCGCCCGACGGTCCAACCCCTTTAAACTTAAAAAAGAGGGTAGGGCCAAATTATATATTTTGGTCCATTTAAATCATGGCCATTTTTGGTCCGTATCATTTAGCTCGACGTCTATTAGGGCTAGTCCATAGGTTGTCAGGCTAGCCTACTAGCCCACACTTTGTTTAAAATATAAATAATTATTTTAATATTATATATTATTCTATTACTTCTTACTAGTAAATATTTTTCAAACTCACGTTTCTTTTATCTTCAAGTCTTTAAATTTACGAAAAAAAAATAAATTTCTCGACAAAATTCTTTTTTATTTATTTTAAACATTATTCAATTTTAATTTTCAATTTATATTCCAAATAAGAAAATATCAAGAGATTTGATTAGATTCTTTAGGATATAAATTATATTTCTAATTTCAAGCTAAATTTGTAACTCAAGAATTTATTTATAAATATAAATATATATAATTTTGATTTATAGCATAATTGATTATAAGAAAAAGTATTAATATCTTCCATTTTGTGTTGGTATATAATGTTAGCTTTTATTACTATAGTTTATTTTTAAAATTTAGATCTTAACGTATTCAAATTTTATATATTTATTAATGCAATATAAATGTAAATTATGCATGACCATTGTTTTATATATTAAACCTATATATATAGTATACTAAACATCAACAAAAATCTAACCCTACAAAGTCAAAGGTCAAAGATACATGGGTGAGGGAGAGAACAAAAAGAAAAGATCAGGACGCGATTGAATATACTTTCATTTTGAAAATTTTCATTTTGCTAGAGAATAGTGGTAAAAAATATTTTAGAAGAAAAAAGATGAATTTTGAGATTGTGATTGGATGTGAGATGGAAAAGTAATGATGAAAGTTGATTTGATTTAAGAATAGTAAAATAATGATTGGTAGTTAGAAATGTGTTAGTGAATGAATAGTGAAATTTGTGGGAGAATGTGTAATAATGATTAGTTTTTTGTGAAAAAATGTGTAGATGTGATTGGTGATAGAAAAAATAAGAAAAAGTGAAAGTGAGAGAATAGTATATTTTCTGAAAATTTCCATAAACAATCATATGTTTGGTGTAAAAAATTTCTCTAGCGGAACGAAAATGAATTTTGTTTCTTATCCAATCGCGGCCTCAGCGTTTGAGGCGCACGAGGGGGAATCTGCTCGAAGTCCTGAAAGTATCTGAGACAAAAAGCACTTTGCTCAGTTCCAACATAAAACTATTACCTTCCTCCACATGATAGGGCACATTTTTCTATATTTCTATTATTAATGCATTCAATCATGTGCTCTCAAACACACACAAGTTGGGTATGTGTGTAAGTGTGTTGGTGTGGGAATTGGCCATGTAAAAATAAAATAAAATAAACTTGGTACCAATATTAGTAAGAAAAAAAATACCACCTCTATTCTGAAATACAAGTTAGTTTTTTTTTTCTTTTTCCCTATTTTGTAAAGAACACTGGATGGTTCTAACTCCCCTACATGTGACTCAAACCCATGACCAACTAGGTCATAAGCGCAAGATGCTTCCTAACCAAACCGTACCTTGTTTTTGTTGATTAATTAATTTAGGGTCCATTTGGGATGGAGTGATTTGAAATTCCAAGGGATTTTAAATGAATGGATTTCAAACTCTTTGGATTTGGAATCCACCTCTTGCTTGAATGATATGGATTTGTGTAGGATTTCAAATTCATAGTAAATATTAATTAATAAAAATTAAAAGCTCTATTCATTTTCTTTACATAATTATACTTTTATACACTAATAAAAATATAAAATATATAACTTTTATTATGTGTGAATATGTGTGTGAAGATAGTACGATGTGAAGAGAGAGAGAGAGAGAGAGAGAGAGAGAGAGAGAGAGAGAGAGAGAGAGAGAGAGAGAGAGAATATGTGTGAGTGTGTGTAAATGTGTGTAATGTGTGTGCAGTGTGTGTAAATGTATATAAATATGTGTAGTGTGTGTAAATGTGTAAATATATGCAGTATGTATAAACGTGTGCACTTTGTGTAAGTGTGTGTAAATATGTGTAAATGTGTGCACAGTGTGTAAGTGTGTGTAAATGTGTATAAATGTGTGTAGTGTGTGTAAATGTATGTAAATGTGTGCAGTGTGCGTAAGTGTGTGTAAATGTGTGCAATGTGTGTAGTGTGTGTAAATTGCAAGTAAGCATAAAGAAAAAAAAATGGATTTCAAATGACTAGGTTTTGGAAGGAATTTCAAATCCTTTGAAAATGAACTAAAACTCAAAGAGGGATTCAAAATCCATTGATTTGGATTTATAAGTCAAACATGGGTGTGGATTTAGCGAATGATTTCAAATCCCTCATCCCAAATCCCCTCCCAAATCCTCCCATCCAAATGCACCCTTAGTTATTTTGTTATGAATCTTGATATGGTATTTCCAATTGATAGTACTCTTATAACTTTTTTTGATTTGTTCAGTGAAAGTATTGTCCTCATCTACAAAACAACAAAGAAAAACGTGATGTGCTATCACGTAATTCTTCAAGTCTCAAGTGAAGTCAACAATTGAGTGGGCATTGCCAAAGACAACAAGTCATTAGGGGCCGGGGTTGTCCCGACGAAAACCCTATGATGCTCTAGTCAGATTAGAGAGCTAGAGAATATTGAGAATTCACAAGGCTATAGAATTAGAAAAAAAAATCTTCCCCTGGAAATTGAATTTGCTAGGGTATTTATAGGTTACAAAAACTTGAGTTATTATTTGGTGCTACGTGATGCATGGACCATGTAAGCCTATTCAACCCATAAAAAAAAATTCCTAGTTGGACTTTATTGTATTTGGGCCTTTATAATAATATAATTGGATTTACTGATTTAGCCCATCAAGACCCTCTCGTGCTCAATCCTGATGTGGAACAGAGAGAGACTGTTAAATGTTTATTAAATTGTGTTCCTTCAATTATAAAAATTGGAGGTATATTTATTGGTAAATGGTGACTTTTGATGGTTTTTTTTCTTTTTTTCTTTTTTGGCTTTATGATATTGATGGGATTAGTTTAAAGTACCAGGTAGGATGTTAATAGGTCGAGTTTGGGTGAGAAAAAGGCAGACCCGACCTGTTAAGAAAATATAATACCCATACCCACTCCAACTTGTCTCACCTTAGATTCATACCCCCTATAAAACAATACAGTAACAAAACAAAAATGAAAAAAACGAAATCAAAAAATATTTAGGAGCGTAAAAAAGAAAAAAAATAGGTACAAAAGAATAGGAGCGTATTTGGTGGTATTTTTACCGGAAAGTGGGGCAAATATAACAATTACTCTTTGCAATTCCATTAAACCTTTTCGGTTTGGGTTTATTGGGTTGGGCCTATCCGAATGATAGCCTATCAAATTCAACAGTACATAAGTTAATTCATAATATGTTGGATAACTTATAGTAATCAATAATAGGACAAATTTATAAAGATTCATTTTAATAAAATGTTAAAACTATCAAATGTCAGTACAATAAGTTAGTTAGAAATTTTGAATATTTTGATGTAATTTCTAGGACAACAATTTTATGGATTGAGATTTCAAGTTATAAAATTTCATTTCACTTCCTATTCCAATGTATTAGATGATTACCAAATGTGTATGGTGATGTGATAATTATACACGTGTCAATCATCCAAAATAATAGAACAGGAAGTAGAATAAGGTTTTGGAACAAGAGATCTCTTACCAATTTTATGATGGGTTAACTATACCAAATCCTCCTCAACTATGTGAGTTTTGGTACTTTTTTTTAATAAGTTAGGAGTAGTGTGGTTGGACGGGAGGGGATAAATTTCAAAGAAACCGAAAGATACAGAGTACGAACTCTGGTGAATACCCTTATAAAGGGTGAACGATACCACTTAAGCTATAAGCTCGTGGTTGTAAGTTTTGGTACTTTGCTCCCTTAATGTTTTGTAATTTTTTTTTTTTTGGTAATATTTACCTCTTTGACTTAATTTGTTTTGTACATTTTACCACATCTACAGTGGCTATATATCGTGTTAGAAAAACACTAAGTTCAGGGATAAATATTACAAAAAAAAATATAGGAGGCAAAGTGAAAAAAAGTCACATAGTTCAGGAGGCAAAATGTAATTTACCCTTTTATGATAGATGGACTAACTGTATTTTGGAAAGTACATTCCTGGAGGTATTTGAATTATAACTAATTTAGTTACCTTGACTACCGGATAGAGTGACAAAATGCGGCCCGACTCGAGCGATCCGAGGTTTGGGTCAAATTTGACCATAATTTTCTAGGCCGAAAATAATTGGTCTATTTGATCCAACCGATTGGCCCAATAGGCTAGGGTTGGTCCAACTTTTAGCCCTACCCGATAGTTTTTGAGTACAAAATGCACGCACGGGCTGAGCTGGGCCAAACATTTTCGCAGCCCGAGCAAAATCAGGTCAGCCCCACCCCCACCCGATATTTTTAAAAAGCCCAAATGGTTTTGGGGCGAGCCGATCCGGCTCATTGCCAACTCTACTATCCAGCTCTACTATCGGAGGAGGTCTTGGACTGTTTGAGTGGACAAGAAATTGGATAAACAGATCTTGAAGCTATTTTAGATGGAAATGAGGAAGCCTACATTTGTCAATGTGGGCTGGGATTTCTATTTTGGAGCTAGACATTATTTTCTTTGAGCCGGGCCGGGCACATTTGCAAGTTTTTTCTTCGTTGGAGCGTATTTAACCAGTTCGCCACCTTATACTTTAATGGTCGGGAAATTATTTTCTTATTGAACGAATTTCGCAATTAAGTCTAATTAGTTAGTACTAAAAAAGAAAAAAAAAACACTAATAAGTTATGTGCTGCACAAATTAAGATTTGTTCAGCAACCATTACAAGATTAGCGAAAGATGTAAAGTAGCAATATTAAAGTTTTTGCTCATTAGTTGTTATTTATGATATTCATTGAAAGAATTGTGGTCGTCATAACTAAACTAGTGACAAAAGATTTTGAAAAAGATATTACTATTGATAATTAATGATCTATGTATATCGAAAACACTGATACGGATAATTATGATACGGCACGGGCGGAAAAATATCATCTTTTAAAATTTTAAGGATACGGTGCGATACATATATATACATATAAAATTATATAGTTTTATATCATCGGAAATATAGACGTATTAAGTATAATTAAAAAACAGTTCAAGAATAAAAACAACAGATTTCACAAATACCGTCTGAAATGTGCTAACTCTCGTAGACACGTAGAAAACATATTGAATATGTCACTGAATAAAGGAAAAATTGCAAAATTGGTCATGTAACTATAAAGGTGTTACAAAAATAGTCCTCTCCTTTTACTTTTGCAAATATAGTCCCGTAACTATTAAAATGATTGCAATTTAAAGACTTTTTTTTGCTGGAATTTGGATATCTTGTCGGAATGTTGCATGTGACCAGATTAATTAAAATGATTGTTGACATGTACACATTTCTTTGTATGTGGCTCCCTACATGGAAAACTTAACTCGCAAAGTGGATTAAAATACCTACACAACATGCTACCTGGAATAAATAATTGAAAAACGATCAATTAAATTTTAATTTTAATAAAAACAATTAAAATAAATTAATAAATCATTTATATATTATCATATTTTAATTTTCATTTCTTTTCTTGTTTTGCTCCACCAAAATTCCAACCACCACCGTACCACCAAGCCACCTCCACCTCCTCCAACTTAGCAGCACCACCGCACCTCAGTCAAGCACCTCCGCTTCCTCTAGCCTACAAATAATCATCGCCACCACGGTCCACAACACCACCAAGGGCGGAGCAATGAATAAATTTGGGATGGGCCAATACAGAAAAATGGGGTGGGCCGGATAAGAAAATCATATAAATTATAAATAATTTTATTTTTAAAACAAATTCTAGTGTAAAAAACAATTTAAAAAAATAGGAGATGCCGGGGCTCGAGTGCCCCCTCCCCCCCCCTTTGACACCACCACCACCACCCAAATCAAGCACCTCCACCTCCTCTAGGCTCCAAAACCTTGTCACCATCGCGGCAGTACCACTACCCCTTGCAGCACCACCATCCCTCGATCTATATAGCACCTCCGCCTCCTCCAGCCTCCAAATCGTCGCCACTGCCATAGAACCCTCGAAGTAGGCATAAGTGATCTTGAACCCTCTATGGGTTGGGGGTGGTTTTTTGGTTTGTTAAGTAAATTTGGCCCATTATTGTGCTGACCCATTGCTTAATAATAAAGCCCAAGTATTTGCAGTCCAACCGAGCAACCCAAGCCCACTCTATTGTCATTCGGTCCTCTACTCCTGACCGGATTCAGATCTCTTGTCCGCGGATCCTACTCGGTTTAATCTCAGGCGTCCGTTTGTTGGGATTAATCTTAGCCATTCATTGCCCCTATAATACCCCTGGTACCCGAAACCCTAATTCATAATCTAAGTTTCTTTCTCTCTCATCCCTCGAGCTCTCTCTGTGTATACTGTGCTCTCATCTCTCTCTCTCTAGATATTTCCAGATCCTCGCTGGATCCTTGTGAGATTCTTTGGTTGGGATACAAATCTGTGTGATAAGTGTGTGTGTCCACCATCTCTTTGGTGTACAATCCTATTTCTGAGTGAATCTAGGTTTAGGTGCAGGGTATTTTCTAGGGTTTATCTGTGTGAAAATTCGATCGAGGGCTTGTTTGGAGGTTCTGTTGTGGCTTGGCAGTTCTTGGGTGATTTGCCTTGGTTCTCTGGGTGCTTCGTAGTGACTTTGTGTAGGGATTCCAGTCCCTGAGCCGAATTCTTTCTATATTCGTATTAGGGTTTTATCCCTTTACAGTTGTGTTATATTTTCTTGTAACTTTCAGTTTCGTTCTTTGTACTTTACTTTCTTGTAAGAGTCTAGAGTACATTTTGTATTAATAGGCTTTTGAGTTTGTAATTTGGTTTCGGTACTAAGTGTATCGATCTATTTGAGGCAGATAGATAACCAACAGTGGTATCAGAGCACCTATCTGCCTCGTGGTGGGTTGGTGCTTCTGGTTCTTGCTGAATCTTGGTGATTCTTGGCTCCTGGTGATCTCTGTAATTGGTTTGATACCCAGGACTTGCTCCTGGTTGTAAGCTCATCTCTTCTCCCTTTTCTCTCTCTTTTACTTTCAATCAGTAGTAGTTTTAGGGAAACCCTAAGTTTCAAGCCTCTTGACCCTGTGCCACGAGCGCAGTGGAATCCTGAGGTGCGAGGGGGATCCACCCTAGTGCCTTATTTCATTCTGTTGATATCTGGGTTACTTTTGGACTCTGTGTGGTCCTTTTTTTGTTGTTTTCTGTTGGACTCTGTGTGGTCCTTATTTGCCTGCTGCTCATTTTTATTGTTGCTCCATTTGGACTCTGTGTGGTCCACCCATATTGCTTCTGCTGTTCTGTTCCCTGTGATTTTGGTGTACTTCTTGTGTACTCTGTGAATTACCTGTGTCTTATCTGTGTGATATACCTTTGTTTATATCTGTGATAATGACTGGTGTTTCTGGCTATCACATGGAACTCTTCAATGGAAAAACTGATTTAATTTTTGACTCATTTAGAATATATATTTATTATTAGTCAATTATATACTAAATGGTCTTTATTTATTAACTCTCAATATCATTCTCTACACTTTAGTATTTCGATGTGGGATATATATTCTAATTTTTAACTTTGTGATACTTTTTAATAAGTGTCGTCATTTTAATAACACAAACAATAAAAGTGTAAGTAAATTTTAAAAATTCGGCGACAAATAAAAAAAAGCGTAAGTAAAATAAAAAGTGTCATAAATTTTATGACGTTTTTTAAGGATCAACCAATTTATTATTTGGGTCATAATCATGTCAGACCCATTTAACCAGAATAATAAATGGGTCAATTTTGGGTTGACCCAAAATGATCCACTAAACCCGTTTAACCCGTTTGAAGAAGAAAATTCTAATCATTTCTACTTTGGTATTTGATGACTTAAGTAACTGTCTTTTCATTGATATTTGCATAATAAGTTAGTGTTTTCTCATGAACATTAATTGCCTTTTTTATTTAAATGTTAATAATTTGTACGAGTGCAACTTCTTAGGAGTTTGTTCATATTTCTTGGAGGCCTAATCTGATAAGCCTTATATCAGGCCAAATTATGATTTGCGTATTTTGATTGTATTTCAGTATGTTTTTAATATTCTATATAAATAACCCAAAATACCCATAATTTTATCATAATAAATAGATAGTTTATTTAAGGTTGAAAAATATACAGGTGATTTCAGGTCGTGCTCGGGTTACCCATATATTCAATAGGTCGTGTTTGAGTTGACCCATCTGAACCGGATAATTAAACGGGTAGTGTTCGGGTTGGCCAAATTTGTATAATTATCGTGTCTCAACACGATCCGCAAACCCAACGACTCGAATTGCCACCCTTAAATAGGCTTTTATTTCAACATGGTGTTCTGAATTTTATCAGGCAATCCCTTTTGAATTTGTATTTTGTACGCGTTGTGAACCATCATACCGATGCAGTTTCGGTCAAAAGAAGCATAAAATTCATTAAACAATTATTTAGTTTCTGTACAGAAGCATATTGGGCTTGATATGGACGCAATGGACTATTTCCATTCAAGATTCCAAGATAAAATTTGGATATTGCCTATATAGGACTAAATTCTTTGAAGTCTTAGGTTATAGGACCAAAAGAAAAACTGTTAAGTTTAAGGACTGAATATCTAGAAATTTGAAAATTAACTAAAACACAAATGTGACAAGTTGGAGCATATATATTAGAACAAAGTTATTTTGATTTTGATGATTTCACTTTAGCCATTTTATTTCAACCAAAACGATTAATTTGGGTATTGTCAAAATCGGATTTCATCTTACAAGTTTATTTAAAATCAGTATTTTTTAAAAGAAATAGCGGTTGGTCACCATCAAGGGCAACCAGTGCCTAAAAGACTTGTTTGAATATTTTCGAGTCAAAACGCCCTCGAATAGGGCGACTATGTAAACCTTTCCCCGGAATTTCCCTGGTTTCCACCCTTTGAAGCAATTGGTTGCCTATACAGGTGACCGGTCGCCCTCTATGGCAATGGTCCCTAAAGGGCAATTTGTGTTAGATCACATTAATTTTATGTCAAATTTAAATTTTACAACATGGCGATAGGGCGACCTAACTAAAATCAGATGTTTTTAAATGTCATTGCAAAGAACAAGATTTTCACTTTTTCACTTTATCATTTTAGACCATTATTTTGTGGATCTTGTGATCTTCTTTTTGCAGACAAAATCCAAATTAGAGGAACCTATATTGAAATTTAAATCTTGGAGCTCTTCTGTAAATAGATGAAGAAGATTGGAGGATCTACACAACAATAATATATAATTCTACAACACAACAAGAAAATCTCAGCAAAATTTCTTAAGCTTTCATTTTCACATCTTGTTGTAATAGCCTAAGCGCTACACTTTCACATCTTACTTATTATGCTTGCTTTCTTGATTACACTTGCACTTTCAAACTTGTATATATTCATTTGAGGTGTAATCTTGATTGATTAAAATCATCCAAAATAAAAATTACTTGTTAAGTGTTCTTTTGGTGAGAACACAATTGGTTGATTAGACTAGGTGTTGAGGAGTTTGGTGCTTGTTTGACCGCTAAACACCTAAAATAAATTTAGGAATCCTCACAAGAGAACGAGATCAATCGTAGGGTAGCAAGTTGACCACAAGTCGTCTCTCGGGAATACTTAGCCGCCAAATAATTATTATGTTTCACAAATAACGTAAATTAAATCCTAAACAATCTAACAAGAATTGTGATTTTTAATTAACTAAAGAAAAACAAGTAAAAAGACAAAATTAAACTCAACACAATTAAACTTTGAAGAAAATGAATTGGATGGAAGTTTAGGATTTGAAATCATCCCATCAAACTTGCAAAGCGGAACATCAACTAATTGATCATGTGGTTAATAAATATAACAAACATGTAAAATAAGGCCTAGATCGATAATGCACGTATTCACGATTAGGGCTATCCCAATACAATTTGCTATTTTCATTAAGCCAATGTTAGATAATACATCTCGATTCATATCTACCCCCGAATAAATTTAGTCCAGGATAATATCTTCTCTCGATCTCAATTATTCCCTCAAACAATTAATCAACAAGCAAAATCAATTTATTTAGGAAAGCAAATCAATTAGTCAATACTCATGCTTGTTTGTTTGAATCAAATCACCATAATCCTAGAACAAGGAAATTAGTTCATGCTTGGGGTGGGATCATAATCTCAATTGAAGGAAAGAAACCAATCGTAAATATTATAATGCAACAATAATAATCACCCAACAATTGAAATAAGACAAAAGAGATGGAGAAATATTACTCTTTGATTAAGCAGCAAAATAACTTCAAGGGGAAGAATCCAAACAATCCCAATGTTGAATGGAAGAGAAAATACCAAACAACTAAAGTCTAAAAGTGCTAAGAATGAGAGTGTACAAAATTATGGATCCTCCAAGTGCTATTTATAAGCCTAAAACCTTAGACAAGGTGGAAGAATCCAAAAACGAAAAGGAAAAACTAATAAAAAAAATCTGGATAATTTGGTCGGTGCACGTCCGCGCAATGCTTGCCTTGCGAGCGCGCGTGCGTGTGCATGTGCGTGAATGCTCCATTGGACCCTTGTGCGCACTTGCGCGTCGCGCGCAAGGGCACGCGCGTTTATTTTCCTTACTGTCTCAAGTGTGCGCCGTGCGCACATATTCGATCGCCTTAATCGTCTTTCACCAGTAGTGCCTATTTTTGACCGTTTTAGCCCGTTTTCAAGGTTTCTTTTTACGAAAACCTATGAAGCAAACAAAAATACCCTACGTAACATACAACACTATAAAACGGGACAAAAAGACACAAAAATATGTACAATCACACACAAGAAAAATAGAAATCGCACAAAAATCACATACAAAAACAAGCAAAACAGTGCTCTTCAAAGTTGTTGGTGTAAGAAGAATTTGGTGCTCTTCTAGTTGAGTTGTAATCATTTGATACCGATTAATAAAATTTTCTTTTCAAAGTCCATTCGTGTTAGATAAATATTTTTATCATGATTTTGATGATTTTGTTCAAAAGAGTTTTTATACCAACACAATGTCCCTAAATGTTGTCTAAATACTTTCGATCGATTTAAAATGTTTTTACTATTTTTGAGTATTTCTTGAAGTTTTTTTCGATAAAAAATGGACAACACTTTTGTTTCAGTTCGACCAGGTCGCCCCTCTATAGGGCAACCTGTACTGAGTTGAGTTTTGAAACGAGAAAAAGGGACGTTTGAAAAATAGGGGAGGGCGGCCGGTACACGGGAAGCCCTCTCAAATGTCTTGTCTTCTCTGTTTCGATTTTTATCAACCCCCAACCGGTTAAGCATAAGGGCGACCGGTCGAACCCCCATTTGACCGGTCCCCCTGTGTAAAAATTGCAGCAAACTCATTTCAAACTTATCTCTGCGCGACCGGTCGAACCCCTCTTTTATCAGCAAACTATCCGTTGCATTTTCAGACAGCTTTTCCCTAATTTGTGGGATTGATTTCTAACAGCTATAATCTTGATTTTAAATGGTTTATTTTGCAGAAAATCACTCCCCAAGGAGGAGCCTATGTCTGGAAATCAAGCCAAGACCTCTCCTATAAATAGAGGCTTCATTCAAGCAACAAGATACTACACATTACACAAGCAAAGAGCATACAAGCAAACACTTTCATAAATCTTGTTGTATTAGCCTAAGCACTTGCACTTGCACTTCTTTGAGGTCTAAGCTTTCAATTCTTGATTACACTTGTACTCATATTGTATTATTCATTATTGAGCTGTAATCTTGATTTTGGTCATCATTCAACACAAGACATCCTTGTGAGTATTCTTGTGGTAAGAATACACTTGGGTGATCTAGGTGATAGGTGTTTGGAGAGTGTGGTACTCTTCAAAGGTGGTGAAGGAAGATTGTGGTAATCTCCTTGAAGGTGTTGTAAGAGGGTTGTGGTAATCCTCAAGGTGTTGTATTAATTTTGGTAATTAATAATTTTTTTTTCTTTTTCGAAACTCATCCCGGATATACTGGGGTGGTAGAGCACGTAGTCCCTAGGTGGGGTAAAGCTCTTTAAATTGACGTGTGTTGTTTATTTTCCACATTTAGCTTTCGTCTTTGATTAATCATTCGAAAAAGAGGGCAAAATCTGAAAAATCGAGATAATCTATTCTGCCCCCTCTAGATTATCGTAGCCACTTTGACTAACAATTCGGACATACCGGATGGTAGTAGATTAAGTTCTAGGTGAGTGGAACTACTATAAATCATTGTTGTTAGGAAATTTATTGTATAAATTTTGATGATGCTTAGAAAACTTTGTATTAGAAAGTTGACATACCCCAGTTTTCTATGTAAATTCTACTTTGTAATAGATAGGATGTTAGATGAATCAGATAGTTGCTAAGTAGATTCGCAAAAGACTTGCTGAAGAATGCAAAGAAGAATCTCCTGAGTTGCAACAACTACAAGCAAACAACAAAACAACAACGGAAATTTTCGTCGCTAACCAAAGAAAATCCGCCGATAACAACATAGCGACGGATTAGCGATGGATAATTTCCGTCGTTAAAGCAATAGCGACGCATAAACTTATCTGTCGCTAAAATAGTTAATACCGTCGGTATAACTTGCTAAATAGTATCTTTTTGCGACAATATAGCCACCATTTAGCGACGGATTTATCCGTCGTTAAATATAGTGACGGATAAATCCATCGCAAATTAAGGGTAATTAATATAAAAAAATATTGAAACCATAACGACGGAATATTTAAAGTCGCTAATTGAAGAAAATATTTTAAAAACTTAGCTTTTTGCGTTTAAATTTCCGTCGCTATGTTTAATTATTTTTTTTCTTTTTAATATATTTTTATTTTATTTTTATAAACCTGTAAACCCAGTATTCACATGATACACTTTCGAATACAAATATATTTGCACAAAATATTTAATACATTACAGAACACACGTTCAAATTAAATGGGTTATACAAACATACGCCACAATAATAGTAGTAAAGGTATATAATATCTATATCCAAAAAACGATACGAAACATGTAATACAAACGTCTATCCTCCTCGCCGAGTAGGTGCTATCAAGGAGGCGTCTGTCCCTGGCGGCGCATATCCATCATCATACGCGCCATCTTCTGTACTTGTGACTGCAACTGAGAATAATCTTGACGATCATTACCCAAATGCTCATGTAACCTAGCATGCTCAAGACGATCCTCCTCCATCTGTGCATGCATCCGAGCACGCTCCTCACGCTCCTTCTCCGCTTGTTCTTGCAGTCTCCATCTAAGCATTCACTTGCTCAGATACCTGTCTCCTTAATGTATCCTCACCGATCCGTGGAGCGCTAGGAGGGGCCCTACCGGGACCATCAATGGTGGTCAACAAACACGCCCGACTCCCAAGACCAAAGACCCGCTGCTTCTCCATCGTGCTGGCCACTAGAAATATCTGGATCACGTCAGCGGAGCCCTGCCCTCTGGCCTCCTGTACAACTGATATACGTGCCTCGACATCCTCCTGCAAAAAAGATTAACATAAATTACAAATGACTCTATGAATAAAAATATATAGTGAAAACGTAAAGTATTTTAAAGTTATACTTACACCTATATGCCTAGCCTTTTCAAGGACATATATACCATCATTCTTCATATGCGTACGCAAAAATATTTCGTAGGCATTAGGTTCTCGCCCTTTCTCGATTAAGTGCATCCATAAAATAAGTATTAAAAACAACTTATAATTGTTCTGAAAAAAACTTCAAGTAAATAAAAATTTACTTACGAGAACATTAGTATGCTCAATGTACGAGTGTGTCCCTCCAGCGTTGCAAGAACAACCTGAACCAGGGATCCCACCCTCGGACATCCTATTATTGCTCTGTTTTTTAGATAGAGCAACAACCTTCGATAGGCTCCAATAGGCCAACCATATCTTCCAGGCATCTTCGTAAACACAACTTTGCTTACCGCGTGCTCTCTTACTTTTGAACTTGCAAATCATATCACTATAGCGCTCCGCCGCCTGCTTCATGAACATGTCATGAATATGTCGCTCCCTGGCCGGATCCCTCGAAAAGTCTTTCTGCAAACAATAAATAAATTTAATTAATAAATATAATATATCAAAACAAACGCAAAAATAACATCATCAACAACCACCCTAAAAACACAAAAAAAAAAGAAAAAGAAAAATTGGCAACATTTCCCTAAAATCATCAATGCCTAGTACAATAACAATTAGATAAAATTATTCATCAACATGTACAATATCAACCACCACCACATCACAAAACAATCAGCAGCATGTCCCTTAAAAATCGAAAATTTCTGGTACAATAACAAATAGATATAACCATATAACCAACATCATATCCATCAACGTGTACAACATGCACAAAACTATTTCTAACTAGAAAAAAATAACAGAAAATACTAAAAATTTAATATCCAACAACATATAACCAACATCATATTCATAAACGTGCACAACACACACAAAACTACTTCTAATGAGAAAAAAATAAGAATAAATATTAATATTAAGTTACGTATATTATACCCTGAACTCCTCGAAGTACTACTCCTTCTTCTCATCCGATATGCTCCTCCAATTGTATCCATTCATGGATACTGTGTTTGAAAATCTTGGTTATCTTACCCGAAATCGTCTTGAGCATCAATCTGCAAAAAGAAATATTTTAACTAACATTTACAAAAGAAATATTAAATAAAATTGCACGTATTAAATGACATCACCTATCACCCAATACGTAATAAGGCGACAAACTCTGTCCAGCGCGTGGCATAGGAGGATCGACACAAACATCGTGCCCCAAAGAATTTGGTGTGTCAGCATTTGAAAGTTCTTTTTTTTTGATATGTCATATGAATAAGCACCCACATCACACATATGTTTCAATTCTGCTACTAGAGGTTGTAAGTAAACATCTAGTCTATCCTTTGGTTTTCGAGGGCCTGGACCCAGCACATTCAAAAACATATACTGCTCTTTCATACACATCCAAGGAGGCAAATTGTACGATGTTAGTATTACTGACCACGATGAATATTGTTGTCCAAACTGTGAGAACGATCAAAACCATCGGTCAGAGACCTAGTCTAACATTCCAACTCAACGAGCGCAAAAATCCGGATGAGTCCGGCTGAAATGCTTCCACGCTAGAGAGTCGGATGGGTGACGCATGACCCCATCTTCAACTAAATGTTCGGCATACCACCTCATATCCTTTGTTGTAGCATTATATGCGTATAACCTCTGTAGTCGAGAAGTCAAAGGAAAGTAATACATCTTTTTGTATGGTACATTAGTCTTTTGTCGCTACTCATCCCCACGATGAGTTTTTTTAAACCAACGATGGTCACAAAACTTGCAACTCATCATATCTGAATCTGAACCCCAATATACCAAACAACCATTTTTGCAACAATTGATCTTCTCGACTGGTAACCCCACACCCCTCAACAACTTTTTGCTACTGTAAAAATTATCCATGACTAAATTATTATCTGGGATAATCTCTTTCATTAGCTCCGTTAGCTGGTCAAAACATTTTTTAGATATTCGGTTCTCAGACTTTAAGATCATTAGTCGAGCTACCAAAGATAATTGGGAGTGATTTTCGCACCCCAACCACAACTGCTGATTTGCAGCTTTCAGCATGTCATAAAACTTTTGTACCTCGGGGTTCGGTGGCTCTTCTATATCATCCACATTAAATTCTAGACCAGCAACATCCTGAATCATTGTGGTGTATCCAGTTGATGTTTCTTCTTCTTTGACTGCATATGATGAGCCACCAACATCTTGGTCACCCCCGAACCTCATATTCGTTTCCCATTGGAAGGTCCAAACATGATAGTTCGGTACGAAACCATGTTTGACCAAGTGCGCTTTCACCGTGTCCACGCCGAAATCGCATGTTTTGGCACTTTGCGTTGATTATATGGACATCTAATTTTTGAACCATCCATCCATCTAGGTTTACTAAGAGCGAACTCAATGAAAGTTTCGACTCCAACAACAAACCCTTAGCTAGATATCCGCCCTCTCTCCTTTCGTACATCCAACTACGATTAGAACTTATTTTTCTTATGTCCTCGTATCGACTCAAGACATTAGTTAGACATTCGATATGTACTAACTACATGTAAGGGAAAACGTGTCATGTTCTCATATATTGTTTAGTTATATTCTACATACATGTATGCAATTCTCTCAAATTTTGTTCCCTCTATTTGGAAAGGGCCCTATCCCATTCAAGAATGTCTACTTACTTAATGAGGTTTCATAAGCATACTATTTATTTCATGCACGTGAAAATTTTGGCAGAATCTCCCCTTAGTTCTCAAAGTACACGTATTGCAGTGCACCCGAGAACGAAAGGGAGATACAAACCTAAATCTCAACACGTGCACAAAACAAAATATCATGCTAACAAAACCACATTAAAGTACACATTCTCAAATTGTCCAAAGAAGTGGACAATTCAGAATTTAGTATCAAATTGTGAAGATTCACAAATTTTGATGTTAAATTCCAAACGGGTCTAATGTATTTGAGCACACATGCATGAGATCCATATAAATCAAACAACATAGATATTAATATGCATACTAATAAACAGAGAAAGTTTTCTTTTCCAATCCATTAATTTAATAAAACCATCAGGACTATAAGAATCAATTAATCTATTCAGTAGAACACATGATATCTTTCAAGGAGATACAATAATAAGATAATAGCAGGGAAATGGCAAGCATCATCAACTTCTTTCAATTTAAAATTGTTTCTGTTTCTGCACAAGCTTTTAGAATGATGGATTTCTACCGTAATCAATAACTAGCATATTGCAGTTAATCAAGATCACAAACTCTTCACTATAGTACTCAGACTACCAATCATCATATTCACATAAACTTAAATTTTTATAAAAATTTCAACAACAGACCAATAGGAATTTTTCAAGAAGGCTACGCTTGATAATATAATAACCTATTTACAAAAACACTCAAGTTAATTCATAAGAGTTCAACATAAAAAGAGAACTATGCTTTAATTAGTCTTTTTGCCTCCTAGTTTTCTTGTGCCAGATTGCCCATTCTAATGATGGACAATCCAAAACTACTATAGAAATATAAAAAGTACCTATGGATTTGATGTGATTAAAACGCGTTACAAAATCTCAAAACATTATGGCTGATTAAGATAGAATCTTTACAGCAAGATTACAAAATATATAAATGAAAATTTGCCAGAAGAAAAATGTATAGGCTTCTCTCTTTATCTATTACAAATATCAATCACACTTATTTCAATCTTCGAGAGCTATATATATATAGGGGAAGATCCAATGAGACCACATTTTATGGTGAAACAGTGTGGACTAATCTCAATCCTTCCCCATTTACATCAAAGGCTAAGAATAATTTGGGATAATAATACATTAACCATTTAATTAAATCCCAGAGAGGGTAAAATTATCAAAACAAACATGTGGGGACCATCCAAATATGGAATCCGTTATTAGGAGAGAAAAATCACGTGGGGAGAGAGGAAATCGCTACCGGGAGGAGAAAATCCCCATGTGCTCTCTCAAGTATGATGTACATTTATCAATAATTTCTTTGTATACTTAACACTATTTTTGCTATATGTTTAACATAATTTTATTGCATAATAAAATGGTCAAACAAAAACATGTGGGGATCGTGAATTAAGGAATCAGTTATAGAGAGAGAGAGAGAGAGAGAGAGAGAGAGAGAGAGAGAGAGAGAGAGAGAGAGAAAACACACTCAATAACATGTGAAAACTGTGGATTAAGTAAATCAATTATAGAGAGAGAGAGAAACACACTCATTATTATACTGTATATTTAACATATATTTACTATATATTTATCACTATTATGCTGTATATTTAACATATTTGTACTAAATATTACAATTGTCAAACAAAAAATATAAGTATACATCAAAACACATATAAGTATACAACAAAAAACATAAGTATACAGCAACATAAATATATATATAAAAAATTAACTACTTATACATCAAAACACATATAAGTATACATCGAAAAATATATAAGACAGTAATCCTCACTGCCTCCTCGTAGGCCTTCGTTTTCTCCACGTCAGCATCGTCTTCTTCACAAATCCTCCAATCCTGTCCTTTATTCTGAAACCCCAAAAATATTTTGCTCCTGGAGAACCATCATCCTTATAATCATCTTCATCATCAAAATCATCAACATCATCATCATGCTCCTCATCTCCTTTCATGTTCTCCACCACTGACTCATCTTGAAACTTCGCCTGGGCTTCATTTTCTTAAAAAATGGGACCTACCATGGCGGCTTGTCAAGATGTCTGTGACCTGTAAGCTTCGTCGGAGGAGGATGTGGTGTAGCCTTCAGAGGAAGAAGACGAATGACGTCTGCGATGACGTTTTTTGGTGTGGGAGCGGCTTTTTTTGCTGACTCTGAGAGGGTCTCTGTCGGTTTTATGACGGCGATGATGCCGGCAGCGTCGGCTGCGAGAAGCGTCGGGGGATGAAGATGACGTCGTTGGGGTCTTTGGGAGCTGAGAGAGTGGAGAGGAACTGAGGAGTTACCAAAATTAAATGAAATTGTGTAATTATACAATTACAATATTGCCCTTTACAGATTTAACATAAATTAAAAAAGGCTATTAAATTGGGTAAATCTCAACCATCTAAAATTATAGATTTATGGATAGGATTAGTCCACACTGTCTCACTCTGATGATGTGGTCTCATTTGATCCTATTCATATATATATATATATATATATATATATATATGAAATATTAAAAATTCAATTTACCCTATTTAAAAAAATTCGCATTCAACTACATAAGTTAAATAAAGTTGCCTTATTTACCATTGAAGTCGTGAGGCCCCAGAATTTGGTACCACAAATCCTATACGTGTCATATTATTTTTTTTATTCTTTTTTTTTTGGAATGATAGTTCAATTTGAACTAGTCGAGACATGCTAATTGTGTTATTTTTTCTCTACAAGCCTATACGTGTGCCATGGTCAATTAATTGATATTTTTATAATTAGCCAACCTTGTTATGATAATGCTATTTAATCTAATTTTTTTTTTATATAACCCTAGTAGTATAATTATTAAATTCCAATTTACTACTTAAGTTAATCCATAACTATTAGATTTTTAGTAGATCTTATTTATAACAAGTATGATATAATTACATTGTATGACATTAGTAACCTTGACTTATATATGTAATGATAATATATAGTATATAGTTATAAATATATAGTATATAGTTACATATTACAAATGAGAATGACTTGGTGCCATAAGATAGGAGGCTAAAAGTAGCCTCATGATTTCCTAAAAGAACCTACATCTATCCCACCACACCTACTCACCAATAGATTATGGAAGCTTACAATCATCTTGCATGCTTTCACCTCTCCCCATACAAGCAACCCCTTTTCCCCATACACTCAACCCTCAACTATTGGACAAAAAAAAAAAGAAGAAGCAAGAATGAAGGAGAGAGGGGGGACGGTCAATAGGGAGAAAGAGAAGAGACTTTGTGTTTGTTGGAGTTTTGATCAAGTAGTAGGAAGGGGAGAAGTAGTAGAAGACAATTAAAGTAAATGATTAGATTCTTCTTGTATACTTAAGCTTTAACTTTAGTCCCTAAACCCAACTCCTTCTTAGTGTGATTTAGTGTGAATTTATGGGAATACTTAAGCTATATTATGGTGTGATTCAGTGTGGATTTATGGGAATAAAATTGTTGGGGCCAAAATGATATTTTTGGACCTATTATGCGATTTAATAAAATTTGAAGGACCTATTTGTAATTTTCGAAATTGAGCTGGACTGTTACCAAAATGACACATATTTTGACACCTACAAATTGGTCGTGAATGGTTTTAGTGGCTAAAACGTAAATTTCAAGCTAACGGGTCAAAAATTGCAAATCTTGTAAAAATAAGGGATAAATTTGTAAATTCCAAAAATTTCAGAAACGGAACCTGAAAATTGAAATTTTTAATTTTAAAATATTATTTATAATCTACTGGACCTACCCCGAAAATTTGAGTGAAATCCGATTTGTAAAATAGAAGTTGTCGACAAAAATGGTAAAAATACAAGTTTTGTAAAAATAGGGGAAAACTGTAAATTCAAAAAAATTCCAGAAACCTGGAAACTGAATTTTTAATATCAAAATATTATTTATAAACCTAGAGGACTAATCCCAAAAATTTGAGCGGAATCCAAGTTGTTAATTAAAAGTTATCACCGAAATGGTGAAAATGCATATTTCAA